>JAGSMR010000050.1:2787500-3387500 GCA_029286605.1 Sericinus montela
CATTCCACTCCATTCCACTCCATTCCACTCCATTCCACTCCATTCCACTCCATTCCACTCCATTCCACTCCATTCCACTCCATTCCACTCCATTCCACTCCATTCCACTCCATTCCACTCCATTCCACTCCATTCCACTCCATTCCACTCCATTCCACTCCATTCCACTCCATTCCACTCCATTCCACTCCATTCCACTCCATTCCACTCCATTCCACTCCATTCCACTCCATTCCACTCCATTCCACTCCATTCCACTCCATTCCACTCCATTCCACTCCATTCCACTCCATTCCACTCCATTCCACTCCATTCCACTCCATTCCACTCCATTCCACTCCATTCCACTCCATTCCACTCCATTCCACTCCATTCCACTCCATTCCACTCCATTCCACTCCATTCCACTCCATTCCACTCCATTCCACTCCATTCCACTCCATTCCACTCCATTCCACTCCATTCCACTCCATTCCACTCCATTCCACTCCATTCCACTCCATTCCACTCCATTCCACTCCATTCCACTCCATTCCACTCCATTCCACTCCATTCCACTCCATTCCACTCCATTCCACTCCATTCCACTCCATTCCACTCCATTCCACTCCATTCCACTCCATTCCACTCCATTCCACTCCATTCCACTCCATTCCACTCCATTCCACTCCATTCCACTCCATTCCACTCCATTCCACTCCATTCCACTCCATTCCACTCCATTCCACTCCATTCCACTCCATTCCACTCCATTCCACTCCATTCCACTCCATTCCACTCCATTCCACTCCATTCCACTCCATTCCACTCCATTCCACTCCATTCCACTCCATTCCACTCCATTCCACTCCATTCCACTCCATTCCACTCCATTCCACTCCATTCCACTCCATTCCACTCCATTCCACTCCATTCCACTCCATTCCACTCCATTCCACTCCATTCCACTCCATTCCACTCCATTCCACTCCATTCCACTCCATTCCACTCCATTCCACTCCATTCCACTCCATTCCACTCCATTCCACTCCATTCCACTCCATTCCACTCCATTCCACTCCATTCCACTCCATTCCACTCCATTCCACTCCATTCCACTCCATTCCACTCCATTCCACTCCATTCCACTCCATTCCACTCCATTCCACTCCATTCCACTCCATTCCACTCCATTCCACTCCATTCCACTCCATTCCACTCCATTCCACTCCATTCCACTCCATTCCACTCCATTCCACTCCATTCCACTCCATTCCACTCCATTCCACTCCATTCCACTCCATTCCACTCCATTCCACTCCATTCCACTCCATTCCACTCCATTCCACTCCATTCCACTCCATTCCACTCCATTCCACTCCATTCCACTCCATTCCACTCCATTCCACTCCATTCCACTCCATTCCACTCCATTCCACTCCATTCCACTCCATTCCACTCCATTCCACTCCATTCCACTCCATTCCACTCCATTCCACTCCATTCCACTCCATTCCACTCCATTCCACTCCATTCCACTCCATTCCACTCCATTCCACTCCATTCCACTCCATTCCACTCCATTCCACTCCATTCCACTCCATTCCACTCCATTCCACTCCATTCCACTCCATTCCACTCCATTCCACTCCATTCCACTCCATTCCACTCCATTCCACTCCATTCCACTCCATTCCACTCCATTCCACTCCATTCCACTCCATTCCACTCCATTCCACTCCATTCCACTCCATTCCACTCCATTCCACTCCATTCCACTCCATTCCACTCCATTCCACTCCATTCCACTCCATTCCACTCCATTCCACTCCATTCCACTCCATTCCACTCCATTCCACTCCATTCCACTCCATTCCACTCCATTCCACTCCATTCCACTCCATTCCACTCCATTCCACTCCATTCCACTCCATTCCACTCCATTCCACTCCATTCCACTCCATTCCACTCCATTCCACTCCATTCCACTCCATTCCACTCCATTCCACTCCATTCCACTCCATTCCACTCCATTCCACTCCATTCCACTCCATTCCACTCCATTCCACTCCATTCCACTCCATTCCACTCCATTCCACTCCATTCCACTCCATTCCACTCCATTCCACTCCATTCCACTCCATTCCACTCCATTCCACTCCATTCCACTCCATTCCACTCCATTCCACTCCATTCCACTCCATTCCACTCCATTCCACTCCATTCCACTCCATTCCACTCCATTCCACTCCATTCCACTCCATTCCACTCCATTCCACTCCATTCCACTCCATTCCACTCCATTCCACTCCATTCCACTCCATTCCACTCCATTCCACTCCATTCCACTCCATTCCACTCCATTCCACTCCATTCCACTCCATTCCACTCCATTCCACTCCATTCCACTCCATTCCACTCCATTCCACTCCATTCCACTCCATTCCACTCCATTCCACTCCAGTTGGCAGGCTCGTACCAATGCGTTTTTCAAAAACTTATGTACGAATTACATCGTTCGCTTGGACATACATACGGCGACGGGCTCACCACCTGTCACGTTGTCCCGAAAATATCTTCGGTGAAAGGTGGGTCGAAGGGACTTAATTGTCTAGACTAGACCTCTGTCTACCCCTGTATTGGGAATTGCGTGAAGATATTTATTTATTCTTTTATGTATATATACACAGTCAGGTCATAAGTATTGTCACACAGTAAAAACTTTTCTTTTAGAATGCTGGCCACATAAAAGTTTATTGAATTCGAATTTCGAATTGTTCATGAAAATAAAACTACATACTTTTTAGAATTTTACTCATTTTTAAATATGGAGTGGACGCTTAAAGAATACCGTGTTGCAGTTATTGCGTTGCATCGCACGCCAATTCAAGTTTTTGACATACTGAAAAATTTGAATATAACCAAAAGATTCGTTTATCATACCATCAAACGATACAATGAAAACTCTAGTGTAGATGGCAGGTCAAGAAGTGGTCGCTCTTGGTCTGTTAGGACTCCAGCAGTGATAAAAGCTGTGAAGGCGCGAATTCAATGAAATCCCAAACGTAAGCAGAAACTGTTGGCCCTTCAGATGGGGTTAAGCAGAACCACGGTGAAAAGGGTGTTAAATGAAGACTTATCTATAGACTTATCTATACTAGATATTATTCTATTTATTTATTTATTATTCTATGGAACACCAACAACAATACATGTTACAACTTCACAAGGTACTTATAAATATGGATGCTTAAATCTAACATGCACGCCAATTACAGGTGAACACATCATTTACCGAAATAACAACAAATTTGTAATTAATTTTATATATCAAAGGAGACTAAAATATAATTCTGTAAATATAAATCAATATATATATATAACAATTAGAACTATAAAAGAACATTTAAGAGTGACTAATATTTTGATGTAACATGCTTTTGAATTTGTGCAGTGAAACATTGCAGATATCGATTTCATTAAATCGTTGCTGAAGTTGATTGTACTCACTGCACATCCTCAATATGGGGGAGTTATAATCGATGTTAGTTTTGCAAAGCGGGACATAAAACATATACTCATTATTCGGGCATATCGAAGAAAAACGGGACATTGTTTGAATGCTCCTCTAATGCACCTGAGACTGAAGAGATGCCGCGCTTTGTTTAAGCGGTACGCGGGAAAAAAATATCGGGAAATTCTTTTTTCGGATGAAAATTTTTTTACCGTAGAAGAGAGCTACAACAAACAAAATGATAAGGTGTACGCACTCAGTAGTGAAGAAGCGAGCAATAGCGAGTAGCAGAAGCGAATATTCCGCGTGTCCAACGAGGTCATTTTCCATACTCGCTCATGGTATGGTTGGGAGTTTCTTATTGGGGCTTAACAGAGGTACATTTTTGTGAGAAAGGTGTAAAAACGAATGCAGTTGTGTATCAAAATACAGTCCTGACGAACCTTGTGGAACCTGTTTCTCATACCATGTTCAATAAGAGGCACTGGGTATTCCAACAAGACTCGGCGCCAGCTCATAGAGCGAAGAGCACACAAGACTGGCTGGCGGCGCGTGAAATCGACTTCATCGGGCGCGAAAACTGGCCCTCCTCCAGTCCAGATTTGAATCCGTTAGGTTACAAGATATGGCAACACTTTGAGGAAAAGGCGTGCTCAAAGCCTCATCCCAATTTGGAGTCACTCAAGACATCCTTGATTAAGGCAGCCGCCGATATTGACATGGACCTCGTTCGTGCTGCGATAGACGACTGGCCGCACAGATTGAAGGCCTGTATTCAAAATCACGGAGGTAATTTTGAATAAACTTTAGTGTCATAAGAATCTATGTTTTGTTAAGTTCATTTTGGTATATAAATAGTTACATAATGAATAAACTTGTTTTAATTATTTTAGGTTAAACATGTGACAGAATTTATGACCTGACTAGGTATATATAATTTCATAAAGTATTTATATTACTTTTTTGTTTGCTTTAAATTTGTTTACAATGTGTAACAAATTTAATGCTATGCTATGTGATGTGTGACTAAATATTTTTTGGTAAAAAAAAACGCTTCTTACTTTTTAATTTTTCACCTTTTGACTGATGTGTAAGGTTGTTCAATATATGCTAACACTTAGTTTTATTTCACGAAGACTCAAGACATATTAAATATTGACGCCTACAACACAATAAAAAGAAATACAACCGAATTGAGAACCTCCTCCTTCTTTTGAAGTCGGTTAAAAATAAGAAGCGTCCACTACGGTGTTTCAATGTGCGGAGGCGTAATTCGCACATCTCTCAACAACTTCCACCAAAGATATTTTCAGGACAACGTGACAGGTGGTGAGCCCGTCGCCATCTCAATGTCCAAGCCTACGATAAATTCGTACATATGTTTTTGGGAAGACCTGAGTACGAGCCTGCCATCTGGGTATCGAAGTCGGGTCTGTTGACTCGAAATTGCGACCACCCAACCACCCGGCTATCGTGACTGGAGTTTTCATATAATACCGAACATTTAATAATATTTATAAATAAATACATGTCAACATCACATGCATTACTCTGATCCCAAGCTAAGTGGCTTAAGCACTTGTGTTATGGAATCAGAAACCACGAAGGTACCACAAACACCAAGACCCTAGACAATGTCGAGGGCGTGTTTTCTAACTTCGAACCGACCGTGAATCGAACCCGGGAGCGCAGAGCTGGCGTCACGATGAAAACCGGTGTGTACGCCACTCTTCCAAAGAGGCCATCGCGTAGCTACTACTAGACAAGAGATCAACCTCAAAGACTGAGGTTTAATGCCCCATAGCCCGCAATTACGCTGGCTCTCTGTACCTTTTCTAACCGGAATACTAAAAGTTTCACTGCTAATTCAAAGTCACGATAGCCGAGTGGTTGGGTGATCGGAATTCGAGTCGAGAGACCCGAGTTCAATCCACAGGTGGCAGGCTCGTACCAATGGGTTTTTCAAAACCAATGTACGATTCATATCGTTGGCTTGGACATAAAAACGGCGACGGGCTCACCACCGGTCACGTTGTCTCGAAAATAACTTCAGTGGAAGGTGGGTCAAAGGGACTTAATTGTCTAGACTAGATCTCTGTCTACCCCGGTATTGGGAAAAGCGTGAAGATTTTACTACTAATTGGTTACAGAGATGTGAAAGAGTGTGGTAATGAACTTTACCTAAACTGTTGGATGTAACCCGCTTATAATTATTTATATATAAGTCACGATAGCCGTGTGGTGAGGTGATCAGAATTCGAATCACGTCCCGAGTTCGATCCCAGTGGTAGGCTCGTACCTATGGTTTTTTCAAAAAACTTATGTACGATTCATATCGTAGGCTTGGACATAAGATGGCGAAGAGCTCACCGCCTGTCACATTATGCCCAAAATGTCTTCGGTGGACGGCGGGTCGAAAGTACTTAATCTTTTACACTTCTGTCAACTACTGTATTGGGAATAGCATGAAGGTATTGTTTTTATTATTAAGTCCTTTCACCGAAGTTTATTTGGGACAACGTGGTGAGTCCAGCCGTCTTAGTGTCTAATTGAACGGTACAATATAAATTAACTTTTTATAATTTTTCGATATACTAATTAAATTTGGTCGGATCATAGAACTGGGAAGAAATGTGGCTTCTGAAACATTGCATGTTTTTCTAAGATATCAGGGGTCATAAAACAATGTTATTCATGATTTTGTTTATATGCTTTATCAATAAAGATTATTAAGTCACGATAGCCGACTGGTTAGGTGGTCGGAATTCGAGACAAGGGACCCTAGTCTGATCCCAGTCGTCTTCTTTATGTCTAAGCCAACGATATACATTGTACATGAGTTTTGAAAAAACCCATTGGTATGAGCCCGCTTCTTGGGGATCGAACTCGGGTCTCTTGACTCGAATCTCGATCAACCAACCACTCGGCGTCGGGACTTTTTGGTTTTTGTTTTTGGCAATCAAAGAAATTTTATTGACTTTTGTGTGTTATTGCAAGCATTACATTGATTGTGTATAGCCGTGGGTCATCTCTTTCAAAGAGTATCTAATCGCTACTATCTCTTTTGTGGCGCAATTAGCCTCATAAGCATCCATCGCTCACATCATCTGTCCTTTTCTTCAAGTTGAATTTCTTATTTAGTTTTTCACGGAGGCGGAAGCATGTTTACCGGTCATGTTATTATGTCCATAGATACAATGTATCGTATACATCTAATATATTTATTAACACGGGGAACGCGATATCGCAAGTAACTAAGTCGACGTTCGCACCAATACGTTTCCCCGCCGTCTCAATCTCGAGCGGCCATGTTGGCCCGCACCGCCGCATCGTCCGACACAACCCGCCAGTTTCACGCGGGCATTCAGACGTGCCATAGCGTGCGGTACTCGCGAAGTGACTGTACGTAACAATCCGCTTTTGCGTACGCGGTGCGCTCCAAATTTGAATTTTCAAATTTTCGTTTATTTTTTTTTAAATCGCAATGGTCAGAACGAAGAATGGCGACGGCATCAAGAGCAGTATGATCGTAACGGAAGTGGAAAAGAGACCTTGCTTGTTTGATACGAATCATATAAATTACGGTGACAGAGCGGTGAAGGTACGCTGCTGGGATGAAGTTTGCGAGAGCGTAGTGCCAGGATGGTCTGCGCTGGGGCCGACGGAGAAGTTAGCGGCCGGTATGTTTACGCTATCACACCTATTTGCGGATGTCGAATCGCCGCAGCGGCGGTTTGTGTCCGCACCGTGCTCTTTAAACGGTCGGGTTGCAATTGTCGCGTACACTTGCGTGCTCTTTGTTCGAACGTTGGCTCCTATGCTTTCGAAATATTTATAAAGTAACGCACGTGTTATGAAATTTTCTGAAACTCAATTACTGCTGTATATTTGCAAAGGAATTATTGAAAATTTTTCCAACGTCCTTCGGGACATTTTCCACTTCAAAATGCCGTGTTTTCCCGTCTATTAAATAGACGGTTTTCAATTATGCCGAATGTTATTTGTAGATACTGAGGTAGTACAACACGACGCCATTAATCAACTGATAACAACTATAATACATATATCTACGTGCACTATAATATAGTGCTTAACATACTGTATTTATCTTGACATAATTGTAGTTCAACGTCTGGTTGTTGGCTGATGTACTTTATTAATTAATTATTCAACTCATTACAACAATATTGAATACGAGAATGGCAATAACAATTCTATTGCACATTTTGATATTTTGCGCCATCGACGCCTAAACTATTACGTCATCCAATAATACAGATCATTCCTAAATTATGATTAATATTTTGTACGTACGTCGTGTGCATATATATACATAACATACATAACGGCATACATATATATACATAACGGCCCGTAAAAGTCCATTACAGGACGTAGATCTGTCCAATAAGGAGCCTGTCGTAATCGCCTCGACGGATTGGCGATCTCAGTATCAGATACCACTTACCTTAGACGATGCCAAATCACGCATCTAGTAATATTTTAGATGTTTCAGGCAAGTATATTTTACTTTTCTTTTTCTTAATATATACATTTGTATTTTTCACCACGAAAACCTTCATGTTACAAGTCACGTCGGCACTAAAAACTAAATCCTACCTGGCCAGTATCATATAACGCTTCTACTATCTAAAATGAAACGAACAATTTTTATCGTAACATAATCTAACGAGTAACAATAATAGTCATGAGTACTAGTTAAACTAATTTGTTATGAACAAAAAGTATATTACCATATACATTACGTATCACGACAGTCATTACTAAAATGTTTAATTTTGCTAAATAATGCAGAAACTAATTAAGTTTCACAAATTATTTATAATAATTTCTTATTGTTACATTTCGGAAATAGAAGCTTATGCTCCAAATAAAATTTTGATTTTAATATTATTTCGTTACAAATAAAAACACTAACAATTTTTTTTATTCGAAAATATCAATTTTAGACATTAGTAACCCTAAAATTTTTAATCACCTAACAATGCGATTCTATTTCTATTCTGTGTTAATTATGCAAGTTTAAATTAATTGTGCATCGAATGTAGATAAACCTTTGCCTTTAAAATTAAGAGGTGCTAATTAAAAAAATAAAAGGCGCGTTTAAAAAAAAACCTGATCATCGAGTGTACCTATGAAGACGCGACGTGTCATCAACGTGTACCGGGGCTACGTACATATCGCGAACTTCACGATACATGTGAACAATTTACACTATTACATTACTTCTTCACTAATATAGATCTTTGGAAGTGGCTCCTAATAATCGAGCAATGTAAATAATACCGCGAATAACGCTGCAAACTAAATTATCGCAGAAGAATGCGATGGTAGAAACAGTGCGCTGTTCGTGACTCAATCGACGCAGGGGGCCGTCCGGCACCCGTTTATTCATTGTTGCGTATTTGCAGCGACTTAACACACTAACAACTATTCTATTGCCGTTTATGTAGTGTCGATAGAAATAAAGACGCTCGCAAAACGTCGATGTACGTTTTACTGCATTTTTAATAATCCTCGTTCTTACAGCAATTTTTTTGTGGCAATAAGTTGTTTGTACTTTTCATTATCTATAGCGTTGCGTTTTTAGGTGTAAATTCTAAAGATTATTTTTGATTAGAATTTATCATATGACTGCCACAGAGTATTATAAAACAGAAACAAAGGGTG
This sequence comes from Sericinus montela, assembly GCA_029286605.1. Lineage (NCBI taxonomy): Eukaryota > Metazoa > Arthropoda > Insecta > Lepidoptera > Papilionidae > Sericinus > Sericinus montela. The sequence continues at coordinate 2,796,685 of JAGSMR010000050.1, forward strand.
TCAGGTCACAGGTATAGTCACGTTATCGAAAATGAATGAATGACTTTATTGTTTCTATTATGTGTTGTTTAAAAATTCCAAACTATAAACGTGGCTTTACTTCAATTTAACCTACAAAGGTAAACGTATTTTTTATTCGACACACTAAGCTGAACGCCAATCATGACCTAAATTTATAAGAACACTTGCAGCCTTAGCAATAAATAAAAAAACTATAAAAAGTAACAAGCTTTAGGCATTTCAAAGATCTATTTTATTTACAGTCACGATAGCCGAGTTGTTGGGTGGTCGGATTTCGAGTCGAGAGACCCGAGTTCGATCCCCAGGTGGCAGTACCAATGAGTTTTTAAAAAACTTATGTACGAATTTCATCGTTGGCTCGGACATAAAAACGGCGACGGGCTCACCACCGGTCACGTTGTCCCGAAAATATCTTCGGTGGAAGGTGGGTCAAAGGGACTTAATTGTCTAGACTTGACAAAGGGGTCAAAGGGACTTAATTGTCTAGACTTGTCTACCCCTGTATTGGGAATTGCGTGAGGATATTTTATTTTGTTTTATTTTTATTTTATTAAAAAAGTACAGAATGTCAATATTTTATTTTTATTAATTAACTTTAACACAGATAAAAAATAGTTTATAAAAAAAAATTAAAATTAAAAAGTGACATGGTAATTTTTTTAACGGTACTTGTTCTTTGGCGCTTTCGTTATTATTTAAATTTCTATACTAATTTTATTACTCTAACATCTTAACCTGTTTGCGCCAGGAATTACAAAACCAAATAATTTTAAATACCATTAACCTAGTTTGTATAGCCTAGTGATTGGGTGATCGGAATTCGAGTCAAGAGACCCGAGTTCGATCCCTAAGGCTCGTACCAATGGGTTTTAGCTTGGACTTAAAGCGACCAGCTCACCACCTGTACGTTGTCCTAAAAATGTCTTCAGTGGAAGGTGGGTCGAATGGACTTGATTGTTTACACCTCTGTCTTACCCTGTATTGGGAATGGCGTGAAGATGTGTATATGTATGTTAGTCTATTTCGTAACGATCCTGTCGTCCAAGAAGAATTTCGAATCCGCCTACAGGCACACATTTGTGTGACGAATGTAAACATTAATAGTCGAGTCAATGAAGGTCTTTTATCTATATAAGTATATCGTTGGCCAGCACTAAGACGGTGATAGGCTCACTACCTGTTACTTTGTCGCTAATGAGCTTCGAAGAAAAATGTATCGAACGGACGAAATTATCTCCACCATTGTCTATGGTACTTACAGATTAGCAGTATTTTTTTTTTTAAGATTTCATTCAAATATTAACTCTCTAAAATTTCTTTCAGTCTTTTCTTGCTTCACAAAAGGAGAGAAGGCATTAATTTCTCAGAAAAAATTGTTTCTGTTTATTAAATTTGCGTTAAACTCATTAGAAATTTCTTTCGTATAAAATAGTAAAAAAAAAAAACAAAAAGATGACGAATAATAATTTATGACCTGCGTTAGCTCATTAAGTATTAGGTATTTTAATTAGTCATTAACACTGATGAATAAATAAATATAGGTAACATTTTAATTCTTCCAACACAGCAAAATTTTATTTTAAAAACAAAATATTCAAGATGTGTTATGTTACTGTTGTAATTCATTCAATTAATGCTAGGTTGCTAGTTGGGGACACATCTTTTATAATTATTCATAGACAATTAATTCGGTTAACGAAAAATAATTTAACAAATTGACAAATACATTCGTTGATTTTTTGTCACAGACTACATCAACAAAATAATTTTTTAAGTTAAAATCTTTATCTCAATTACACGATAACAACGATATTATGTAAATATTCAATAAAAATGAATTATTAAAAATTATTGTAATTAATTAAATATAAATAAAAAAAATATCTTCACGCTATTCCCAATACAGGGGTAGACAGAGGTCAAGCCTAGACAATTAAGTCCCTTTGACCCACCTTCCACCGAAGATATTTTCGGGACAACGTGACAAGTGGTGAGCCCGTCGCCGCCTTTATGTCCAAGCCAACGGTGAAGTTCGTACGTAAGTTTATGAAAAACTCATTGGTACTGCCACCTGGGGATCGAACTCGGGTCTCTCGACTCGAAATTCCAACCACCCAACAACTCGGCTATCGTGACTTATAATTGATTAAAATAATTATATAATTAACGAGGTATTTAAGTAATGAATTTGTTAACTATTCGTAATGATCGAACAAGACAGTGGTTACCAGGCCATAAAATCAAAAAAAAGAACAAGATAATGTAGAGCCAAAGAATAAATAACACGTAGAAATTTCTCTACACTGTGTAATTATTTATGATTTTTAAAGTCTTTTCCTGTTATTGGGCATTAAGAATCGGCTACTTTAAATTTTTAAATAATGTAACAAATACTTTCAATATAATTAGATCATAAAGAACCCTACAACATTAGTCTCCATTGTCTACTTCTTAACTATGTGTCCGCTGTTTATGGATGGTTTATGGGTGCGGGTGTACAAAGGCGTCGGTTATCTCATAACATCAAATGCACCGATTGCTCCTTTGTTACTTTTACCTATAATAAAATATATTTTATGTAAACAATGAACATTACCTGACCGAAAATTTATAAATCCTTTCTCGGATTTTTGAATCGTAGCCACAATGTTATATTAAACTCCTTACTCTACTTCAACACTTCCTCAGAGAATATTATGTAAAATATATAATATATTCAGTAATAATATATAACAACGCCTCATACGTTAGATTCGAAATAATAGATAAATAATAGATTCGAAAAACATTATTTACATCTCGGGCAAGGTAATAAAGTTATATACTAGTGTATTTATAGGAGAGATCGCCGTTACAAGATTTTATATCTCAATAAGGCGATTGGCGATTACACTTCTAGACAAATGCGGCCTTTCATCGCTCTGAGACAAATTTTATACAGTACGAAGGACACTGAAAATTTGTTTAGATAGCGTCAACAGTTGCAGTTTTAATACACCGACTCTTTTTTTTTTAATTTTCAACCGCGAATAACGTTCGAATTTTGTAATTGTAACCGCTGATTCATGCAGCCAGTACGATCCGCGGAGCGACGTGTATCGGAGAGCGTAGCGTTACCATCGCCTCGATTGGCCCGGCCCGTACCTCAGCTCCAAACTAGAATCTTATCTGCCTTTTATTTTTCAACGTTTATTTATTTTACGTGATAGTAACGAAGCGCGGACGAATTTACTGTCTTATTACTAATACATTTATATGTATTTTTTTTTTCGTAACTGTCATTATGTTCTAATTATACTTATACTTTTTTATTGTTAATGTATTTTTTGCTTATTTTCTTAATGGCCTGTTAAATTCAACTATAAGGGCTTGCTATAATCACCACAGTCAGCGGGTTAGCTTAATTTTATATAAATTTGTTTGTTTATTTATTTATTTATATATACATCCATGGGTCCTACATAATACCAGCGCTGTAGTTGTAATAATATGGCTACAGCTATAGCAACATTACGCAGAGTCGGTGGCCGTTTTGTTGCTGCAACCCAACAATTCATTTTCAAAATTATAGCTGTCTTTTTTTGTGTTTTTTGTATTAATATTTTATATTATAATTTAATTTTGGTTGTAGCGATAAATAGACATCTTTTTTTTAATTTTTTTGCCATTTTTCGAGATGTTACCGTGATGTATCGGTTGCCATTGCGATTTAAAAAGCTTTTCTCTCAGACAGCTGCCTTACATCTTAGATAAAGATGAGGTGTAGTTGGGTGGCATACTTTCTAATTGATTTAATTTTATGACGTGTTTCACAAAAATAGAATTTGTATTCTGCGCATGATAATCTTAGGACTTATCACACGTAGGAGGAATATATTATTATGTAATTTATGAAATAACAGCATTAACGAAATGGTATAAATATTAATCTACATTTTCACGATAGCCGAGTGGTTGGGTGATCGGAATTCGAATCAAGGGACCCGGATTCGATCCCACATTTGGTAGTCCCGTACTAATGAGTTTTTTCAGAACTTATATGCTATTTATATCGTTGGCTTGAACATAAAGACTGCGACAGGTTCGCCACCTGTAACGTTGTTCCAAAAAAATGTCTTCGGTGAAAGATAGATCGAAAGAACTTAATTGTCTGTCTACCTTAATCTTGGGGATAGAGTGAAGATATTTTTTGGACATTTCTAGTTTGTCTACACTTTTATAAGCATAATCCGCGTAATAAAACACACGAATAATCGTAATACGCGTAAATAATCGTAACTTTAGCCAAAGCTCGACGGTTAAAAGAAAGCAGGCGGTCTGAGAAAGAAAGAAGAAGAAAAAAAGTAAATTAATTCTTTGCCCCAAAACAATACATTTAACAGAGAATTATATATAAGAATTACAAATTAAAATAGAATCAATTATTGGTTTGAGGCAAGGAAACGGCATCCTTGCCACAGCAAATATGCTGTAGCAGTACTGTTGCAGCGCTGTTGTTCTGCCGGTGCCATTAAAATAGTTCACGTAAGTGCGATTCCAAACATATTTACAATTATATAAAATAAATACACACGCGCATTGTATTTTGATAAATATAGTAATAATTATAATAAATATAATTTCATGCAAATTAGTGAAACGTTTGAAGTACGCCAACATGCTCTAGGACAACGTGTCGAACGTTCCTCAGCTCTAATTCTTCTAGTCCCAGCTCAAATATTTTAGAGGAGATCTTTGCCCAGTTGTGGGAGATTACAGACAGAATTCTTTACTAATTTTCAATTTATACCCGCGTAACGCCGGATACAATAGCTGGTAAAATAAATAAAAATTAATATTGACACGCCATTCCCAATAATGGGGTAGACAGAGGTCTAGGCGATTAAGTCGTAATAGATTAAAAATAGCTATCGATAAAGGAATGTACATTCTTATATCAGCGAATATATGATTTGATTTGATTCAGAAAAAGAAATTTGATTCCGCGTTAAGTGTTAAACCGCGGACAAAGCCGCGGTGGGTTTTTAATATTATTAAATGATTATCTGTAACTCTGTATACCCCCTGAATTAGGAATGGCGTGAAAAAATGTTTATATATTAATATGTTTATTTATGTCTCGAAGACAAAAGCCTATCATGTTGTCCCAAATGACAGTCTCCTTTCTCCGGTGAAATGTGGGTCGAAAGGACTAAAGTGTCTCGACATGCTGGCTCCACCAGTATAGGGAAATGCGTTAAGGTTAAATAGTTTTTTTTTATAAAAGAAATGGTTTGAAAAATGCGACGATAGTTCAAATCAAATATCTTCACGCCGTTCCCAAAACCGGGATAGATAGTGGTCTAGACAATTTAAGCCTTTCCGGCCCGAACCATTCGTCCTTCCACCGAACATAATTTTTAACATAACAGGTGGTAAGCCAACGATATAAAGAGAATGATGAATTTAAATGAAGCGAAAGAGATGTGTAAGGATCGATACATTGTCATATATTCTCTCTGGCTACCCCGTCAGGGACTGTGCGTGAAGATAAATAAATAAATATGTTTTTTTTAAACCTTGGCTATTCAACTCGGGTCTCTTGACTCGAATTCCGATCACCCAACCACAAGACTATCGTGACTGTTTTTAAAAAGACGAAAATTTGAGAAAAACTGAAAATGTTTCCCTGATTTCGTGTCTACTATATAATAACTTAGAAATTACATTGATAACTTGGAAATAAGCTGCTTCTCATTGTTCACTCTTTTTCCAACTTCTAACAAATTTGAAAAATTTAAAACTTTATGAAAGTAGACAAACAAGAAATGCCATTTTCTTTCATACGAACTTTGTCCTGACGTATTTGTCAGTTGTCAGACAAAGACACAAGAGAAGGACAAAAAATCAACCCGCACCGTACTCAGTGAAGCTCATCATACATGCTATAAATAAATAAATATCTTCACGCCATTCCCAATTCTTTCCGGTAAGAGGTGGGTCGAAGGGACTTGATTGTCTAGACTAGAGCTTTGTCTACCCCTGTATAAGGAATGGCGTGAAGATATTTAATTCCGTGTATAATTATATTATAAGTTTAAATTATGTTAATATTGTTAATTGGCAAACAGAACTAGTTATTACCGTACGAGCTTTTCGCAAATGAATGTCTTAATTTTAGATTATGTACCATATTATTATCGTTGGTCCGCACAAATGTCATAACAGGCTATATTTAATGCTGCTTGTCCGCGCGTAATTAACATGGCCGCCTCAATCCGCACGTGTCGAACATTAACCTGCCAGTTACTAACAAAAAAAAAGTAAAAAATAAAATAATCCATGCATTGTTTCATCTTTGTATTTTTTTCTGTGGCATTTCATAGGAAATTTCTTATTTAACCGAGTCTGACGTACTATTAATTCGTTCCATATTTTAGTCGAAAATTATATAATATTATTCTCGACCACCTACGGTGACGGGTGCTTAAGGTACTTACTTTGGCATTAGGTCGCTGTCTATGTATGGGTGTATCTAGATACATTTATTATAGAAATTTTCTATAATAAATCTAGATATCATAAGAAAAATATTATGTTTTCATCACTAATTTAACAGTCGCGTTTTTTTAAACTCTCCTAAATACCCACTGCATAGTATTGGCATTTCAGAACGAAACGATATTCTTAAATCACCTCGCATGTCACTAATACTAATAATAATAATATTAAAAAATAAGTTAATTTAAAAAATAAATATCTGTGTACTATTTGCTACGCCGAATATCCAAAAAACTATATTTGGATTGCAGTTTTTCAAAAAAAGTTCCATTACTCTTACAACAAAAGGTGTCAACCCTGTTCTCGTTAATTAACTATAATATTTCTAATTTCTTTTTTTTTTAAATCTACTTTTCTTTTTTTTTTATATTTCTAATAGCTTTTTACCTGCAGCTTCTCTCGTGTGGTCTAGGCTAAGGCCAGCAATAACATTTCCATATAAAGTTACACTTTTTATTTCTTCCTCCTCCTCCTCCTCCTGGAATCTTCTCCTAGCAGAATCTAATCTCTATTTCAAATTTCATTTTCATAGCCAATGTGCTATAAGTAGTATTATAGTATTATTAGTTCATTCATACTGATTTCTTTTGATTTCTTGTATTCAGATCTATATGTAGCATTAAAACTAGAATAATATTGATGATGCATTTTCCCTATCCCCAGTATTGGAGAAATATAGACAGAGAAGTCCAGTCATTCACGATAGCTGAGTGGTTGGGTGGTCGAAATTTCGAGTCAAGAGACCCGAGTTCAATCCTCAAGTGGCCGTACCAATGGGTTTTTCTAAAAACCTATGTACAAATTATATTGGCTTGGACATAAAAGACGGCGACGGGCTCACCACCTGTCACGTTGTCCCAAAAATATCTTCGGTGGAAGGTGGGTCTAAGGGACATAAATGTCTAGACTAGACCTCTGTCTACCCCTGTATTGGGAATTGCGTGAAGAAGTCCAGTCAATTAAGTCCTGTCGACCCTTCGAGGCGATATTAAAAAGTAAAATTTCGACGAAAAGCTGGACGAAAGGATATCATTGTCTGGACACCTGCTTACTCCAGTACGGAAAAATGCGTAAAGATAAATGAACTTATATTTTCTTGTTAATCTAACAGAGGGACCGGTATTTACGAAGTTTATATTGTTTAAATACTTGTCATAGTAAATTTACGTACGTATTACTTATTTTCCTGTTAACCACATGAACCAAGCATTTATATGCGCATGTATCTGGAGAGGTTAGAGTAACGTGTAATCGAATACAGTGACCGAATATCAACATCATGTCAATAAGTATTAACCTATTCTTTGATTATTTAATCTTTTTGCGCTAGCAATTGTTAGCATTGAGAAAAAAAAATATTTAACACCTTGGATCAGCTCTAACTGAAATCTTTCGGCTTTTTCGTAGCATACTATGCTAAGTGAAGTCCATTATGACATCACGATATAGCGTCACGAAACTTTTTTTTTTATTTCTTTTAATTCGAATATTATTTTCAGTGATTGATTTCAGTACTATATTGTAGAATAAAATTTGTCTATGTCTAGTTACCAACAAAAATAGAAAACGATTGGTCGTCATCAGTGTCAGTTTCTTTGTAGTAATTTGTTTAAGCTCTATTTCGATTTAAAACTTCACCTGTTAATTTGCTATAATCGCCACGTTAACAAGCAGCGTTGGCGATCAGCAATCACACTGCAGCCCGTCATCGGTTTGCGTTTTGGTTCGCCTTACTCTTTTTTTTTAATAGTTCATTGCAGGACATAGACCTCTCCCAGAGGTGGATTTGCTTGCTATAATCGTCACGCTCGTCAAGCGGATTGGTGATCGCAGTATCAGACACCTTGTACTTTAGACCTACTGCCCATCATATGTCTGCTTTATTCCTGTCTGGTAATCGGTGGCTATCCTGCCATCTGTCGTTGGGCATTGATATTTTTAAGGCTTTTTTTCTTTAGTCGTCTCTAGGAAAGAAAGTAATCTCAGATATTCCGAATTAATTTGTTATTATGTTAGATACTTTTAATAATAGCTATAATAATCTTTGTCATTAGTTAGAAGTTAACATAAAAAAAAATTTACGTCCAATTACATTCTATTTAGTCATTTAAAGCAACAAAATATTTGCTGGAAATGCAGTGCACTGAATGCAAAAGCGAAACCTCACCGGCTCGGGCGAGACTAGTTTGAGTCGGTGCGGGCGACTCGACGTACCTATTGGAGAAGAGTATCTTTATCGAGTGCCCGTGTTCACTGTCGAGCGTTCTATATCGCTGTTGGCTAAAATATCCGAACGCGTTCGCTAGTTTTTTTTTTTATTAAATTAATATCCATAGACTAAAATTAAAAATATAATTTGATTGTCAATTTTGTGTATATTTTTTTTTAAAAACCACTAATGATATTTAAAGACCGCGTTACGTTTGCGGTTTTCATAAGATCGAATCAATTGACGAAGGCATTACGAATTTATAAAACGGAATATCTTTTGTTTGTTGAAACAGTAAATAAGTGGTTTTGTGATAACGCGGACGGATTTTTGTGTCGATTTTAGTGGCGTGATGTCGTGTACCAAATACGGTACCAAGATGGGTAGGTATTTTTAATATTAAAATTCACACATTTTTTTGATAATATTTTACCGTTACTGTATTTTTCAGAAACAATTTCAGATATTAAAATCTATTAAAAGTAAGTAAGTAAAGTTATTAAAATGTATTAAAGAATACTAGTAATAACGATATATTTAATTTAGCGTTATAAACGCCACAAACGTGATACTTCTTAATTAAATATTAAGTACAGGTTTTTTGTAATAATAAAAGTTAAATTATTTTTGGATTTCAATGACACTCGTTATTCAACCTCTGCCGAGGTCATTTTTTGTTTTCCATTTATATGTTGTATAATGAAAAATATAAAAGATTTTATATTTATTGTTGTTTTAAACAATTTTCAAGTAACATGGCATACATTTTCCACCATGACTTTAAATTATAACTCACTATCAGCACTTCAAGGTCTTCGGTACAACTGACATGCTTATGCTGGTACTGGTTAAAATTAATTCAATATTTATTACAGTCTCTATAAATTAAAATAAAAAACTGAACCGAATTTGCGTTTGTTCTATATATAATATATAAAAAATGTTTATTATGGGTAAATGGAATAATAATAATTATTATTAATTATACAAATGGGTTTTAATAATTACAAATCAGCAATTTAGTTTTATCATTAATATTTTAATTTTGATATTGTTCGTTCGGAGTAAACAAGTAGGTAATGAAAATGAAAATTTATTAACAATCCAGTGAAGTAGGTTGTAACTTCTTTAATATGTACTTAATATCTATCTTCTTAGAGACTATATTAGATTACCGGTTTCTGTTTATACAAAGATATTTCATTACTTGTTACTGCTCAATATTTTAGCTCAGCTCTGAGGTTTATTTTTAAATGTTTGATTATTACTCCTACTTGTTTGTATCGTTTCGAAATTAATGATTTGCTTTCTATTTTGTAATATAATTATAATATTATTGTGTAGAGAGCATTACGTCAAAGGATTTCTTTAATTGTTTATTATTCGAAACTTAAATATTAAATACGATACAAAGCAATGGAATAAATATATAATGCCATAGTTATGAAACTTGATAAAATTACATAATATATTTAAAACTTTTTTTCTTTCGGTAATTTTAAAATTATTCCGGTTTCTGGCGCATTTTTTGGAGACATACTCGTATGTGGTATTCGTATATGTGGTACTCGTATGCTTATAATCTATTATTTTATGTATCTGAGTAAGAGTGCTAGGTAGTGTATTTTTTTTTAATAAATAATAATTTAATTTTATTTCGTATCGCAACATATTTTCTCATGGATCACACCTACCAAGATAATTTTGGAATGTTTAAAAAAACTATCTAAATCTAAATACAAAAATTTGGCAAAATCTGTTAAAGTGGTTTCCATGACAAAGTCTAAAACGTACTGGCAAGCATTATGTAGAACACCTACGCGCACAAGGACAGATTATCAAAGAATATATAATCTCTACGTTATTTGGTGATGTTTTGCGTTGATGAAATTGTTACTAGTCATGATATTATATCACGAATCAATGGATTTTACTGATTGAAAGACAGGATTTCTTTTACTATATCCAAAAAAGAGTTAAATGATAAAAGAACGAAGACGACCTCCGTGGCGTACATGCTGATTTTCAAGATGTCGCCAGCTCTGAGGACCCGGGTTTGATTCCCGATCGGACCAATGTAGAAAAAAATACTTTTTCTCGGGACTGCGTTTTTGTGTTACCTTTGTTGTTTCTGATTCCCTAATACAAGTGCTTACGTTGCCTACGTTGGGATCACAGCAATTTATGTGATGTTGTACCTATCTGTCAATTTTATCGTAATTAAATATTTTTATTTTAAAAATTTTATTAAAATTTTATTTAAAATTTTAAAAAGTCTCGATAGCCGAGTGGTTGTTTGGTCGGAATTTCGAGTCGAGAGACCCGAGTTCGATCCCCAGGTGGCAGGCTCGTACCAATGGGTTTTTCAAAAACTTATGTACGAATTACATCGTTGGCTTGGACATAAAGGCGGCGACGGGCTCACCACCTGGCACGTTGTCCCGAAAATATTTTCGGTGGAAGGTGGGTGAAAGGGACTTAAGTGTCTAGACTAGACCTCTGTCTACCCCTGTATTGGGAATTGCGTGAAGATATTTTATTTATTTTAAATAATTTTATTTTCTATTTACTTAATACGTATTTAAAACATTGTCGGGCATCGATAATTGAACTGTTGTCAAGGAGTTTTTTCTCCTTGGTACCACAATAGCGAGACGTTGCTAACTTAGACACTAAAGAAACGCAATACGTTAAAGAAAATGGTTTAGATAATTTAGTAGTTGTTTTAAATCGAATAAATATGGATGAGAATACTATTAATTCTTCGGTACAATATAATCCATATTAATCAATTGATTAACCTTAATCGGTTTTAATAAGTAGTTAATATAGAAAAAGTGTTTGCTTTACATCATATTTTATATTTACACATTTTTATCTGATGAGAATACGTATTTATGCATTATACTTCATTCGTTCTACAATAATTGTCTGTGTAGAGAGCACAGACATTGAAGTTTTTATAAATGAGCTAAATGTAGCTGGCACGCTACTTAGGTGTAATAAATTGCATTTAAAAAAAAAGTACTTAAGCGGTTTTTATTACGATTTTTTTAGTACTCACTTCTTCGTTATGTGCTTCACACTATTAATTTAACCTTTGCATTTTTATTTAGTTGATAATTAACAGAACGGCTACATTCACAATACCTTTTAAGTATTTTAAGCGCTACTAGCGCGCCATTCTCCCGCACAGAGAGCCGCGTTGACTTTTCAAAATGGCGACTTGGTAGCTAATCCCCATAACACTAGACCAACTGTACTAATATTCTAACGACAAAGCAGTGATACAATTGTTTAAATACATGTAGAAATTGATAGACAAATAGTTGTAATTTTTTTTTAACATCGAATTATAAAAATGTAATGTTTGGTTGACAAATTTAAAAAAAAGTTTGGCATAACGACTGTGGAATCTTTGAGGAAAAATCTTAAATGGAAATTAAATAATGCGGTTAAACTGTTTCTCTTACATACTGACACCTCGGCAGAAAAATATTGCCTAGGAGTTATTACAATATGTTCTCATAATACAGATATAAACCCCTAAGTAGAAAAGGAATAGACAGACACTATATACGTATAAATATTTATATTATTTTCAAGAGCAGCAGTTTTATGTACATACATAAATTGCCATTGTCCTATGCGTTATCCATACTACCAAAAGTGTTTTATTTACGATATCCTCAGGATACAGATTGTTTATATCTTCTTGCAAGGGGAGGTCAAGATTATTCGAACACCTAGACGGGTGTGTATGAAGTAAATGATAAATTTGAAAGAGGCAAGTGAAAGATAAGTAAAGTACATAAAGATCGTGACACTTGGCGAACTGTTCTCTCTGGCTACCTTGTCAAGAACAATGTTTGAAGATTCTTATTTCTTATTCCCGCAATTTCATATTCATCACACAAAAGTTTGCTCCAAGCGGGATTCTAACCTGCACCCTTTCGAAGGCAGGGTGACACAGGCACCAACTAGGCTATCGGATCGTCAACTATATTTTATAAAACACTTTTAAATTATAGAAGTCACCCGAGTGGTTGGGTAGTCGGAATTTCGAGTCAAGAGACCCGAGTTCGATACCCAGGTGGCAGGCTCGTACTAATGAGTTTTTCAAAAACTTATGTACGAATTATATCGTTGGCTTCGACATAAAGACGGCGACAGGCTCACCACCTGTCACGTTGTCTCGAAAATATCTTCGGTGGAAGGTGGGTCGAAGGGACTTATTTGTCTAGACTAGACCTCTGTCTACCCCTGTATTGGGAATTGCGTGAAGATATTTATTTATTTATTTACTTGAACCAAAAAGTATGCGATGATTACTTTTTATACTAAACCTCCATCGAAATTACCAAAGATTAGCTAGTTTGCTACATAGTCTGTGTATTGGAGTTCCCTCCAATGCTTGGCCAGTATATGTACTCGTATATCGACTGGGCATTCTCAATATTAAACGTATTATCAAATGGTGATTCATCATAACCATATAAAACGTAAATATTTTTGTTGTGTGTTTCGTCATACACCGATATATGTTTATAATTGTGTTCCTATTATCTATGAATTGTACGAGCACATAGGTGCTTTATCATTGTAATGGTATTCGAAATTTAATAGCTCTAAGTTTATATTTTTTTTCTTTCTCGGTGCCAGATATGACAACATCGTGGAACTATCAGCCAGTGTTCACTGGGACGTATTTAATAATTGTTGACGTACTTGATGAATAAATTATTCAAGTTCTTCTTCAGTATTAACGGAAATAAACTTCTTTTCTACACTTTGAGCGATAGCAAAAAATTTAATATTATGATGTTGACCTTTCGAATTTGCCAAATATTAATAAGCAATTCGGTATACTACACAATCGGTATGTCAGGAATAGAACTGGCTATAAACACGCAACATGCAACATTTATAAAAAAATATAACGAACTCAAATTCAAAAAGAACTAAAAAAAGTTATTGTCTTGGATAAACCTATTACGTATTGATTTAAATTAAATGTTCAAATCACTACCTAACTTACTGATATGATATAATGATTTTAACAATGAATTTAATATTGATATTCAAATAGATTTTAATCTAATTAAATCTCACAAAACATCTCCTGATGTCCACGTAATTGCTCTTTGAAGCATCCAGTTATCGGTATTCTATTAGGCGGCTTAATATGAAACCTACTTCGTAATGGGCTATCTCTACCACGATTTCCTTTAATTTTACTTATAACTATTATTAATTTTATTTTACTTATAACTAGTTAAGATGTTTTATGTTTTGAATATCATTCAAATTATTTTCAAAATAATTATGAATTAGGAACTTCCGCTAGTACAGGTACAGGCACATAATTACGTTTGTAATTGACCATTGAATCTGTGGGGACACATAGAAATAAATAAATATTATAACTTAGAAAGGGACAACATTACATACATGGCTCTAATCCCAGAGTACATAGCTAAATCTCTTGTGTTATGGAATCAGAAACAAAAAAGGTACCACAAACAAAACCTGAGATAATACAGAAAAAGTGATTTTTCAATGTTGTCTCATCCGGGAATCGAACCCGAGATCTCAGAGCTAGCGAGACCATGAAACCGGTGTGTACGCCACACGGCTACGCAGCATTGTCTAATATACTAAATGTTTGTTTTTTTTTTGTTTGATTTTGTTACATAAATAAACCATTTTTATAACAGTGATCATACTTATAAATATTAATATCTTCACGCAATTCCCAATACAGGGGTAGACAGAGGTCTAGTCTAGACAATTAAATCCCTTATACCCACCTTCCACCGAAGATATTTGGTACAACGTGTTTTTAAAAAACCGCACTGTTACGAGCCCGCCACCTGGGGATCGAACTCGGGTCTCTCGACTCGAAATTCCGACCATCCAACAACACTCACAGCTGACGACGCCTAGAAAACGTATGAACGCCACTCGTCCACGGAGGTCGTCGCCCGAGTGAAAAACGAGGACTGTGTCCTGCAGTAGGCTGTTACAGGCATTACACACATCGTCTAAGGTGTGACATTGCTCGTACTGTGGAAGACAATCCGCTTGCCAAGCATGACAGATCCATTTATATAATCAAAGAGCATATCCACCTATTATGGCCGGCCTACGTATAACACTTAGAAGCAGTTATGTTATGTATGTGTATGTATTGTTGCAGTTATGTATGTATATTTAAGACGGCGACGAGCTCACCACCTGTTACGTTGTCCCGAAAATAGAGGATATTTTCGAAGGGACTCAATTGCCTAGACTGAGACATCTGTCTACCCCTGTATTGGGATTTGCGAGAAGATATTTATTTATTTATTTGTGTATGTATTATTATTAAAAAATCCCTAGGCTCTGCAAAGAGTTAAAGTACTTATATAACACTAAAATTTATAGTTATGAGCATACGGCATATTGCATGCTGTCCCAAAACAAGCTCCGATGAAATATAGGTCGAAAATACTAAATTGTCTAGATCTCAGTCTACCCCTGTATCGGGAAATGCGTGAAGATGTTTATTTAATTAATTATAACATGTGCGATGGAGTTCACATGTGAATGTTGTGACAAATTTGGTTGATTTTTGTCCTTCTCTTGTGTCTCTGTCTACTCCTGTATCGGGAAACGCGTGAAGATGCAATTATAATAAAACATTCGAATACAATGTCGTTTTGTTCACGCTATATATTGACACAAGTAAAGTTAATGAACTGGTCTGTAAATGCCCACTTCTGGGCAAAGATGGTCTTAAATATTTTACCAGAGACTATAGCAAGGGAACAAACGCCTCGTCAAACGTCCTCGGAATGTTTATTTCGTGTTATTTCCTATTAGTGCTTGTTACAGTGGGCAGATGTAGAAGCGCTTGTTATGTAATACTCTTTAAGAGCGAAACTTACTTTTTAATTTGTAGCTATAAACTTGTTCTTTATGATGCATTGTGTTCGTAATTATATAAAAGGTTTGTATGAAAGAAACATTTTGAAAGATGTCACAGCGTCATCAGCAGTTTGCGAGAAACTTAAAAGTTTCTTTTTGAAGGTTACTTATTTTTGGTGAAAGAGGGGTCGAAGGGACTTAATTGTCTAGACTAGACCTCTGTCTACCCCTCTATTGGGAATTTCGTAAAGATATTTATTTATTTAAAAATGCTTCTCGACGATCGAACTAGGTACTACACTACCTCGATCGAAAGGTAAGAAAACTACATAAAAACTGCAACCATATGATTACGTAACTTAGAGAAAACTTACAACGTACTCTGGAAGTAACGTGACCATTAAATTTAATATAATCTTCATGTTGGGATCAAACTTCAAATCAAGAGACCCATGTTCGATTCCCAGGTGGCTGCCTCGTACCAATGGGTTTTTGTCAAACTTATGTACGATTTATATCGTTGACTTTGACTTGAAGAAGGCTACAGGCTTACTTTCCACTTTGTCCCAAAGAAAGTCTTCTGTCAAAAGGACTTAACGGCGTGTAAATTTCTTTTAACTTCTTTGGTGAAAAAAATTTCGCCTACAAATCAACAACAAATATAAATTGTCAATAATAAAACCATATTTTTTTAACACATGAAATTACAAATTCACGTTTTTCAGGCGTTTCCTTCACTTGTACACTACACAATATTGCTTTTTACCAATTTCATGATTCGAGGTCAACGGCAAGTACATTATTGGTTATGATTTATTTGCGAATACCTAAATATGACGTATAAATGGAAGTATGTTATTGCTGCCAGGTTTAAAAACTTAAATTTTTCATACGAGATGGATCATGGACTTGCAATTATGAAAATTTTGATATTAATTTCATGTTGATACCTTCACGCCTTGTGGTGAAGAAAGTTTTGTTCGCCAAAATAACGATGTGAGTGACACTCATTTGAAATCTAAATAATAAGCTAAAGATAAAAAACAACAATTAATTTGCGAAAGAAAAAAAAACATAGAGCCTATAGATAATATTAACTACATAATACAGATAACTACGCATACTCGTATATATTAAAGCGCCATCTGGAGCAATCAGCATAACGCCAGGATATTTTTTTTGCCATGGCACTGGTTTTCAGGGTGTCCAGACCCTCACAACTATAATGGATTCATTTTCTCATTTTGATCTAAGAAAGTCTAAAAGGGAAGGATAAAAACATAAAAAAATACCTTCACGCCATTCCCCATACAGGGCTAGACACGGGCCTAGATAATTCCTTTCTTCCACCTATAAATTAAAGTAAAAGTAGTATAAATTAAAGTCCTTTCGATCCACTTTCCACCGAAGTAATTTTTTGGGATAACGTGACATGTTTTGAGCCCGTCACCATCTTTATGTCCAAGCCGACGATATAAATCGTACATAAGTTTTTTGAAAAAAAGCACAATAATATGAGCCTTGGGGATCGAACTAGGGTATTTTATTTCTTTAAAACGGTAATTATTGTTAAATGTATCGTTAAGTATTATTACGGTTTTTGTTTTAAAATCATAAACTTCGCTTCTTAATAGTCGTAATCCTGGGATATCAAAGCCTCTTTATGGATAGTATGCTTTTTAATCCTTCCTCAGGTACCAAGCTGCGCATTCCTATGAAATTTCTTCGAAATCGGTTTAGCTGTTTAAACAATGAAAGCTTAACAGACAGATGGATAATTTTACATTCACATTTATAATTTTAGTTTGGATGTATTTTATGACTTAAACCAGAAATATGGATAACATAATACGTATTACTGTTTCGATCCCCAGGTGACAGGCTCGTACCAATGAGTTTTTCAAACACTTATGTATGAATTATGTCGTTGACTTGGACATAAAGACTGCGACTGGCTCACCACATGTCACGTTGTCCCGAAAATATCCTTGGTGGAAGGTGGGTCAAGGGGACCTTATTGTCTAGACTAAACCTCTGTCTACCCCTGTATTGGGAATTGCGTGAAGATATTTTTTTATTTTATAATACGGGTTACTCTTTCCTTTAAAGTAGATATTATTGGAAGCATGCAAATCAGCTTCGTATTGTTTTGTCACGTTATAAAACAGAAACAAAAACATGTCCTCCGTCAAATTCCTCACAAAAGAATAAGTGAACGGCTAAATTATTTTGTAGTATTTTAAAAACAGCGACATCTGTTGCTAATCGCGCACAATGCTTGGTGATTATGCAATATCTATGTCACCAGTCAAGGTTGGTTTCATTTCATACTGCGGGACAGAGCTATCGCGTGTGACAGAGAGGAAGAAATAGAAAAACCATAAATATAAAACTATAAAAAGTAATCTTTGGCTTTGTCATAAACACACAGGCCCACCACCAGTTATGCTGTCCTGAAAAATGAATCGATGAAAGGTGGGTCAAAAGGACTCAATTGTCTCGTATTCTATCTACCCCAGTATAAGAAAGGCTTGAAGAAATTTTTTAATATTTTTCAGCACATCACACGTCCAGTCCAAAAGTGGGATTCCCTGTCTCCGGAACTGGATAGTAATAAGATAGATTTACCCTACTTTTTCTTTGCTTGTTTGAGGTTCGATCGATACCAGACAACTTATTAGATTCTAATCATTAATAATATTAACGGCGACGGGCTCACCACCTGTCACGTTGTCCCGAAAATATCTTCGGTGGAAAGTGACTCAAAGGGACTTAATTGTTTAGACTAGAGTGTCTACCTCTGTAAAAGAATTGCGTGAAGATATTTATTATTTAATTTATAATAATATCAACATTTTGCCCTATTAAGTCTTATGAAATATTTTAAAGGGTCCTTTTAATTAAATTTATCGTCTATTTCTAAAAGAACGCCCACGTGCAATGGTGAAATAGATCGCGAAGAAGCGATGAAAGATCAGCGTGGGACACCCACTTAGCTCTGGCTTCATACGCGCGGTATTTCCAATTATTTTCATAATTTAAGACCGGACCGACCGGATAAACTAGTTGGTGGTGACCTGCCTCCGAAACTAAGGGTTACGGATTCGACTCCAACTATACGCAAACATTTGAGTGATGAATGTCAATGTTTGGGCTCGAGTCATATCTGTAAATACGTATATATAAATATATATCTATGCGTATTTAACCGTTGTCATGGCATAATAAGATTATGTAGGCTCACCATTTGTCTTGTCCAGAATAAGTTTCGAAGAAAAGTGGGTCGAAAAAGTGCTAAATTGTCTCAAAAAAAAAGTGTTTTCTCCATTAATCCGACCGGCAATCGTACCCGAGACCTCAGAGTTAGCAACACTATGAAAACCGGTGTGTGCGCCGGTGAAACTCGTCCACGGGTGTCGCCAATGTAACTGATGATGATATTTTCTCTATGTACGTTTTTACAAAAACAGTCACAAAGTTAAGATCTCGTGGGTCCTACTGAATCGCAGGAGATCGAAAAGTAGCATTTGTTACTCTCCAGGCTTACTACTTACATCTCTTCCTGTTTCGCTCTCTTTCTCTCTCTCACTCATTCACTCACTCACTCTTACTACAAGGCAAAATCATGTTTTAGATCACTTCCACAAAAAAAAAGCATTTTTTCCGTGATAAAAAGTAGCCTGTGTCTTAATCAAGGTAATTATATAAAAATACTAAAAAAAATTGGGCTTTTTCGTCAAATATCGTTCAAATTTTCGTTCTTAATCAAGGTTATTATATAAAAATACTTGAGCCGTTTCGGCGTGATTCTGTAACAAAAATCGAAACATAAAGACATATAAAACTTACAATTTTAATATTTATAACATAATAATTTTATTTTTTGTTATTAGAATTACTACTCCGTTTTTAGTGCTCGTTTCTGTTTTCAGTAAGAAGTGAACAACTGTTCCAAATTTAAAATATATTTTTTTTATAAAAAAATATTCACTAAAATATCCGTGTTTCTGTCACTACTTCGAACCTACTGAACGAAAACTGAACTAAACATTATTTTGATTTTGGCGGCTATTTTTAGAAAACCAATTACCAAACTAACTTATTAAAAGTCACTAAATATAGTGTTAAAACATTGATTAATAAAATTAGCAAATTGGTTTATAAAATAAATCTTTTAAAATCTCGTTCTCAATAACACCTAAAATGCGCTACCATCGTTTTTTTTTACAGCTGGCACAACTGGTTTCAACTTAAAAGTCGCCATATATTTATTTAGTATTTGAAATATTGTCGCCGATATTTCAAATACTAAAGCTATGGAACATACAAAATATAAACATTTTTATAAAACTTACTCACGATAGCCGAGTGGTTGGGTGATCGGAATTCGAGTCGAGAGACCCGAGTTCGAGCCCCACTTAGGCTTATACTAACGCGTTTTTTTAAAAACAAACTTATGTACTATTTATTTCCTTATCTTGAACATAAAGACTACGACGGGCACATCATCTTACGAGTAAGTTATTCAAAATTAATCTTCCGTGGAAGGTGGGCCGAAAGGACTCAATTGTCTAGACCTCTGTCTACCCCAGTATAGGAAATGGCGTGAAGACTTTTTTAAACTAGAACATATACAAATAAAATAACTGACGAGAAACTAATGTCAACGATTTTATTATTCCATTAAATCTGAAACGTTCTTAGCAGATTATTTCTCCTAACCCGGGATAATTATTTATTTATTTATTTTTATTTATGAAATAAGCGAAAGAAGTAAGGTTGTGACTTGACGATCTATTCTCTCTGACTACCCCGTCAGCTAAGTAAAACGTAAGTTAGTTAAGTAGTAGTAGCCCCTATCTAGATATCTATATATGTATTTATTTATATGTACACAAGTTTACTGTATAATAAATATAACAAAGGAATTTCAATTTAAACACCGTATAACGTATTTACTTCAGTGCATGGATAAAGTACGCAATATAATGCCGGTGCAGCTAATTCGAGGAAGGGTAGCTTTGGGGGATGGGTAGGTGAGGAGTGGAAATTCATATAACCGACTGTAAAGTCCCCCCATCTCCCCCTGCCAATAATATTTCCTAAAGGATCTGCGATGATTCTGAATATTCTGGACAATATAAATTATATTTATATTAATTTATTCATTATGTACATCTATTATTCATTATGAATTTATTACGTTAAAAGTCAAGATAGCCGAGTAGTTTTGTGGTCGCAGTTTTGAGTCAAGAGATCCGACTTCGATCCCCAGATGGCAGGCTCGTACCAACGGGGTTTTCAAAAACTTATGTACTAATTATATCGTGGCTTGGACATTGAGACGGCGATGGGTTCACCACCTGTCACGTTGTCCCAAAAATATTTTCGGTTCACGGTGGGTCGAAACGACTTAATTGTCTAGACCTCTGTCTACCGCTGTATTGGGAATGACTTGAAGATATTTGTTAATTTAGTTATTAAAGCAGTTTTTTTAATTAAATCGGAAACAAGGAAAGTATAAAAAACATCTAGATCCGAGATAATGTAGAAAAAAGTTTTCTTCAGTGACCCGTCCGGGAATCGAACTTACATTTACGCCATTTTCATACTAAGTCCAGTTATTGCCTATTTCAACATAAATTTTCACTGCATTTCTCCACCTTATGGGGTGGGGGAGTTTACGAAAATCCTTTTTTTTTTTTCAAATTTCACCTTCATTGGTCGAATAGTTCTAGAACTTTCTTGATTACGGTGTATACACCTGTCGACGCTAACCTCTTTACTAACACTTTGTTAGCGTTGAACAATTTGTATAGGAATTAGTTGTAATATTTAAAGTAAATAAATTATCTTTGCGTGTTACGCCTCAAAACAAGGCATCATCAAGCGTATAGACTCTATGGTCGCTCATAGTATCGAAACAGGCGCCATTTGCCATTTATTTTTGTATTTGGAATGTTGCAATATAACTGTATGTTATTATACAGTCTATACGATCTTATATACTCATGACAACTCCATACGGTGTATACGAATAAATAATAATCGGGTTCAGAAATAAGCAAGAGTATATTATACACTCTCACCTATTCTTCTTTACCTTCTGCCACTAAATAGGAGTGGAAAAAATGAAATGTTGAAGGAAATAGAGGGCCAGTGTAAGTCAACGTAGGTGAGAACATATCTGTAAACGTCTTTTATAAATAGCGCCATCTGTTGACGAGTGTAAGTATTAAAGGGAATAGAGGGAAAGCGTAATTACGGGCTACAGCATAGCCCGTCCCATCCCATATCTTAGTCCTCGGGGGTGAGAACATATATGTAATATTTTTTTACAAATAGCGCCATCTAATGATGAGAAATTTTTTTTTAATGATGAAAAGCGTATATAATTTGTACCACAAATTAAACTATAGGTACTCTGTGCCAGTATTATATTCGATATATAAAAAATAATGTGTTAAATCAATTATGATTTCCTTTCGAATCATAGAGGCATTGGTTTGTCATATTTCACAATAAAATATAGTAAATCAGAAAGTTTGTGTATGTTGCTTGTTTGTTACACTCACGTTGGTAACATATTTTCAATGTAAATAAAATTTGAGTGTTTGTTTGTAATATTGAAATAACCGTTTTTTACTACATGTATATGAATATACACACACCAAACTATTTTTTTTTACAATTTTTGTACTTCCGTTTTTCCGGTTAATCTCTGAAACAGCTAATGTTATAAGGAGTAACATCGGCTACTTTTTTATAGTTAGGAGTGCGCGTTAAGTGTTAAACCGTGGGCAAAGCCGCGAAACAGCTAGTTACAAAATACATTAATAATTTTTGAGTCGGCGTTATAAAATTAATCAATTTTATGCATAAAAACATTACTAGTACCAAGCTGCAATTCTCGTTTGGGATTGGTTTACGACATATTTCAGTTTCTTTCTTTGGCGATGGTTTTATTTTTACTTTAAGAGTTTTATACAATTAAAGTAACTGTCTCGTAGTCAAAAGACCAGTAGTCAATCAAAATCAAAAGTTTCAAAACCAATCGTGTTATTTCCATTCCCAATATTACGGTAGACAGAGGTTTAGACAATTGATTTCTTTTTGGGGTTTTCTTGAAAGACATTTTTTTGGACAACGTGACAGGCGGTGAGACTGTCGCCGTATTTACGTCCAAGCCAATGATATAAATCGTACATAAGTTTTTTTATTTATTTATTTACATCTTTTCTCGCTCAACGGTTAAGTCTAGCCATGCCATGTCTAGCCAACGCGGAAATGCAGCCGTTCTTGGTACGATGCCATGAGGATTGGAGCTGTACGAATGTTGAAGATTATAGTCAATAAGTGTTGTAAATATAAACATAATTTTTTGTTTCTGAAAATAAAGTATTGAAAAACAAACCTTAAGTTTAAGTAAAAACCCATTGTTATGAGCCTACCATCTTGAGTTCGAACTCGTGTCTTTTGACTCGAATTCTGATCACCCAACCACTCGTCTATCGTGACTTAAAATTCTAGGAACTATCGAAATTATATTATATAATAAACCAAATCAATAACATCGAAGTTGACTTACTGTTACCATTCGTCGCCCACGGGAATAAAGGGGTTGGTGGATTGTTCCGCTCACGCTGTACAGCGAGCGAGCGTATTTCAGTAAGATGCAATTTTGATTGAATTTCAAAACATCAAGTCATGCAGGAAATAATAATAAGAATATTGTAGAAAATATATTTTATCTGAATATAATGTCCGGAGAATACAGAGTCCGAAATTCTATTTATCTTACGGCGTACTATCTGAACGAAACATCACCTGATATACAATCATTGTACATACTTAAATAAATAAAAAAATATCTTCACGCAATTCCTAATACAGGGATAGACAGAGGTCTAGTCTAGACAATTAAGTCCCTTTGACTATATTTTCGGGGCAACGTGACAGGTGGTCCCCGTCGCCGCCTTTATGTCCAAGCCAACGATATAATTCGTACATAAGTTTATGAAAAACCCATTGGTACGAGCCTGCCACTTGGGGATCGAACTCGGGTCCCTTGACTCTAAATTCCGACCACCCACAACTCGACTATTAATTAATTATAAAATTTAGTTCTATTTACTACTAGCTACAACCACGTGGTTTTGCTCGCAGTTTAACACTTAACGCGGAACAATAATTATGTTTCTAAAATAAAAGTAGCATATGTTACTCCTTATAACATTAGCTATCAGTGTCAGTGAAACTGTTAAAATCGGTTCAGCCGTTTCAGAGATTAGTCGGAACCAACAGATAAAACAGACAAAAATTGTAAAAAAAAATTATTTTGGTGTATGTACCGTATATATTCATATACATGTAGTAAAAAACGGTTATTTCAATATTACAAACAGACACTCCAATGCTTATTTATATGTATAGATTTGGTAGTGATCCTGCGAAGCTGAGGGATGCGGTTTCAAATTTCGCTAGGTACAAACATTTGTGTAATTCATATGAATGTTTGCATTGGAGTCACGGATGTTTAACATATATACATATATAGATAGGGACAACATCACATACATTGCTCCGATCCCAATGTAAGATGCTAAAGCACTTGAGGTATGGAAATCGGAAACAAGGAAGGCACCACATATATATATTGAGCGGCAATAGCCTAATGATTTAGGGTGTGGATTGCGAAACACGACGTCGCAGGTTCGGGCCCCGCCATTCGACTATTGACGTAAACCAACTCCAGACACAAGCATTGCAGCTTAATTGGAGTGGTTAACAGGAATACTAGTAATGTTATTCGGCATTGCTTGTATTCTTTAAAAAAAATATTAATATTTATCCATCTCTGTATATATAAATAATGTTTAAAGAGGGAGATGAGCCTACCACATGTCACGTGGTTCTAAATAGGATTCGGTGAAAGGTTGGTCTAAGAGACGTAATTGTCCATACCCCTGTCTACACACATTCTCAAGATGCGTGAAGATTATAAAATATTTTACGAAGACAAGATATTCTTTTAATTCTTATCTTAGATACGGAATGATTTAAATTTCGAATAACATTGTACAGTGGGGGCAACATATAAAATAACATGAACACGTTAACAATATAGCTGCAATATAAATATGTGATTGCTCTCTGACCTGTTTGTGAAGTCACACCAATGTTCCTACTGCTAGCACTACTGCAGCATTATGCTGAGTCGAAGTCCTATTTAGTATAACACAGGTTATAAATGTTTATCGTTTTTTAAACGTACATAATATGTACTATGCTCCTGTAATTATTTTATATTTTTGTTGTTAAATGTGTCAAATACGAGTATATCGTTCTTTTTGTTAATATTTCTTAAACTAACTTAACCTAACTGCATGCTTATAAATCGTGAAAAGCTGCTGACTTCTGTTTCTCTATTCGAGACATATATGCACTTCTACGGTTTGTTTTTTTTTTATCATAGAGCATGCTACCGTTGCTAGTGGAAGTATTCCAATATTTTTTTTTCTGTTTTAAATGGTACCTTTTCTATGAATAGTTAACACAAAAAGGCGGCAAATTCAAATTCCGATTTAAAAATGTTTACATTTGGAGATCGGAATTGAAATTTGAATTTCAATACAAATTGAATTTATGATTTTAAAAATTACATTTCATTACGTGTGGTATTTTATGAGTCAGAAGTTGAACTTTTCCTATCAAACGAACGTGAGGAAGTACCGCATGATGAGTCAGGGAACTTACAAATACATTCGAATATTAATTAATTAGATATTTTGTATATTATAAATAGCTTTAGAAGACAGTTTCGGTCACGGGAATACCTTTATTGCACATTTTTTAACTGATAAATCGTATACTATACTCATATATTTTTTTAAACTATATTTTCTCTATGTTAAGCCATCCTGCGCATCTATTTAGCAGTTTAGCCATGAAAACACAACAGACAGATTTATAGTCGTATTAAAAGTATTAGTATGAATATTAAAATGTGATTACGCTACGGTTGAAAGAGCCAGAAATTTTGCCAAGTTCTAACTCAATATCCATAACTTTACAGCTGTGATGGTATTAATACGTTACGCCATCTATTAAATAATTTAATAAATAAGCTGTGCCTTTTACATTTTTATTATTTTTCAATCATTATTGAGCCATGTCGGTATTAATAAAAAAAATTCACGCCATTCCCAATACGGGGGTAGACAGTTGTGTAGAATTAAGTTCGACCCACCTTCCACATACGACATTTTTTGGGAGAACGTGACAGGTGGAGAGGCCGTCGACGACTTTATGTCCGAGTAAATTATATATAGAGCGTACATAGCTTTTTCCTTTGAAATAACTCATTAGTATGAACCCGCCACATGGGGATCGAACTAGGGTCTTTGGACACGAATTCCGATCACCCAACCACTCGGCTATCGTGACTATCTGGTGTTATATGAAGGAGAAATTTAAAAACTCAACTGACACGAGCGATTAGATGCATTATTATGGCAAAGTCAGTTCATGTGATGTTTATGTATGTATATGTAGCTGGATTTTTTTAAATTTGATGCAACTACGCCGTAAAGTCATGAAAAAGTAACTAACTCACATTCACTTACTTTCACTTTCATCATAAACGTATGATGTTCAAAAACTACCTAACGTATCGCAGAAGTGCTAAATGCCTAGAAGCTGCAGCAGTAAAATTATTTGGCGAGACCGTAGCTCTACCGCGTAGTTACTCTACTCTTGTAGATGCTCTTTGAAATTCTTAATCTTTGGCCTCGTGTGTCATAACCACAAATATTGTAACATTACAATTATTGTAACTATATGTTATATTTATATTTATTTATTACTATAATTATTTATTATTACTTTTATATCTTTAGATATTTCTGTTGGTATATATTTATAAATAGAAAAAAAATATCTTCACGCAATTCCCAATTCAGGAGTAGACAGAGGTCGAGTCTAAACAATTAAGTCCCTTCGACCCACCTTCCACCGAAGATATTTTCGGGATAACGTGAAATAAGTCACCTTTCTCAATATAGGGGTAGACAGAGGTTTAGACAATTAAGTCCTTTCGATCCATCTTCCACCGAAAACAGTTTTTGAGACAAATGGCGAGGTTCCGTCTTTATGTTCAAGCCAACTCTGTAAATCGTAGACAAGTTTTTGAAAAAACCTATTGGTACGAACCTACCGTCTCGTATCGAATTCGCGTCTCCTGACTCGAATTCCGAACACCCAACCACGCGGCTATCGGGACTATTATATTAAAGTTTTTTTTTTATATTTGGAATTTTTATTTAAATAGTCACGATAGCCGAGTGGTTGAGTGGTCGGAATTTCGAGTCAATAGACCCGAGTTCGATCCCCAGTTGGTAGGATCGTACCAATGGGTTTTTCAAAAACTTATGTACGAATATCGTTGGCTTGGACATAAAGACGGCGACGGACTCACCACCTGTCACGTTGTCCCGAAAATATCTTCAGTGGTAGGTGGGTCGAAGGGACTTAATTGTCTAGACTCGACCTCTGTCTACCCAGGGGTATCGGGAATTGCGTGAAGATATATTTTTTTATTTAAATAATTATATAAGAACTTTAAATAAAATATGTAATATAAGGAAATGTGCAAAAGTCAGCCACTGGTTGTTGGAAATTTCGTACACGTGCTGGAGTTCTTGCGCAAGTTTCGAGATGAATTCGAATCCGAGGTCGCTCGGTCGAGTCAAGTTGAAGGCCAAGGGCAATCGCTGATCGGCAATGCGGATCGCGGATCGTATGAATTTCGCAGTCTTCATTTCTGTAAATAAATAAATATTTTCACGCCATTCCCAATACGGGGATAGACAGAGGTCTTGACAATTAAGTCGACCCACCTTCCACCGAAGATATTTTTGGGACATGACCGACTCTATGATTCCTAATAATAACATAACATTAGAAACGTAGTAATAAAATAATATATATGCATACATCAAAATTATTTTAAAAATGTAGCAAGCAGCTTTTATGGCGCATGTTTCTAAAGTTTTGTTAGTTAAATTAATGATTTCTATTTCAGGTGCATGTGTTTATAGCCAGAAAACATTATGGGAATAACTAAAATAAACGATAGTGTTGTTTATATCAGTATAACTTTATATATTCATTTTAATATATTAATTTAGCTCTTTCAATCACAGAAGATATATATATATATATATATATATATATATATATATATATATATATATATATATATATATATATATATATATATATATATATATATATATATATATATATATATATATATATATATATATATATATATATATATATATATATATATATATATATATATATATATATATATATATATTTTATAGTCTTCTTTTTCCTGTGTTTAGTTTTAATATGTTACGTCATAATCTATTTCTGGTTGTGGCGATAAATAAACTTCTTTGTTTCTTTCGTTTAACGAGATCTTCATTGGACATTATTGTTAACAGGTAAAGAAGTCCAGAAGCGATGGCGGTCGATACGCGACTCGTACACGAAAGCGTATAGGCAGGGCAAGTGCGTGCAACCGGAGCAATGCGCGCCGGGGAGTCGTCGTTACCAATACCACCGGCAGATGTCGTTCCTTCACAGAGCTCTGCAGAACAAGTAAGTAATCATATTAATTCAAATCAAATCATTTATTTGATGATATAAAGACGGCGACGGGCTCACCTGTCACGTTGTCCCGAAAATATCTCCGGTGGAAGGTGGGTCGAAGGGACTTAATTGTCTAAACTAGACCTCTGTCTATCCCTGTATTGGGAATTGCGTGAAGATATTAATTTTATTTATTTGTCTTGACATTGAGAAACTTATTTTTGAAATTTAGTTAATTAGATGAAAAACAATTCCTGAATATTATTAATAATTATGATCTCTGATTTATTTATTTATTCTTAATACTACCTTAATATATACGAAAACGATGAACAAAGGCGGACTGAATGCTAAAAGCATTCTCTGCCAGTCAACCATAAGGCAGCGGGAAAACATTGAAGGTGGTAGCAAACAAGTGTAAACAAAAAGAAGTAACAAATAAAAATGATATTAAATAATATCTGATCTATAATAACCACAGTCATTGCTTCAGTCTGTTAAGGCCCACTGGAGGACTTAAGCTTTTCCTTTAGCTTAAGATTGGCGATTGCAGTACCATACAGCATTCACATTAGACACTGCTGACCGTCATCGAACTGTCAGTTTGATCTAGAATTTTTCGAGATGTTTATCACGCAATCTGTAGGTAGCCAATAGCATTGTCTAGGCCGTTCCCTTAGCCGCCTTTTAAAACACCCACAGGAAGAAATGTGGTGATATATTAGTATACGAATCTCACTAAAACAGTGAAAATATTTTCTCCATTTCAGAAAACCGAGATACTCCCAAGATAAGTACGAGTCGTACTCCGAAGTCTCCAATTCCCCTCAACATCTGCCTCCGGATGACATCATGCCACGAATTAAACACGAACTGATCGACAAACCCCTCGATCTTAAAACCAAACCGGACCCGCCGGAGAAACCGGAGACATTGGACAAATGTAACCAAGCTACAATGGAGAGTCAGGAGAAAAAGAATCCGTCGCTAGAGATAAAGATCGACGCAAACTCTATTCTACCGGACGACCATTTCGATGACGATAAATTATTTATGAACTCTCTCCTACCCCTTTTCAAGAAAATGGATGATGATACGAGACTTCTATGCCGTATAGAAGTTTTGAAGATAATACGTTACGCTCTGCAGGGTCACAAATGTTTCGAAGCATTGAAAATTGCCGAAGACAGTTTTTTCAAGAATAAAATAAGCGGTATTCTAGCGAAAGAAGAGATGCTGGAAAGTTCCATAAATGCAGCGAAGAGCAACGTCTCTGAATCAAGATTGTCTATGACAACGCGTTCTGCTGATGGAAGTAGACCCGTACGGAAACGGAGGGTAAGTTCTTTTATCTATTCCATTTTTAGACTTGCGTCTTTAGTACTTATTGTGACATTTAAACTAATATAGGTTACATCTCAACAGTTTACGGTGTGAATTGCCACCATTTCCTTTACGAACCTATTATTATCTTTTATAGAATTACCTCGAAGCATCAAGATAAAATATCAACACGATTAAAATAGCAAATAATGTAAGATTAAAATAGCAAATTGCAAAATTCATTTTTCAAATTGAATTTAAAAAAAAGGATTAAATAAAATTCTATGTCCATCATCTTGAATTAGAAAATGTATCATCATGAAATCAGCAATCTTAATAATAAAAAAAATTATTTTCGCCATCTTGGATTTAAAATTTAATATCTTCTATCTAAACCTATATGGATATATTATATTAAATTCTTCAAAATTAATTTAAAGAGTTTAATTAAAATAAACACAAATGATACCAGTTTAAATTCTATTCATATTAAACTTCCTCCTCTTTTTCCCCAAATCTGGTATTTTTATATTATTTTCTACTACAGACACGTTACATGAATGAGATGCGAACTCACGTTTCAATATGAAATCTTGCAAGCTCTATATAATCTAAATATGTAGATAATCTACGGTGTGTTGTAATGTTGTGTAGCACCTAAAATTGTTAACAACGTATGACTTACTGGCCACTCCTTGGCAGGGAAGAATTCCACCACCTGCCGAAGTTGGTTATGAACTTTAAAAAAAATTATTAACTTATTTTGTTTTATTTGCATTTACAGAACCGTTCACCATCGCCACTACCAATCCCACCAAAAAAGAGAGGACCAGGACGCCCGAGGAAGGTAAACAAATATCTCTACTTACGACCCTATATAATAGTCACTATGGCCGAGTTGTTGGGTGATCGGAATTGCAGTCAACAGATTCGAGTTCGATCGCCATGTACTAATAGGTTATTTTGATGTGACTCTCACGTTATCCCAAAAAATTTAATTGTCTCGACTTAATTGACTATACCAATGTTTACTCCAGTATTGTGAATGGCGAAAATATATTTTTCTATTTACGGTTAACTTCAGCGTCTTTCAAAACCGTTTTGTTTTAACAAACTAGCCTGTCTCGAAAATATCTTCGGTGGAAGGTGGGTCGAAAGGACTTAATTGTCGTTCACGGAGGTGGTAAAATGATTATTTCATTATAATACTTATTACTAGTAGATAATTTCTAAAACTTTCTTATTCGGAACCCAGTATTTGGAGTCTAGTTATAAATAAATAAATAATAAATATCTTCACGCAATTCCCAATACTCCTGTATTGGAAATTGCGTGAAGATATTTATTTATTATTTTAAAATATAAGTTCTTATAATATTTTATAAGGTTAAAAATATCCTCTTTCCATTGATTTCAGGTCCGCCCTCCCCCCTCGGACTCGGATGAAGAACATCATTCAAGGAAACAGTTCCCAAAACTGAAAGTATCACCCATAGAAATATCACACCAGTCCGAGTATGACGACACTTTGAACAAAGCCACCAGCGTCTCCCAGCTACCAAAACCTTTGTTTATGAAGGTTAGTCTGTGACCATGTTTTCTCTTTTGCCAGTTAGTATATTTCATATTATTTCCCAAAGATTTATATTACTTTTACAATGAAGTCACAATAGCCGAGTGGTTGGGTGATCGGAATTAGAGTCGAGATAGTCGTGTTTGAGCCCCCGGTGGCAGGCTCGTACCAATGGTTTTTTCAAAAACCTATGTACGATTCATATCGTTGGCTTGGACATAAAGACGGCGACGGACTCACCATTTGTCACGTCGTCCCAAAAATATCTTCGGTGGAAGGGGGGTCGAAGGAACTTAATTGTCTAGACTAGACCTCTGTTTACCCCTGTATTGGGAATTGCGTGAATATCTTAACGCAGATGTTTATATATATTTATTTATTATTTATAAATAATAAAGTTGTTCTAATTTACCTTTCATGGTAAATATGTAAATTTTTATACTGTTTATGATGGTGTACACTTTGTTGGTGCAACTTTTAAATAAATAAATACTTTCAAGTGATCCATAAACTACCCAAGTATTGGGAAATAAAAAAAAATATAGTTGTTCCAATTTCAAATGAACGGTAAAGGTAGTTCAGACCTCGAGACAATTTAGACCTTTCGACGCACTTTGCAGTGAAGCTTATTTGGGAAAAAATGAACAAAGGTGGTGCGATTTTTTCCGTTGTTCAATATGTCTTTTACTGACAGTTCATGTCCCAAAACTCTTAGTTGTATTGAGAGCTTAAATGTCTCTATTTCATCCCTCATAGTTTACTTTTTTTTTTCATTTTAGATGTATAATTTGGAAAGATCAAAACCTATGCTAGCAACACCGACATCTACACAGAATATGCAAGTGTCAATCAAGTCAGAACCGCTGGACACTTACGAATCAACTTTAAACCACAACACATTGTAAGTCAGACTGAAAATACACAATGTTTTGGAGGAGTGTTACCATATATTTGTGACTTCGAACATTCTCCTTTAAATGTTACATATTGTTGTCAGAATTGTGAATGAATGTGTAGTCAAAAATTAAAATTTATATTGGTACCAAATACATTATCAAACAGGACCAATTTATTAATATATTGAGTAAAGTATTTAATAACAGGGTTGTAGGATTTTTATTTGTAGTAAATGTTACAAAATTTGGTGATATGAACTCTAATCTTATTTAATTGCAAATTTTGTTTGACTTTAATAATTTCATAAATATTGGCTGTTTAAAATTTATTAGTACTTCATTCGGATTCAAAATGTCGCCTTTTTTGTTAGATGCAAATTGCAAATGCATGTAAATAGTTGAATTGGATGCAAGGAAAAATGTGATAGTTATCATTTAGTTTTTTTTTTGTATCTGATGCGTAGACAGAGTATAGAGTATTGTGGGTAAATGCGTTGTAAAATAGTTGCTTTTATTTATTCATTCTTTAACAATCATTATTTTAAAAAATAAATAACGGCGAATCGTATCTATATTTCATTACTCTATATTCTTTCTATCCGATAAGGTATTTTCTTGTTAATTGTTTTTTTTTAGTTTTTATTTTTCTATTGTTACACACTGTATTAAAATATAAGGAATATCTTGTTATTTTCTATCCAAATAATATTTAGATATTTTTACTATGGTTTCTTCTTTGGTCTTTGACAAAATGGCGCTCAGCGAAATCAAAATGCACATGCATAACAATAGAAAAAATCGATTATCTCAATAATCGATTAATTATTAAAAACTAAAGCATTTCTAGTTCATAGTTTTGTGATGTGTGATAAGAAAAGAAGATATACGTATTACGATATTTACATAGTGGTAGGTATATTTGGTGTTGAATGGACTTAACAAACGTGTGTACACGGTTATTAAAAATACCCACTTAGTTTATATATCTTCATCAAATATTATTATAAATAAACACATTATAATTATTTTTGGAGTTTATGACCTGGTAACTGTAGCTATTATTGTAATAGATACCCAAAGCGCAGAAAAATATAGATATAGAAAAATATCTATGGAAAACAATACAACACAACTTGTTTTTAAATCTTAAATTTCTTTAAAAAAGATACGGTGCCCGAAATCTAAGGGATAATATGTTTTAATCTTGTATACACCAAAAATTTTATCGTGCGTGAATTTAGCCTTTGTAAATGATGTGTAAAAAATTTAATTTAAGTATATGCACGAACCCAAATATGTTTGTTAGTTTCCATACTCTTTGTGTACATTCCATAATGTAAGACAATAACCACAAATGGTAATTTTACAGTTATATGGAGAAATGTGAAATAAATAATTTTGTACACTAGTAAAGATGTTTTATTTTCCAAAAAAAATAATTAAAACTACGTTTT
Organism: Sericinus montela; assembly: GCA_029286605.1. Lineage (NCBI taxonomy): Eukaryota > Metazoa > Arthropoda > Insecta > Lepidoptera > Papilionidae > Sericinus > Sericinus montela. The sequence continues at coordinate 2,830,270 of JAGSMR010000050.1, forward strand.
TAAAAGGATTACCAATAGATATACTTTTTAGAAATCAACTAATAACTGTGTATTTATTCGCGAAGTGTAATAATATTTATTCACTAAATAGTCACAATAGCCGAAACATTGGTTGATTGGAATTCGATTCCAGACCTGAGTTCGATCCTCAGGAGGTAGATTCGTACCAATGAGGTTTTTGACACGACGACGGCGACCGGCTCACCACCTGTCACGTTCCAAAATAAACTCCTGTGAAATGTGAGTTGAAAGGACTAAATTGTCAAGAGGTTTTCGTGCTACATCTAGCTTAGATGAAAAACAATATGTTTAGGTATACTTTTTTATTTACACAAAAAATACAAGGTTATGTTGGTGAAAATTACGCTACGTGAATATGTACAAATAAAAATGTGTTCTCAAATACAGTCAACGAAAAAGCAGGCTCTGTCAATGTGAAACATATTTAAGTTTCGAACTACGAGAATTTAAATAAAATTTAAAATTTGTGAATTAATTTATTAACTCTTACGAATGCGCAATGCATAGTAGTAACTATCATTCGTTTGAATGACTTTTACCAAGTAATAGAATTTAAATTAAAATCATATTGAAATATTTCAATTATTATACTAAAATATCGAAACTTCTTATAATTCTAAAAAAATACAAATTTATTTTATAGTCATATTTTTGAGAATATAAAAAGATAACTTTTTAATTTGGATGAAGTATGTCTTTTGCAGGTGATTCAAAAGTGATACCACTAAATTTGACTTTCAAATCCTGTCTTTGGGGTGAGCAGCACATTACACCAACAGAGTAGCTCTCCGCTGGTGGAAATGGGCAGAGTCTCAATAAATACCAAGTTGTTTTGTCTGGAGAGTATTTAACGCACAGAACTTGGTCTACTCGAGAGAGACGGATCCAAAATTTTCCAGCGTTCCCAGTGTAGATGCCTGCAGAAAATATTAATAACGTCATAATAAAGTTTTATTGAACTTTTTATTTTTAATTTTATAACATACATACACATACATAACGGCCAAGTCCACTGCAGGACATAGGCCACTGCCTCAGGGAGGATTTGCCATAATCGCCACGCTTGACATGCGGATGGGCGATCGCAGTAGCAGACCATTTCACCTAATCCGACATCTGTCGGTTGCCATAACGATATTCAAGGCTTCAGTCGCCTTTTACGACACCCACGGGAAGAAAGAGACTGGAAATATGTGGAAATATTCTTATACCGTTACCACAAGGGATTTTTAATTAGTCGAGAGTAATAAGAGTCACGATAGTCGAGTGGTTGGGTAATCAGAATTCGAGTGATGAGATCCGAGGTCGATCCCGTGGTGGAAGGCTCGCACTAATAGGTTTCTGAACTCAAAAGTTGTATACGATTTATATCGTTGGCTTGGACATAAAGACTGCGACGGGCGGTTATTGCTCTAGACCTCTGTCTACTCCAGTATTGGGAAAGGCATGAATGTGGCCAAAACCATAACGTAGCATGCAGGCGAGATTAGGAATTTTGTGAAAAAAAAGACAGATTCGTAATAAGGTTTAAATTAAACTCCGAAAACTATGTAATATCCCGACCGATTTCGGCCACAGCGACTTGGACTATTGCGAGTGTCGTTCGTGTGCTCGCAGGTGACTGACGTAACCGATTTTTGCGCTGAACGTACGAGCACATTGAGCGCAAGTCAGCACCCTCCGACATAATTGTAGGTGATGGCTGCAGATGATCGAGCCTTGAGCGCGTCTCGTTTGACATCGACCTCATTCACACGTACTCCCTCATTCTCTAATACCTTACTGCTCATGGTCCGCCTCTACAGTGATCGGTTCGATAAACTATACCATAGATGGAGAATGTCTCCCTCTATAGTTACTGTTCTACAGACGTACTAGAGACAAATAATAAAAAAAAATAAAGTATTAATTACCTGTTGCCCAATCTGACACTTCGTTTGTAAGTACGGTGCCGATCATCGGTTGACCGTCGTTATATTCAATGCCTGCTTTAAGCCAATGCTTTTCATCTAAATATATCATAACGCCAGCTTGATCGTACAGTGTGGAAAAATCTGCCTCCACACATACCTGCAATCATATGCTTTATGAGCTAGTAGCTTTGGGGTTATTGCATTGCTTGCGTGCTGTAATTAAATAATTCAGCATTGGCATTTTCATCGCAAATCAAACAACATACACACACACACGCGAGACTTATTGTTCAGTATTGTGACTACGTAGTGTCTATACGAAAAGTTATTTAAAGCTATTTACGTAGCTTTTTAAGTCAATTTATAAAAACATATCTGCACGCTATTCCCAATACAGCGTAGACAGAGGTCTCGACACACCTTCCATCGAAGACATTTTTTGGGACAACGTGACAGTTGGTGAGTTCGTCGCCGTCTTTATGTCCAAGCCAACTATATAAATCGTACATAAGTTTTTTTGAAAAAACCCATTGGTACGAGCCTGCCACCTCTACAACGATGTTTTTTAAAGTTATTTAAAAAAATCTACGCTCTTATATAATCTATGATAAAATCTATCGAATAAATTAGGGGGGCGTTCGATAACGTAGTGATTATATTCTCTTTGGCATTCGATGTACGTTATATCTAGGTGATAGCTTTGGATAATAATTTGTATTAGCACAGAAACCTAGGCCATACAATGATCTCTATTTTTGAAAAATATGTGAATTGTGAATGCGATATGACCAGCAAATATTTATTTCACGGCCTTAAATTAAGAAATGCATTTTTACCCAGGAAATAATCTAAAGAAATATTTGGGGAAAGCCTGTGTTCAGCAGTGTATTTTGAGAGGCTAAGACAGGTAAAGCTAATAAATTATGTCTTACATGCATCGTAAAGTTATCCTTAATGTCCACTCCATAAAAATGTCCCGAATTGAATTTAAAATTGTAATATGTTTTTTGCCAAAAATCCGATTTCAATTCTGTTACTACTTCTAAAATATTTTCACTTAAAGACCATCTGTTAGGTTTATTTAACCATTTAAAATCAGACCATGTAATGCTACTAAAATTTATAGACTCCATTAGAATTTATTTAAAAAAAAAAAAACACTTAATGAGCTTTGCAATTAGCAATAAACTTCAAAGGTATGTGTTAATTATAAGTTGTATGTACTGCAAGGCGTTACTAAATATCAAATATGACCGTAGTTGAGCTGCAATCAAAGATAAATAAGTCTATTTTTAAAATCGTCGAGATAAGCACCACATTCTAATATTTATTTACAAACCGAGAATCAATATTCTATAAAATTAAGTTATTTATCTCCAAGTACCGCATACCGAAAATACCGCTTTGTGACCAAATCTAGAGATGCATTTATGTAAATTATATCGTCCGTGAGTTCGTAGTTACGTCATTAATTAAATTATTTACAGTTCTAAACATAGACCATAGAATAATAACATAAACAAAAATGACAATTATTATATTTATATATACCTGTGTGAATATTTGCAAATGAACATATTAGACAATTTTAAAGAATGAAAAAATAGTACTTACAAAACTGTTCTTTACATATTCAAAGCAAAGCTGGTAGCATACGCATAAAAAAAATGCGTGAGACTAAAAAATAAGCCTTTATATAATTCACAATTTTGATTTGAAATTATTGAGCAAACGGTAATGAGAAATTAAATAAATGGTAAAGAGAATTTGAGGAGTTAGGAGGTATTAGGTCGTAATCTGCAATGAGAGCACTGGTAGCCCAGTGATTACGGCTTCAGACTTACAATTTGTAAGTTAAAGGTTTGAACTCTACCCGACGTAAATCTTTGGGGAAATTTTATCTTTTTTCTTATATAAAAGGGAGGCAAACCAGCAGGTGGTTCACATGATGGTAAGTAATTACCGCCACCCATGAACACCCGCAATACCAGAGGCATAGCAGCACTCCCCGTAATACATCTTGTAAAATATGCAAAGAGATGCAACGTCTCTTCGCAAAGCCTAGGGATCTAGCCGATCAGATAGAATATGGTCGTTGACGATTCTAGCCACCCTTCTTTGGATACGGTCAAATGGAAAGAACTGATACTGGGGTGCCCCCGCCCAGAGATGAGAGCCATGTGCGGCCGAACCTTGCACCAACCGAGACGACATCAGCACCCCCACTCCCTGGCAGGCGCTCTCGCTCTCCGGGACTCCGGACCATAGAGCTAACGCCCCGCCAGGGAGCTCTTCAGTACCGCTGCCCTTCCGCTTGCTCTCCGACAAACACACGACATCTAATTCTCTTTCTTTCATTATTTCAATCAACTCATTCGTCTTATCTCACATGCCTCCTCTAACATTCCACGTGCCAACTCTGCACTCCGTCCTCCACCTTCCGCCGTGTCGGGCTGTGCGTGACGGGTGGCGGTCCCCATCGCCGCTCTGCTCGCTGCATTCCACACCAACGGGGACGAACTGGTGTGCGTCGCCTTGGGGGGACGCCCTTACCCTCGTTGGCATGGGTGCGGAGCTGTGTAGAATTGCAGCTATGAAAAGAGCTGGCAGGGGTCGCGACGAGCACGCTTCTACAATGACCCCTATTTCCTTAATAAGAATTACAGAAATTCACTTACTTAAGGACAAAAAACAAATAACTGAATCCTAGTTTTATAAATTTTGCGGAACGTACAGTGTTTAAGAATATTAATTGATATGTAGGTACATGATAATAAATACACAAACAAGCAACAATAACAAAAGAATGTTCCAGGTAAGATCACGGACATATAGAAACATATATCCAAACTAGAAGTGGTATGCATCACATTATTTTATTTTTATAATATGTGTTTTTTATTTACTTTTTTAAGGTTTAAATAATATTGTATAACCAAAAATACGTTCGATATAATACACTTATATCGAACGTATCTTTTTTTATACATAATTTTTTAAATTTAGTTTTACGATTTTTTATATCCGGTAATTTTTTATTTTCCTATTATCTTTATATACAACGTCACATATTTATAATATAGTTTTTTAATCTTTTTTTAAAAGAGTTTTTTTTTGCGCCTTATAAAGGTGCAAGCGGTGGGCCGACATGAAGTACTGTCATGCTCTACTGAGCACACCAAGCTTTTTAGGGGCCTTCCCTTCCAAATGACCGCGAAACTGAACGTTGCTCGATATGTCGACGCCAACGGTTCCGATGCTGGCAGAGGCAACTAGAGGAGTTCTCTCAAAATGAGGTGATACGACGAACTCAGGGCCCTTGCTCTCTACTGCCTATCGATAAATGAGGTACACAAGAAGATGATCACCACCAGTTGAGCGACCCCGACGGATCCGTACTGGCGGTCACTAATCAACTGGTGCTCCCCTTAGTACCTTAAGAGCTGGCAGTTTATTATGGACTCCATTATTTTAGAGAACAAGGAGGTAATGGCGATCAGTCTGTAGATGCCCGGATCTGAGCAGTCGCCTTTCTTAGGGATCGGGTGCACCAAAGCTGTTTTCCATGCCATGCCATACCATTTTATCATCACCATTGCTCCATAACGCCTCAGAAAAACATCGTGAGGTAACCAGCGTATCCTAAACTAACTATTCAAGATCATGTGACATGCACCAAACAGCATTGACCAGTTTGTGTCGATTACTGTTTTGGAGCTAACGACTCAAACCTATACCTATTTATTGAATAAGTATAGATAGAAACCCAAAAGCGTCTATAGAGATAATAAATATTTAAAAAAAGCTGTACAATTATCAAACCAAGTAAGAGAGGATTTACAGAGGCAGAAAAAGCGCACAAAGTGCTATTTCACGATTTTCTTGAATCTGAAATTTGTAGTGGTTTAATAAATTACACGGCAGTTTAAATATAGCACATATTGAAACAATATTACATTTAAATAGAAAAAATGCCTACTTACCATTCCAAGCTGGAACCATTCCTTACCATTCGGGTAAAATGTGAACGGGAAAAATGGTAAAAAGTAAAATGGTAAGTAGATATTTGGAAACATTTGTGTACGTTGCATTATTTATTAGACTTATGAGATTATATTAGTTATCAGACGAGAAATAATATTATGGCAAATATTTAGATAATTAATTTAATGAATCTGAACAAATAACTTATCTTGATGAACGGTAAGGAGATTTTATTTTGACCTGGACGATTTTTGTAGATTATTTATTTTTCTTTGGCGCCAAATCGGACTTTAAGACATGTGATCTGGTCAAGCCACTAGTGGGGGCTGAGGTCGTGGTGGGGAGTCGTCGTAAGGATTACATTTACCATGGGGTACAATTCTATTTCACTGTCACTGATCGCGAACGGTAAGTAGTACGAAGGGTGGGACAATTTTTGAATTGGTATAAAATTAACTGAAACTGTTCTTTATATGATATATTTTATTTCAATTTATATATCAACGATTATATTTACTGAATAATAAGAAAAAATGTTATGCTTCGAAGGCTTTAACTTTTCTTATCATAATGGTTGAAAATTGGGAAAAGGGACAACCTCTAATGGTTTTGAGAAACTATCTTTTTATAAAATGGCTTATAGCTTATAAAACACAGTAAATTGACCTGCAATATGTAGCCCACTTAATTAACTATGTATATTAAAAAAGTGATCAAAATCGATTTAGGTTTAATGTGTTATTCACAGCGAGACATCAAAAATGTACATTTTCAAATATTCACCCACCTGTTAAAGTACTGCTATGCTATTTTCCAACCACTCAAACCAAGAATAATAACATAAAAACGTGGTATAGGAATAGAGACATACTTATTACATACATATTTATTAAACCTCAAACAATTTCTTTTATGGTTTATCACTTTTTTAATCTTGAATGAGATGAATGTCTCTGATCTCCATGGTTATACATAGTGTAACTGAAGATTTTGTCTCCTTGTTAGCCACAAATGGAAACTACAAATAAGTATTGCGATAAAATAACTACGAATCAAAACCAACGTTCTCAACATCATAAGATATTATAGATAAATATTACAGTCATTAAAAATCAAATACTATTTTAAATAAAACGATTTTCGGATTTTGTCGCGTTTTTAATCAAAAATCCGAAAATAGTTTTATTTGAAATGTGTAGCATTCGCGTAAATACAAGAAATAATCAAAATCTAGCTCATCAAAAGAATATACATACATACATAACAGAATGTAAAGTCCATGCCCTGCAGTTCATACTGCAGGGCATGCGGGTTGTGATGACAGTACCAGACCTCTTGAATCTGAAATTCTACTGTCCGTGATAATTCTGACCAGGTATATTTCAAGGCGATAATAGCGATGTGCTGATCGCTATTATTGTATTGTAAGGCCAATTCGCTTATTCGCCTCTTAGGCGAATTTCTCTTCGCTTATTTCTTAAAATCGCGAAAAGAAAAGAGAATTTCGATCTCAATAGATTATAACTGTAATAAAAAACCTTTGATAATGCCATTAAGGCGAAACCGGTCAGGTATTTTAATGTAAATAAATGTGGAATAAGTAAAAATGACTTTTAATGTGTTTAAAGATGAAATTACACCAAAAGACATCAATCGAGAGTATTCAACAAAAGAGATTGCACTTTTACGGCGTCAAAATATATTTGTAAGAATATATTCTGGAAATTTTCTTCACCCTTAATTCGTAAAGTGCAAGAAAAGAAGACACAGGAAGTTAATCTTAGCCTACCGACCTAGGCTTAAAGGCCGACATAGGCCTTTCTATGACCTAGGATTGGATTACTCGCAGAAAGCGTCAATGCTTACTTGATTATCTAAAAATATATGTATAAAAAAGTGAAATTCTTTGAAAGAAGCTGAAGAGATATGTAAGGATCGTGACACTTGGCTTTCTCCCTTGTCATTAAAAGATAGTGCCTAAAAGTAGTAATTGTGCCACATATGGTATTATCAAGTATAATATATTTACTCAATTATCATATCGTTTATAATAAAAAAAAAAAACAATTATATATCTGAATTAAAGAAATTATGATATGCATAATATCGATTTTTTATCGAGTCATGTCTATTATTGGACATCACTTCTGACGTTACGTATTCAATTTCCAAAGAGAAGATAACACATTCGAGTCGACTCTACTTTTGACATAACAAAATGGCTTCATTTCCGGCAAGGGCAAGACGGCGCGGGCGCGATGAGCAGCGTCGGCTTATGAAAAAAATTAAATATATATTTGTTTTTAGATAGTAAAATAGTTGTTTATCTTATTCTATAGAAAAAATTTGTTTCCGTTTTCTATTTTGTACTTGAAATGGGCAAACCGGGTAAGTTTTATTTTATGATTCTACTTTTCCACATTTTTGTGGCACCGCGTGGTAGTCTACAAAATTATATTTCCAATTATTTATTAAGTTAATTAATTAATATTTTCGTTGTTAGATATTTATTCAAATGTTTTTTGCAACCACTAATCATACTTTATCAAGAAAAGGCTTAATAAGGTAAATCTTGTAGCCGTTACTTTTTCTGTGACAATATTATTATATAGAGCAATCTCTAATGTCTGGAAATAAAATGGTAAAATGAAAATAAAATGGATTTTGTGCCAATAATATTACATTTTTATGGAGATTTAATTTGTATCTTTACCACGTGTCTTAGAGGTTATGTTTTTGTCTCGTGGGGATAAAGTTGCTAACTTATCGTTGGTAAATTTTGTATTTATTGTTAGAACGTGGCAATTTTCACGTGGTTTCCTAATATCTGTAATATATTCTTTCAATTATAAAACTTCTTCAGTACTCGATTACTGACATTTAGCTTTCATATTGATAACTTAAACGACAGCTACTTTTTACGTTGACTTGTTAAACATTTGACGTTTATATACACACAGACTTCAACAGTCCACGTGGCGGCCGTGGTGGTGGTCGAGGTGGCGGTGGTGGCTTTAGAGGTGGACGAGGTGGCTTCGGAGGCGGCAGAGGGGGCGGCGGCGGCGGTGGGAAGTTCGAGAAGAGAGGCGGGGGCGGGGGAAGAGGCTTTGGAGGTAGAGGCGGAGGTAATTTTCAGGCATTTAAATAAAGAATTTTATGTAAAATGCTTAATTTAAAAAAAAAATCATGATGATAAAATGGTCCCTCTAATCTAGACCTATTCATGAAGACTATGATACCACATACCCACTTCTGATGTTGCTTTTTACAAACAAAAATAGTGTACGATTAGAATGCAAATCACTGAACAGAGCTTTATGCAGGTCGCGGGCGTGGTGGTCCCCCAAAGAGAGGTGGCTTCAAAGGAGGCAAGCAAGTTATTATTGAACCACATAGGTATGTTATATTTTATTATTAAAGTTACATAGACTTAAGTAGTCATGATAGCCGATTGGAAGAGTGGTCGGAATTTCGAGTCGAGAGACCCGATCCCCAGGTGGCAGTACCAATAGGTTTTTTCAAAAACCTATGTACAATTCATATTGTTGGCTTGGACATATAGACGGCGACGGGCTCACCACCTGTCACGTAGTCCCGAAATATCTTCTGTAGAAGGTGGGTCGAAGGAACTTAATTGTCTAGACTAGACCTCTGTCTACTCCTGAATTGGGAATGGTGTGAAGATATTTTTTTTCACATAGACTTAATCAATTGTTTCCAGGGTAGGCAGAGGAGCAAATGTTGTTTATTTACATTGTAGGATATAATTAGGATATGAGCCAACCATATGTGTAGTGATTTATAGATATGTAGTAGTATGTATGTTTGGCAAGAAATTATCTTTTTTAAGGGAGAAGGCAACATGATTGATAGGTTCACCTTATGGTAACCAACATGCATGTACACTGTTTACTTTTAAGAATAGATTTGGGGAAAGTTAAGGTTTCAGGGTGTGCAATATCTTAGCACCATACTGTGAAATGAAATGTAGAAGAGCTTAGCTTAGCCAAATGAAGTATGTCTATACTTGCAATTATCAGAGGTAGTCTTGCTCTGATGAAGCTGAGCAATAAATGCCATAACAGAAACTACCACTCTACCATATGAAATGAAGTAGGGAATGAGTAGCAGCAAACTAAATGATACTGTTAGCTTCCGATTTATCAAAATACTAAATATGCACTACATTAGATATCTAGATAAGGTACTGAATAATTTTGCTTTAATATCTACAATGCTGCATAATTATCAATTCATGCTAACAACTTGTGACAGTAATTTTATGGTTTATAGAATCATACAAAAATACTGGGTAAATATTAATATTGCTTTGGCAAGATTTCTGTAGTCATTAAAAGGTTTTTAATGCAGGGGGATGTATACTTAAAATAATCTTATTATTTTTATGCCATTGCATAATCCCTGACAAGGAAAGGAGAGAAAGAGACAATCTCCAAGTGACCCAATCCATCTTTTGCTTTAAAATGTTCTAAAAATATACTGAATATATTTTTCCATATCTACTATTTTAGAAACAAAATGATCATTAAATCTATTTAAATTTTTCACAAATAATTTTTTTTTAATATCATGAAAAAGGTTCCTGTTTAGGACATGTCATTCAGTATACATATATACATAGGTTTGATTTTTGCTCTAAATGATGTTATATAACAAATAACTTTCGTTCTTCTGAAAGTGAACGCTTGAAGACATTCTTGTTACTGATACATATATTTTTCTGTACAATATCCAAAACTAAAAAAAAACACTGTTAAATAAAATTTTTTGTTTGTAGACACCCTGGAGTGTTCATTGCCAGAGGCAAGGAAGACGCACTTGTTACAAAGAATTTGGTGCCAGGCTCCGAGGTTTATGGTGAGAAGAGGATATCAGTAGAGGTTTGTTATATTTTAAAACCATAATATGATTGTTACAAAAAGCAAATTCAGTTTGTAAAGGCATACAGGAGATCAATTACACTTTGCATGAGGGTTGGGTGAATAGAATCAATGGCAGTAACTCATCCAAATTTGCTGTTTTAAATTTTATTAACTAGTTATGGGGAGCATTATCACTAAATTAAGGGTATCGCAATTGTTTTAGCAACCACCCCTCAATAATTGGCACCCTTTTAAAGGAGTTTTCTGGCTAAGTAATATACCCATTTCTGTCACAGAACAGTAGTTTCAACTGTGGAAGGTAGACATATTACGAGCATTTGCTTCATTAGCATCACCAGGTTATGAAAGAGCTAGAAAACAAGACAGAATAACCAGATCAGTCTGGATTTCTTTGAGGAAAATAAAAAAGTCACGATAGCCGAGTTGTTGGGTGGTCGGAATTTCGAGTCGAGAGACCCGAGTTCGATCCCCAGGTGGCAGTACCAATAAGTTTTCAAAAACTTATTTACGAATTTCATCATTGGCTTGGACATAAAGGCGGCGACGGGCTCACCACCTGTCACGTTGTCCCGAAAATATCTTCAGTGGAAGGTGGGTCAAAGGGACTTAATTGTCTAGACTTGACCTCTGTCTACCCCTGTATTGGGAATTGCGTGAAGATATTTTTATTTTTTAAAATTAAAAAGAACTAGCTCTGATCTGATATACTACAAGTTTTGCTTTTGTTTGAAACCAACATGATGATTGTGGTCCCTCTAATCTGGACCTATCCATGAAGACCATAACCACATACCCACTTCTGATTGCACACCTCACTACACAAACTTGAATGTTTTATTCAAAAGATAATTAACGGAATACCCATTTTTTGTAGACTGAAGGAGAAAAAATTGAATACAGAGTATGGAATCCGTTCAGATCAAAGTTAGCAGCTGCGATTATGGGTGGAGTGGACGCTATACACATGCCTCCAGGATCACGAGTTTTATACCTCGGAGCTGCTAGCGGAACTACAGTCAGCCATGTCTCGGATATTGTTGGACCTGTGAGTATATTTTTGTATTGTTATATATAAAAAAATGTATTCAAAGCTTCTAATACTGGGGAATACAAAGGTCTAGATAATTAAGTCCTTTCGACTAACCAACTTTTCACCAAACACATTTTTTTGGACAATGTGACAGGTGGTGAGTCTGTCGCCGTCTTTATATCCAAGCCAATGATGTAAATTGTTTATATGGTTTGAAAAAACTCATTTGTATATGAATGTGTATGAATGACCTTAAATTCTGATCACCCAATTAATAAAATCGAAAAATCGACTATCTATTCTTTACCAGAAGTACATGATGAAATATATATACAGACCTATCCATGAAGACTAAAGATATCACTACCCACTAAACTGATGTAATTATTTGTATTAAATATATCTGAAAACATGTCATGTAGCCTCTAATGCAAACCTTATTTGTAGGAAGGTTTGGTGTATGCAGTGGAATTCTCACACAGATCTGGTCGTGATCTAATAAATGTTGCGAAGAAGAGAACAAACATCATTCCCATTATTGAAGATGCAAGACATCCGTTGAAATACAGGTATGGATAAATTAAAGATCACAATTTATTTTAATGTTATTTAATTTCTTCTTAACATGATGTTAATGTAACAATACTTTATTAATGTAATCAAAATTATGTTTACAATTACAATAGTTAAAAAAAATTAGTAGTGTAGTAGTGATTTCAATATTTATGAATATAATTATGATATTTGGTATCAATACTTGTTAGGTTTACAACAACAAGTAATAAAGTGGAAAATAATCTTTATATTGCTTTGACCTCATTATTTTTGGTGGCTCTAGAAATAGCCGATTCTGTTCTTTAATAGAAATTTAAAATCTTACCTCAATATTAAAACATTATGATGAATGAATCCTATGAACTAAATATTTCATGTTGATTTAATATTTGAACTCTCTCGCTGATTATAAATTTTAGAATATACAACATTTTATATTTAAAGAGTGTATTTTTTAAGATTTTTGTGTATATCTATTGCAGAATGCTTGTCGGCATGGTAGACACAATATTCGCGGATGTTGCACAGCCCGACCAAGCTAGAATTGTCAGTTTGAATGCTCAGCATTTCCTGAAGAATGGAGGACATTTTGTTATATCAATCAAGGTAAGGTAATTACATTATATTGATTTGCAAGAATTAAGTTTTAACATTTGCTTGCCAACATGTGGAAATTTAATACATAAAAGAATTTATACAATATGTCAACTTACAAATATTTGATAGTTAATAGATTCAGGCATTATTTTATGGAAATTCATTATTATAAAATTGTAACAACTTTAAAAACAACTTTTTAGATATCTTTATCTCTATTTAAATTAATTATTTAAACTTTTGCCTCTGTATAAATGGGCCAGCTTTACTAGGGCATATTATCAGTATCTCATTAACTAGCATGATGTAGAGAGCATTCTCTATTTCTATATTATATCCAGTGATTGTGGTGAGGGCCCTTGCCCCTATTAGGTAAAAAAGGGTCTACAGTATTGTACCATCCCTCCAATTCTTAGGGAGATGACACTTGTAGTTCCTCTAGGGTTATTTGTCCCCTTTAGCTGTCAGATTTCTTTACTATCGGGTGTTCAACTTGCTCATATTTATCAGGAGAAGCGTAATATAAACATGAAGTAATAATGAACTGTATTTGTAACACATACATTTAAAAAAAATGAAACATTTACAAATAAAAATGTTCCTACTTTCATATGCGCACAGATGCATAACTTTTGAATTGCAACAAACTCTACTTAAACTACTACTTTAAAAATTCTCCACTTAGTTCATTCCCTGATCTGAACAGTATCTTTTCTGTGATTAAATTAAAGAGAAAAAAGATAAAATTTCAACTGCCACGGGCGGGATTCAAACCCATATTCCGAGTATCTTTTCTGTTAAAAATACATTGTCAATTCGTATATAAATAAATTACATATGATGACTGAAAATAATCTAAATCTTTCATGTGGAATGAATTGAACTCTCTCACTGATGTTTCAGTCACATTAATTCTCACAAACGTTAGTTTTGCAATCGCTCACATAACGCTCTTTTCCAGGCTTCCTGCATAGACTCCACCGCACAGCCAGAAGCCGTATTTGCGGCTGAAGTGAAGAAATTACAAGCGGACAAACTGAAACCTCAAGAGCAGTTAACGTTAGAACCTTACGAAAGAGACCATGCGGTCGTTGTTGGTGTGTTCAGACCTCCACCGAAGAAAACATAGTTTACAATTATTATAGTTTGTAATTTTTATATAGACGGTGTTTGTTGAATTACTAGATATATTTTATATGGTTGTAAAGTAACCTTGGTCGCCTTATTTGGATGTAAATGATAATAATTAAGTAACAAGCTTACCTGGATTTACATATATTTTGTATACTGATTCTAATGAAATTCTAGTGTCCTATGAAAATATATTATATAGAAATAACTGGTTTGTTCCCTATATATCTATATAAAATTTTTCAAGAAGTAGTTAAATAAGTATTTTTTATCTCTTACAAATAGTCTTATTTTTCTCTTATATGAGATATAATTACCTCTTATAATTCTTATATGACCATATGAGTAATAATGTTATGTACAGAAGTAAGTAGCAATTATATGTTGCCATTGTATTCGGTTTGGCCACTTAGCATTATTTCAGTACAAAATTTAAGCAAGGTTTTTGACATAACTTCATTGTAAATGTATTATTTCGTAATTTAACAAACATTGCTTCGCAATTAATTCTATCAGTGACCAATTTTAATTTGGAGTATCATGACTGGTAGACCTTAGCGTGAGTTAGACATAAGTTCGTAAGTATGAGAGATGTATGTTAGCGTAAAGAATGGAAATATATGTTGCCAATGATTTTATCGCCTTTTATTCATCACTCAGACAATATTTATTATCTTTTATTACTATGTTTTTCTAGGACTCAAATGATCAAGTTTCACATTAACTATTATATATCATTTATAATACTAATGTTGAATGGTAAATAAATGGTTTGTCTAGTCTTGTAAGGCTCCTTTAAGCACATAATGTTATTACCATTTTATATAGAAAAAGGAAGATAAATACCATTATACTTTGAGCATGAGCCATACTTAACTATAAACTTATTAATCAGTCCCTCAAGACCATTGAAGTCCAATTTCGTATCTTATCCAATACCAAGTACCGAACAGTTTTTGTCGACAAATAAAACAGCCGACCTCACCGTGAATGAAAAGAATGCAGTGGCTTCTGTTATCACCTCTCCTCATCTTTATACGATTTCCTAAACGACTGAAATTACATCGCCAGAAGTGAAATCAACAAAAATGTTTATAAAATTTGGGGGTATTCTGATTTCCTTGAGATTACATCATCATGACGCGGTGACAGTGTGACCGAACCGGAAGTACAACCTTTCAAACAAAAAGAGAACTTGACAAAGTATGAAACTTGCAAAAGTAATGCTTCACCGATTTGCATGTGAGAAATCAGTGAATTTCCGACACGTCCGGAAATTTCTGCGTTAACAAAATACTAGTGATATATGTTAGGTCGACGGTGAATTTTCATTAGCCACGGAGATTAATTATTCTTAGATTTCATTAGACATGCTTATACAACGACCTGGGAAGATAAGGGTCAGCTTGTTCTTCAGATCTTCTTTCTATTCGATGCAGAATTCTTAACGCCGAGCGTTAAGAATAAGCTTATCCCGTGCCACGAAAAATATATTAATTCTTAAACATGCAAATTACGTTCTTAGTTGTGGAGTTGCGGAAACACGCCCGTCTTATTGTTGATTTATTCGTTTCAGCAATTAAGGATCCACTGCTAAACATAGTCCTCCCTTAAAATTTTCCGTAAAGAACACTCCTCAGCCACCTGCTTTAATCGCTACATTGTGGAGGGTGATCCTAGTAACCTATTTCAGTTAAATTCTTTCATTAAAACAGTCTTCAATAATTTTGAGTTTACGCACATGCAAAAAGACCACACAAAGCCTTGTCGAAATAGTCAAGGTAGCCGAGTGGTTGGGTGATCGGAATTCGGATCCGAATTCAAGAGTCTATTGATTAGAATACGATCCCCAAGACCTAAGCACGTACCCAATGTCTTTTCAAAACTTATTTATTTCCAAAGGCGGCGACGGGCTCACCACCTGTCACGTTGTCCCGAAAATATCTTCGGTGAAAGGTGGGTCATATTGGGAATTGCGTGAAGATATTTTTATTTATTTATTTCCAATATACACTATCCTTACAGGAAAAGCTTAATCCGTTATTACTAAAGTATGAGAGGGTGATCCTAGTAACCTATTTCAGTTAAATTCTTTCAATCGCTGTCAATTTACAACGCAGAGCTACCGTGGTGGCAGACGCAGTCATTTATATTAATAACGTCGCAAACGAGAACTTTGAGAGCGAGAGATTATATGGAAATTTTGCTCAATAGCTCCCTAAATGAACAGACTGTTTAAGGTTAGCAAAGCTGTCCGATCGAACTGCTATGGAATACTATTCGTCTTTCGTTATTGTTTTCCAACTACTTACTACATGCAGTCTTTATATAAGATATAATTAACAGTTAGTTGATTCAATTGACGCGGACATAAATAAAAGATATATATACAAATATTCACATATATATAAGCAATAATAGTGAACAATATTCAAATTTAAAATAACATGTCTTTTAATGTCGAACGTCAATGTTTGTGACGCTAGGATCTCATTCTTAAAAGTTCAATGTACTAAGTTCTCTTAACAGTTCTTTATAAAAAACATCTTCACGTTCCCAATACAGGGGTAGACAGATGTCTAGTCTAGACAATGAAGTCCTTTCGACCCACCTTCCACCGAAGATATTTTCGGGACAACGTGACAGGTGGTGAGCCCGTCGCCGGCTTTATATCCAATGTAATTCGTACTTAAGTTTTTGAAAAACTCATTGGTACTGCCATCTGGGGATCGAACTCGGGGTCTCTCGACTCGAAATTCCGACCACCTAACAACTCGGCTATCGTGACTTCTTTATAGGAAATTCATTCATTTACCTCTCAGAACATGTACTGCACAAGATTAGTGAACGGCTCATGCCTACTTCGTCGTGCTGATACTTACAGCTTCGGTTAGTCTGCTTCTGCTTTGAATGTTGCTTTTTATGATCATATCTTCACGCATTTTCCAATACGAAGGTAGCCAGGGAGGTACAATTTAGTAATTTAGACCCACATTTCACCCGATAATTTTTTTCCATTTCACCCGAGCTCATGTTGCAGTAAGGTGACAGTGGTAAGGGGGCGTCTATATAATAAATTTCATGAGTTTTTTTTTTTTGAATTATCTGTCCCCTTCCCCCTGGTGAGATTTTATTCAACCCCTCCCCATCCTCCAATCTCACGTGAGATTTTTCAAAATGTGGGTTTCTTACGTAAACGCGCTGGATTGTTATTGTAAAAAGAAAAAAAAAAGCTTCGTGCTTTTATTTACGACTAGTTAAGACTAATAATCAATATTGCTGAGAGTTTAATTATAAGTGTAATAAAAATTTAAGAATAGAATACTTAAATCGTAATAACTGTGATTAAAAAAAGAATATCTACTCTAATTCAATCCATGGACAATCATGCACGGTCTCAAGAGAGACTATTGGAACCAACATGTCCATTAGATTTTCAGTAAAATCATCTGTATTTCAGTAAAATAGTATAATTTTTTTTTGTTTTAATCAGAAAAAAATGCGTGTTATTTGCCAAGGCCTCCCCTCTCTCCAACGTAAGATTAGATGAGATTTGACTCGACCCCCTTCCCCCCTTAAACACCTCTCGTAATTTATGGACGCCCCCTGAGCCTGTCGCCGTCTTTATATTCAAGCCAACGACGTTAACAGTACATAAGTTTCGGGGACCTTTTTGGTCGCCTTCATCTCGCCCTCTTGGACTCGAATTCCTTTTTCTTTTTCATTGACTTTTTTATAATTTAATATGTAATACTGTTCCAGAAGTCACATTTTATTATCCAAGTAGCATAAAAGTTAGTTAAAGAATTCATAACTAATATTTCTGGTAACTACTAAGCCGCAATGCATGTGTCTGGATTCAATCACGACAATAGTCGAATGGCGCTCTCGAACCTGCGACATTATGTTTCGTCCGCACTCTAAACCATTGGGATATCGTGACTTCTTTATAGGAAATTCATTCATTTACCTCTCAGAACATGTACTGCACAAGATTAGTGAACGGCTCATGCGTACTTCGTCGTGCTGATACTTACAGCTTCGGTTAGTCTGCTTCTGCTTTGAATGTTGCTTTTATGATCATATCTTCACGCATTTTCCAATACGAAGGTAGCCAGGGAGGTACAATTTAGTAATTTAGACCCACATTTCACCTGATAATTTTTTCCATTTCACCCGAGCTCATGTTGCAGTAAGGTGACAGTGGTGAGCCCGTCGCCGGCTTTATGTCCAATGTAATTCGTACTTAAGTTTTTGAAAAACTCATTGGTACTGCCATCTGGGGATCGAACTCGGGGTCTCTCGACTCGAAATTCCGACCACCTAACAACTCGGCTATCGTGACTTCTTTATAGGAAATTCATTCATTTACCTCTCAGAACATGTACTGCACAAGATTAGTGAACGGCTCATGCCTACTTCGTCGTGCTGATACTTACAGCTTCGGTTAGTCTGCTTCTGCTTTGAATGTTGCTTTTTATGATCATATCTTCACGCATTTTCCAATACGAAGGTAGCCAGGGAGGTACAATTTAGTAATTTAGACCCACATTTCACCCGATAATTTTTTTCCATTTCACCCGAGCTCATGTTGCAGTAAGGTGACAGTGGTAAGGGGGCGTCTATATAATAAATTTCATGAGTTTTTTTTTTTTGAATTTTCTGTCCCCCTTCCCCCCCCCCCCCTGGTGAGATTTTATTCAACCCCCTCCCCCATCCTCCAATCTCACGTGAGATTTTTCAAAATGTGGGTTTCTTACGTAAACGCGCTGGATTGTTATTGTAAAAGAAAAAAAAAAAAGCTTCGTGCTTTTATTTACGACTAGTTAAGACTAATAATCAATATTGCTGAGAGTTTAATTATAAGTGTAATAAAAATTTAAGAATAGAATACGTTAAATCGTAATAACTGTGATTAAAAAGAATATCTACTCTAATTCAATCCATGGACAATCATGCACGGTCTCAAGAGAGACTATTGGAACCAACATGTCCATTAGATTTTCAGTAAAATCATCTGTATTTCAGTAAAATAGTATAATTTTTTTTTTTGTTTTAATCAGAAAAAAATGCGTGTTATTTGCCAAGGCCTCCCCTCTCTCCAACGTAAGATTAGATGAGATTTGACTCGACCCCCTTCCCCCCTTAAACACCTCTCGTAATTTATGGACGCCCCCTGAGCCTGTCGCCGTCTTTATATTCAAGCCAACGACGTTAACAGTACATAAGTTTCGGGGACCTTTTTGGTCGCCTTCATCTCGCCCTCTTGGACTCGAATTCCTTTTTCTTTTTCATTGACTTTTTTATAATTTAATATGTAATACTGTTCCAGAAGTCACATTTTATTATCCAAGTAGCATAAAAGTTAGTTAAAGAATTCATAACTAATATTTCTGGTAACTACTAAGCCGCAATGCATGTGTCTGGATTCAATCACGACAATAGTCGAATGGCGCTCTCGAACCTGCGACATTATGTTTCGTCCGCACTCTAAACCATTGGGATATTGACGATTAAACAAAGTTAGGAATACCGCAGGCATTCTGTGCGTAAATGAAACAACACATACAAATTCAACGTATATAATACAGCGTCGCGTCAGTCCTCCTCGACGCTGTCGGAGCGCCCTCCCCCCGCCTCCCCGCCGCTCCCCCTCCTCCTCCTCCTCCCCCTCCTCCCAGGAGTGCGCGCTGTCGTCCGAGTGGTAGCCCTCCACTTCCATCTCCTCTTCTGATGATGTGTCTGATGGAAGGATTGAGTTCATTGGTATTATCATCACATAAAGTAACATTAAGCTGAGAGTGGTTTGTGCCCTATGCGCCACAACTCAAATGAAAATGAAGGATTAAGGAATGCAAAGTCACGATTGCCGACTGGGCGATTCAAAAGACCCGAATTCAGTCTCGAGGAGGTAGACTCGAACTAATGAGTTTTTTCAAAAATAATGAGCGATTTATATCGATAGCTTGGAAATAACAAGGCAATAAGCTCACTACTTGTCATGTTGCCCCGCAAAATGTAACCTCTGTGATTTGTGGTTTTAAAGGACTTAATCGACTAAACCTCTGTCTACTCCAGTATTGTCAATAAGCGTGATACAAAACCATTATCCATATTATTAGAGCCGTCACGAAAAGTCACGATAGCCGAGTGGAAGTGTTGTCGGAATTTGGAGTCGAGTTCGGCGACGGGCTCACCACCGGTCACGTTGTCCCGAAAATACCTTCGGTGGAAGGTGGGTCGAAGGGACTTAATTGCCTAGACTAGACCACTGTCTACCCCCCTGTATTGGGAATGGCGTGAAGATACACACATACCGTCGTACTGCAACACCGGTTCCTCTTCCAGCTGCGCGTCTCTGGCGCCGCGCTGCGAGCTGCTCAGCTCCAGGCGACCCCGCAGGTTCAGCAGCTGACAGAGATGGGAGCGTCTGGTGGGGGAAGAAGAATAATGTGATATAATCTGTCCAAAGTTAATCTGGAACATTTATAATCTGTCTATTGTAACATTTATTAAAAAGATAATCAGTGAATGGCTTCAGTGAATGATGTGTGAGGAGACACAGCTGAATGTGAGACGTTCCTGTGCGTGAGGAGACACAGCTGAATGTGAGGGGACATATCTGTGCATGAGGAGACATAGCTGAGTGTGAGGAGACATATCTGTATATGAGGAGACATATCTGTGCATGAGGAGACATAGCTGAGTGTGAGGAGACATATCTGTATATGAGGAGACATAGCTGAGTGTGAGGGGACGTACCTGTGTGTGAGGGGACGTAGCTGAATGTGAGGGGACGTACCAGTGCGTTAGGAGACATAGCTGAACGTGACGAGACGTACCTGTGCGTGATGAGACATAGCTGAGTGTGAGGGGACATATCTGTATATGAGGAGACATAGTTGAATGTGAGGAGACATATCTGTATATGAGGAGACATAGCTGAGTGTGAGGAGACACAGCTGAATGTGAGACGTACCTGTGTGCGTGAGGAGACGTACCTGTGTGAGGAGACATAGTTGAATGTGAGGAGACGTACCTGTGTGAGGAGACACAGCTAGATGTGAGGAGACATAGTTGAACGTAGAACAGAGACGTACCTGTGCGTGAGGAGACGTACCCAAAGGAGAGGAGACGTACCCAGTGTGAGGAGACGTACCCAAAGTGAGGAGACACAGCTGAATGTGAGGAGACACAGCTGAATGAGGAGACGTACCCAGTGTGAGGAGACACAGCTGAATGAGGAGACGTACCTGCGTGAGGAGACGGCCTGTGCGTGAGGAGACATAGCAGAGTGTGAGGAGACGTACCCAGTGAGGAGACACAGCTGAATGTGAGGAGACGTCCTTGTGCGTGAGGAGACGTACCTGTGTGTGAGGAGACATGCCTGTGCGTGAGACACAGCTGAATGTGAGGAGACGTACCTGTGCGTGAGGAGACACAGCAGAATGAGAAGCGACGTACCTGTGCGAGGAGACGTACCCAAAGGAGAGGAGACGTACCTGTGCGTGAGACACAGCTGAATGTGAGGGAACGTACCTGTGCGTGAGGAGACATACCTGTGCGTGAGGAGACGTACCTGTGTGAGGAGACACAGCTGAATGAGGAGACGTACCCAGTGTGAGGAGACGTACCTGTGCGAGAGGAGACGTACCCAAAGGAGAGGAGACGTACCCAAAGGAGAGGAGACACAGCTGAATGTGAGACGTACCTGTGCGTGAGAGACGTACCTGTGCGTGAGGAGACGTACCTGTGCGTGAGGAGACGTACCTGTGCGAGAGGAGACACAGCTGAATGTGAGGAGACGTACCCAGGCGTGAGGAGACGTACCCAGTGTGAGGAGACGTACCTGCGCGTGAGGAGACAATACCTGTGCGTGAGGAGACGTACCTGTGCGTGAGGAGACGTACCCAAAGTGAGGAGACACACAGCTGAATGTGAGGAGACGTACCTGTGCGTGAGGAGACGTACCTGTGCGTGAGGAGACGTACCTGTGCGTGAGGAGACGTACCTGTGCGTGAGGAGACACAGCAGAATGTGAGGAGACACAGCTGAATGAGGAGACGTACCTGTCCGTGAGGAGACACAGCTGAATGTGAGGAGACGTACCTGTGCGTGAGGAGACGTACCTGTGCGTGAGGAGACGTACCTGTGCGAGAGGAGACACAGCAGAATGTGAGGAGACGTACCCAGTGTGAGGAGACGTACCCAGGCGTGAGGAGACACAGCTGAATGTGAGACGTACCTGTGTGCGTGAGGAGACAGCTGAATGTGAGACGTACCTGTGTGCGTGAGGAGACGTACCCGTGCGTGAGGAGACGTACCTGTGCGTGAGGAGACGCACCTGTGCGGAGGAGACGTACCTGTGTGTGAGGGGACGTAGCTGAATGTGAGGGAACGTACCAGTGCGTTAGGAGACATAGTTGAACGTAGAACAGAGACGTACCTGTGCGTGAGGAGACGTACCTGTGCGAGAGGAGAGGTACCTGTGCGTGAGGAGACGTACCTGTGCGAGAGGAGACACAGCTGAATGTGAGGAGACGTACCTGTGCGTGAGGAGACACAGCTGAATGTGAGGAGACGTACCCAAAGTGAGGAGACGTACCCAAAGTGAGGAGACACAGCTGAATGTGGAGGAGACGTACCCAGTGTGAGGAGACGTACCTGTGCGTGAGGAGACACAGCTGAATGTGAGGAGACGTCCTTGTGCGTGAGGAGACGTACCTGTGCGTGAGGAGACACAGCAGAATGAGAAGCGACGTACCTGTGCGTGAGGAGACACAGCAGAATGTGAGGAGACATACCTGTGCGTGAGGAGACATACCTGTGCGTGAGGAGACGTACCTGTGCGTGAGGAGACGTACCTGTGCGTGAGGAGACGTACCCAGTGAGGAGACGTACCCAGTGTGAGGAGACGTACCCAAAGGAGAGGAGACACAGCTGAATGTGAGACGTACCTGTGCGTGAGGAGACGTACCTGTGCGTGAGGAGACGTACCTGTGCGTGAGGAGACGTACCTGTGCGTGAGGAGACACAGCTGAATGTGAGGAGACGTACCTGTGCGTGAGGAGACGTACCTGTGCGTGAGGAGACGTACCTGTGCGTGAGGAGACGTACCTGTGCGTGAGGAGACGTACCTGTGCGTGAGGAGACGTACCTGTGCGTGAGGAGACGTACCTGTGCGTGAGGAGACACACAGCTGAATGAGGAGACGTACCTGTGCGTGAGGAGACGTACCTGTGCGTGAGGAGACGTACCTGTGCGTGAGGAGACGTACCTGTGCGTGAGGAGACGTACCTGTGCGTGAGGAGACGTACCTGTGCGTGAGGAGACACAGCTGAATGTGAGGAGACGTACCTGTGCGTGAGGAGACGTACCTGTGCGTGAGGAGACACAGCTGAATGTGAGGAGACGTACCTGTGCGGAGGAGACACAGCTAGATGTGAGGAGACGTACCCAGGCGTGAGGAGACACACAGCTGAATGTGAGGAGACGTACCTGTGCGTGAGGAGACGTACCTGTGCGTGAGGAGACGTACCTGTGCGTGAGGAGACGTACCTGTGCGTGAGGAGACACACAGCTGAATGTGAGGAGACACAGCTAGATGTGAGGAGACGTACCTGTGAGGAGACGTACCTGTGAGGAGACGTACCTGTGCGTGAGGAGACGTACCTGTGAGTGAGGAGACGTACCTGTCCGTGAGGAGACACAGCTGAATGTGAGGAGACGTACCTGTGCGTGAGGAGACGTACCTGTGCGTGAGGAGACATAGCTGAGTGTGAGGGGACGTACCTGTGTGTGAGGGGACGTACCTGTGTGTGAGGGGACGTAGCTGAATGTGAGGGAACGTACCAGTGCGTGAGACGTACCTGTACGTGAGGAGACGTACCTGTGCGTGAGGACGTACCTGTGCGTGAGGAGACGTACCTGGTGCGTGAGGAGACGTACCCAAAGTGTGAGGAGACACAGCTGAATGTGAGACGTACCTGTGCGGAGGAGACGTACCCAGTGAGGAGACACAGCTGAATGAGGAGACGTACCTGTGCGTGAGGAGACGTACCTGTGCGTGAGGAGACACAGCTGAATGTGAGGAGACGTACCTGTGCGTGAGGAGACGTACCCAGTGTGAGGAGACGTACCCAGGCGTGAGGAGACACAGCTGAATGTGAGGAGACGTACCTGCGTGAGGAGACAGCTGAATGTGAGGAGACACAGCAGAATGTGAGGAGACACAGCTGAATGAGGAGACGTACCCAGGCGTGAGGAGACACAGCAGAATGTGAGGAGACGCACTGTGCGTGAGGAGACATACCTGTGCGTGAGACGTACCTGTGCGGAGGAGACGTACCCGTGCGTGAGGAGACGCACCTGTGCGTGAGGAGGACGTACCTGTGCGTGAGGAACGTACCTGTGCGTGAGGAGACGTACCCAGTGTGAGGAGACGTATTACCTGTGCGTGAGGAGACGTACCCAGTGAGGAGACGTACCCAGCGTGAGGAGACGTACCCAGTGTGAGGAGACGTACCTGTGCGGAGGAGACGTACCTGTGCGAGGAGACGTACCTGTGCGTGAGGAGACGCACCTGTGCGTGAGGACGTACCTGTGCGTGAGGAGACGTACCCAGTGAGGAGACACAGCTGAATGTGAGGAGACGCACTGTGCGTGAGGAGACGCACCTGTGCGTGAGGAGACGTACCCAGTGTGAGGAGACGTACCCAGTGTGAGGAGACGCACTGTGCGTGAGGAGACGTACCTGTGCGTGAGAGACGTACCCAGTGAGGAGACACAGCTGAATGTGAGGAGACACAGCAGAATGTGAGGAGACGTACCTGTGCGTGAGGAGACGTACCTGTGCGTGAGGAGACGTACCTGTGCGTGAGGAGACGTACCTGTGCGTGAGGAGACGTACCTGTGCGTGAGGAGACGTACCTGTGCGTGAGGAGACGTACCTGTGTGAGGAGACACAGCTGAATGTGAGAGACGTACCTGTGCGTGAGGAGACGTACCTGTGCGTGAGGAGACGTACCTGTGCGTGAGGAGACGTACCTGTGCGTGAGGATGGCCAGCAGCTGCGTGAGGCGCTTGGGCGAGGTGGCCAGCAGCAGCGCCGCGTGCGCGCGCAGCGTCGCTCCCAGCCACGTGCACACGGACGCGCATCTGTACAATTAACTTAATAAACATTCGAGAAAAAAATAAATATTCGAGAGACTTTATAATACGTTAAAAGCGACTAAGGAAGAGACAATGAATAAACCATTGGTTAATACTCCTTACACAGGCACCACGACGCAAAGTTTCACCAGAATTAATCGGTGAACGATTGGCGTACACACAGGTTTTCAAGGTGTTGCCAGGTCCCGAGTTCTGGACGGGTCAATGTATTTTTCCCCTCACTCGTTTAGACAGGCTGGTCTCAGCAACTTTACGCGCATTTAGCGTCTAGGTAGGAATGTCTATGTTTATTCGAACTAACCTAACTAAAGAAACCAACCTCTTAAAGACTTTGGGAAGAGAACTTGGCAAGCAGAAATCCTTAGCCCTGTATACTGTGACCTTCGGACACATCAGCAGGCCATGGTGACACCTTATGTATGTATACTAACTGGCTGGTCTTCCTCGTGGCCATATCTGCCAGCTGCTCCAACAGTAATGGCACATAGTCAGCGGGCAGGTATGATACGGTCCTCATCGCTACGGCTGGATCGTCCTTCTGTAGTACTGCTAGTATTATCCTGAAAGTGAACCATCCATTGTAATATTTTTGTCTACGCAATTTCAATTCAAAAATTAAAAAAAAAAAATTATTTATACTATTCCCAATGCTGGGGTAGACTGAGGTCCAGACAGTTGAGCCCTCTTGACCGACCTTCCACACGACATTTCTGAATTCATCCTTATGCCGGTGATATAAATTGTAAATAAGTTTTGTAAACAATTATTGGTATCAACCTATCACTAAGAGATCAAACTCGAGGCTCTTGACTCGAATTCCAATCGGCCAAGCAAGCGGCTGTCATGACATAACAAGAACAAAGCTTCTTCAAAATGATTAAATAAATAAACATCTTCACGCAATTCCCAATACAGGGGTAGACAGAGGTCTAGTCTAGACAATTAAGTACCTTTGACCCAACGTCCACCGAAGATATTTTCGAGACAACGCGACAGGTGGTGAGCCCGTCGCCGTCTTTATGTCCAAGCCAACGTAATGTAATTCGTACATAAGTTTTTGAAAAACCCGTTGGTACGAGCCTGCCTCCTGGGGATCAAACTTGGGTCTCTTGACCCGAAATTCACCTCCAATCACTCAAACACTTGGCTATCGTGACACTTTAAAATGGTAATTTTTTTATTATATTATCAAAGGTATGTAAACTCCACTTATACTTCCACAGTGGGGACTTAACACAGATAATAAAATACTTAAATTTATATGAATTACCCTTTATCCTTCGAATGTAGACCCTGCATCAGTAACTTGGTTAGGTTCTGGCTGACAGCAGCCTTCCCCCTGCTCCTCATGTCTAACACTAAATTTTCTAATCTTGCTTCCATTGACAGTTCTACCTGGAATAACAATAGTAAACTAAATAAATTTTTCATGTGGTATTTGTATAATAAATGTATTAATTATATTTTAAAACCTGTGTGGTATAGGAATAAGAATAATTTTTTTATAAATCTAACCATTTATTTATCGACTTAAGAGTGTACATTAGTTTATCAATAGTCATTTTTAAAATACCATATACAACACATAAATACATATACATATAGGGACAACATCAGATACATTGCTCCAATCCCAATGTATAAAGTCCTTAAAAGTGTAAAGTACTAAGGTACTTAAGATTAAGTATTGGATTTGGAAACAATGAGGGCCCCACAAGCACCTAGACCCGAAAAAATGTAGAAAAATAGTTTTTCTACATTGAACCATCCGAGAATTGAACCTGGGACCTCGAGATAGCGACTCCTTGAAAATCGGTGTTTACGCCACTCATCCACGGTGGTCGTCCCTTTATAAGAATAATGGTCCTCCAACTCCGTTGGTTTTTTTTTTTTTTATAGAAAATGGTGGCAAACAAGCAGGTGGCTCACGTGATGGTAAGTGATTACCGCCGCCCATGAACATCCGCAATACCAGACGCATAGCAGATGCGTTCCCGGCCTTTGAATGTGGTGTGTGGGCCTCCGGTTACTTCACGCTGGTATTCTGTGAGGTCGTGGTACTTCCCCGGTCGAGCCGGCCCATTCATACAACAACGAAAGCTAATGCGTGGCTCTACTACTGTATAATATGTGTCTCCATCTTAGTGTCCAAGCCAATAGTAGAGGCCTTACTCCTCCTATCAAACACAGGTCTCCTGATTCAATTATATGTAAATAAATGTAAATTGTTAAAGAGCGAGCAATACGGATTTAGAAAAAATAGTTCAACCACTTTAGCTTGTTTTAGTTTAATAAAAACAATAACTCAGGCATTAAATGTAAGAGAAAAAGTAGCAGTTGTTTCTCTCGATATGACCAAAGCTTTCGACCTTTTACATCATAACAATTGCTACAGAAAATAAATGCTTATGGAATAAGTGGAAAATGTAATGACTGGTTAAGAAGTTACTTACAAAATAGAAAGCAATGTACAGAAATTTCGAAACTCATTAACGGTAATAGTATGATCTATGTATCGAACATTAAATATAACAGATATGGCGTACCACAAGGAAGCATTTTGGGACCATTTCTTTTTTTATTATACATTAACGACTTGCCGAATGTATCTAAACATCAATCCATCCTATTTGCTGATGATACATCTATTATTATTAAAAGTAAGGACTTAATTTAGAATATGAGGTGTATCACATAATGCTCTGCATAATGTAATACACTGGTTACAAATTAATAACTTGCAGATAAATTTAAATAAAACAAATATCGTAAGTTTTAAAACATTTAAGTCTAATAATGCGGTGATGTAAATTACATACGATGGAATCGAAATAAAAACGGTTCCAGTCATAAAATATTTAGGGTTATTGTTGGATGAAAATTGTAACTTGAAAGCTCACATTGAATATGTTAGTGACAAACTTAACCGCTTTGTTTATGCTATAAGAAGACTTCGAATTACTGTATCGAAAGATGCCGCACGTTGTGCATACTTCGGATATGTCTCCAGTGTGTTAGCATATGGGCTCCTATTGTGGGAATATTCTGTTACGTTAGAAAAAGTTTTCAAAATTCATAAAGTGTGTACATGCTATTTGTTATGCTTGGTATATGGATATTTGTCGCCCACTATTTAAAGAATTAAAAATAATTCCTGTGGCATGCAATTATTAGGGAGGCACTTACTCTTACACTTACTCTGCAGGCACTATCTATAATAAACTGCCCAGTCAATTTAAAGAGATGCCTGTATCATTATTTAAAAATAGGTTGTCTAAATGGCTCTTAGGTTACTGCTTTTATAGTTTTAATGATTATTTAAATAATTGACATTTAATTAACTAATTGTGATTTGACTTAACTAATTGAGTTTATTTAAAACTTATGGAACAGAATTAAGGAAAGATTTTTTTTTAGATTGAAAGGAAATAAACATTTTATTATAAATTTAATTGTGTTTGCACGCCGTACGCGGCAGTACATGTTGCCCATTAAATATTGTATCATACCACTACCATGTATCTGCAATAAAAATAAATTTGAATTCAAATCAGAATTTGAATTCGAATATTGAATGGCACAGCTATTGTGTCATACAAGATAAGATTGAAAATCGGTATTAAATACACAGTATTACTGTGGTAGATTTAACTTAATCAGATCATGTTGACAGTATATTCATTAAATTATCATTTAATACTTCATAAAGTTTAAAAAACATCATTCCTAATAAGGCATAGACAGAGGTGTAGATAATTAAGTCCGGTCGCTTTCAATTCCAATCAAGTCCGGTCAATTTCCGGTCTCTTGACTCGAATTCCGATCTCCCAACCGCTAGGCTGTCTTGACTTTTTTAATGTCTATCACATAAAATTTAAATTTCACACTAACCTGCCCACCCGGCGTCGGTCGCTTTCTGGTAACTCCACCCATCGGCTCAACGTAAGTGACCTCATTGTTCCTGTGGTCGGATCTCACTTTGTTCACTTCGTTAGTCTGTTTAACTTTCTTCTTGCCCTCTTTAGTGTCGCCGCGTATTAGAACCTGGGTCTTTGTGTTGAGGTCCGGTGGCTGAAAGGAAGATATCATAAATAGTTCAATTATTTTATTTACATAATACAGCAGTCTATAAATGCTGAGCAAAGGCCTTCTCTCAAATATATGATCGATATCAGAACAGGATAATGTCTGATACTCTGCTTCAGTGCAGATTGGCTTACTGCTAAATGTATCCTCGAAAATTTAAAGAAACCCATATAAAATAATGAGTGCAGCATTAGCATGTGACTTAGTATAATCAAGATATAGAAATTTAATGAATTTATTAATGATCTTAAAAAATTTATAACAGAGAACTACCAGATATTTGATTACTTTTTTTTTTATATCTTCACGCAGTTTCCCTTAGCGCGGAAAAACAGAGTTCTAGACATTGAAGTCCTTTTCACTGGAGAATATTTGATTGAATGTTGCGGGTGGTTTGATGTTATTTACTCAAAGTTAGGGTTTAAACTTCACGTTGGTAATCATTGATCAAGCAAACCTTTAACATATTAATAAAAATAAAACTCACAATCCTCTCAAACAACAATGCAACTCCGCTTGCATATCCAAGTAGTAAATCTCCGTTGGTATTAAGCCTACAGCATTGTAGGGGCAACGGTGTAGCATCGGCTGTGGTCACCTGGACTGTCACTGAAGGTTTGATGGGTTTTGCCGACGCTCTGGTGAAAAGATGTATTAATCAGATAATAGTTATGCAATACATGTGGTGGAAATTCAATACAAAGCAAACAAACTTATAACCTAAATTTTAACGCAATTGTTCATTTTATCTTTCTGCATCTTAAGACTCACATTTCACTTTATCTCAAAAGGACAATGAGCTAGTCAATGAGCCTTTCGCCCTCTTAGTGTCCAAACTTATAATAAGTAAAGAAATAGTACATAAGTTTGGAAAAAACTCATTGGTACTAGCTCTGGAGATCAAACTCCAGGCTTCTAATTCTCGGAATTTGCCCAATTACTCAACTATCATATAAAAAAATGTATCTTCAATAAAAAATCTTTAATAAAAAAATAAATCTATCGTCATTCTCAAAACAGGTGAAGACAGAGATCTTGACAATTAAGTTGTTTCGACCCACCTTCCACTGAAGACATTTTTTGAGACAATGTGACCGGTGCTGAGCCAGTCACCATCTTTATGTCCATGCCAATGATATAAATTGTACAAAAGTTTTTGTCAAAACCTATTGGTATTGATCCCCAATGGATCACTTGACTCAACTTCTGATCTCCCAACCTCACTCGGCTATCGTGATTTTAGCAAAAACTGCTATATGAGTATTACGCTTTAAATGTCTGAAGTTGTAAAATATATCAGAAGAACTAAACTAACCCATCACCCAACCACTCGGCTATCATGGTTATGGATACATACACAATATACCAAACACATACACACATAATAAATATATAATACACAGCTCACCCATTCAACATATGTCCATAATAATGAACGACACCACTTCTAGTCGCAGCCGCCAACTGTAACTTAGTTCCAGTCTCCTCAGCCTCTACATTGACATCTATGATCCTCGGTGCATCTTCTAAAACGAAGTTATAAGTGGGTGTGAGTACAAGCGGCGCGCTGCTAATGGACTTCTTCCGTTGTCTCTTGTTCGGTGTGGGTACATCTCCATTGACTTGGGGTGTGTTCTCATTGGTGATTGTAACGTCCCAGAATGATAGGAGACGTTCATTCCTGAAAGTAATAACAGTACAGCCATTACAGAAATAATGATTCTTATTTCACTTAATCAAAGACATTCTCCATTATTTGTTCTGATGTCTCCTCTATAGATATGCATAATCCACCGCACAAAAGAAAAAAAAAATATAATATATGTATGTATATAAATATCCTTTATCCATGAATACCATAATACTCTATAAATTGTTTTACCTAGATCTATTCAGCTGTTTGACTATGAAAATGGTATAGAATGAAGTGTTGAAAGACCATTGGTACGAGCCTGCCACCTGGAGTTTAAACACGGGTCTCTCAACTCGACATTCCGACCACCCAACCACTCGGCTATCATGACTCATGATACTCAGTGAATAATAGTTATATTAAACTAATAGTAAAATAAAATAAATAAATAATTATCTTCACGCAATTCCCAATAAGGGACTAGACAGAGGTCTAGTCTAGACCATTAAGTCTCTTCGACCTACCTTCCACTGAAGATATTTTCAGGACAATGTGACAGGTGGTGAGCCTGTCGCCGCCTTTATGTCCAAGCCAACGATATTCGTACATAAGTTTTTACATGTTCGAACTCAGGTCTCTCGACTCGAAATTCGGACCACCCAACCACTCGGCTATCGTGACTTTTTTTATATGACGTTATGACGATATGTATTTATTGTAATCATAAACTAATAGTGACAGTAAAAATACTAACTGTGAACCCTCTATAAGCCAGCATGTGTTTCCTGAAGTGGCCAATGCTAGCAATGCTCGGGGTGAAGCATTGTGACCCAAATTCTTTACCAGTGTTGCCTGCCCTTCTTGCAGCCGCCATATCCGAAGTTGCCATGATGCTGCTACTAAAAATCTTGCAGAAGACTTCTGCAAAGGAAAATAGGATGTTTACAAGAATGTTAAAATACAGTCTAAGCTTTTTATAATTAACATACTTTATTAACTTGGTTTTTATGCATCTATTTAACAATTTCTGTGAACTATTAAGTTTGGACTATCAACATATCTAAGCTATTTAAGTGGGGAAAAATGGTTAACAGCCATTTTTTTACTGTAAGTGGCCTTGAAATATGTTGCTCTAATGACATTACCATTCCGTGATTTTGATCAGTGAAAATTAAGATTATAGGTATGAGCAAATTAATTATGTAATTTTATTTATTAAAATCCTTCCCTCAATTAATTAAAACAATTTACTACAAAACAAATCAACTCAGTTCCTCAAATACACAATATAAACTGCGTACTAGGTATACTAAGTGTATAAAGTATAAAGTGGCTGATGGCTAAGGCTATAAATTCTTTCATGGCATTGGTGTTAAGTGTTCTTATGATAAAAGCACCATTTTCCAATGGGTGTAATTAGAGACAGTTAAAGAATACCAATACTGAAAAAAAATGGTACAAAGTACAGTAAAAGTTAACTAAGTTACTCCTTACAATATCCACTATTTGCCAGTGAAAATCCAGTTAAAATTGGTACAACAGTTTAAAAGATTAGCTGGATCAAAAATACAGACAAAAATTTTTATGTTAGTTACATATATAGTTCCAAATGCATTTAGTGAACCGCTGTTATTTTGGAACCACAAACTGACTCTTTTTACACAATTTAATTTATATGTATAGATGTAGATTTTAAGATTTAAGTGATTTAAGCACAGTGTTTTGAGCTAAAACTGATGCTATTAATACATACTTAATATTTAATAAACCTGTCTGATTATATTCATACATTATACCTGTCATACCACAATAAAGAAGAAAGAACAGATGGCAAAGCAAGCACAATAGATACAAAAAGAAATATACTTTTTCTTAATATTGGGTGAATGGCTCAATAATTTTTGAAGATTGTTTTTGTAATAATGCCTAATACTTAACATGAATAACATTATCTTTCTTTACCGACTATCTTGCATTAAAAATACGTATAACATATACATTTTTCTAACTTACCTGATTGTGTGGGATAATTTTGATTGCACTAACACCACTTCCTTGTTTACTTTTATTATCGACATTTATATTGTACTTATTTCTAACTGACGCACTCTGCAGGTCCCATTCATGCACTACATTATCGCTCGTACAACTGTACAGGCCGTACTTTCTGTTCCAATCTAAAGTTTTCACTTTGTTGTTGTGTATTTGATTACTCTTTTGATCTATCAACACGGTTTCAACCTTCGCCTGTGCGACTGAATATAATAGAATTTTACCACTGGTTGTTCCTAATGCTATTAATTGGGTTCCTTGATCACTAAATGATTTTCTTCTGGCATCTTTTTGGGGGGAGACCTGTAATGTGAAGGTTATGTCTAAGTATATAATGTTTCGTACAGCAGGTTCTGTAGTTTTGATATTTTTATATACGTTTAGAAACTGTATCAAGATTCGTAAGAATTAAAACGAAATCACATAAATTTACAAACGCATACAAGAAACCACGTGTGTCAACTTACTGATCGTGTGACATTTATCCACTGTAAGCAAGACGGTGGGGAAGTTAAATGCAAATCTGGTGTATATTCTTGTTTGAGAATATTAGTTTCTGTATCCCAAATTTTTAGTCTGCCATCCTGAGTTATGGCAGAATAATATTTTCCGTCTTCGGAAAATGCCGCTTCTGCCATCTTCCTTCTGTTCTGATTTTGACTGCAACAGAGAAAACATCAGACATCAGTCTACTCAAAACTAAGACAGATTTTTTTATCTGTGTAACGTCAAATTTGACAATTAAGTTCAGCTTTTGCAGAATCACGAGTTACATGATGGTGTTATATTATCTTTCAGCTTAGCAATAATATAACGTAGTGATTATATTCTCTTTGACCAATAACATGTATCATAAACATTTAAGTAAATTAATTTTTATTGTAACTTATAAGATATTATTAATATTATTAAATCGTAACTTAATTTCGAAATACTTTGATTACATAAATTAATATCTGTTACTACCAAATAACAATACTGCTTACTGCTTATTGTACGCAGTGTTATTATAATAGTAATAGTGTTTTTACATTATAACTATGTCGCCGCCTTTATGTCCAAGCCAACGAAATTACAATTCATATATAAGTTTTTGAAAAACCCATTGGTACAAGCCTGCCACCCGGGGATCAAAATTAGGTCTCTTGACTCGAAGTTCCGACCATCCAACCATTCGGCTATGCATACATTTTTCAGTTTTTAATTTAATTTAGGTTTTTTCAATAACAAAATATGGTTCTGTGGATAAAATAATAGTTGTCTAGTAAACCTTTTATATTTACTTCAATATAACTTGTACAAACTCCATTACTATTAACTTTATACTATGTGCCGGAGTTATATACGTATTATATATGCTCAATTAGATTATGAAATAACAACATGAAACAACTATTACACTATTTTTACAGACATTAAAGAGACTATTTTACTAATTCAATTATTCCAGCCAGTAATATAATAAATATATAAATAAATATCTTCACGCCATTTCCAGTACAGGGGTAGACAGAGGTCTAGTCTAGACAATTAAGTCTCTTTGACCCACCTTCCACCGCAGATATTTTCGTCACAACGTGACAGGTGGTGAGCCCGTCGCCGTCTTTATATCCAAGCCAACGATGTAATTAGTACATTTTTTGTTGTGAATCTTTTTGTAAAACTCATTGGTACTGCCACCTGGGGATCGAACTCGGGTCTCTTGACTCGAAATTCTGACCACCCAACCACTCGGCTATCGTGACTTCGTAATATAATGAGGTACATAATCATATTCCGAACAATAATTCAAATAAAATGCCGTGTGGCATCAACGTAAGAAAATATCACCACATTTCCTCTGATATTTGAGATGAGATACGACTGAAATAAACTTGTACACTAAACGACTGAAGTAAACTAATAAATTTGAAAAAAAATAAATTACTGGACAACTATTCCGGAAAATACTTCTAAGGAAGTTTCTGGTGTATTGGGTGGCCAATCTGATTGTGAAGCGTAGATTATGATAAATTCACTTTGACGAGAGAAGCCTAACTCTTGCAATTAACTTTTACAGGTCTTTATGTATGAGTCTTGCTTATTAGGCTTTGTGTCGTTTCAGTTGATTTGGAATATCATTTGGACCCAATTTATGTTATAAATTCTTTCAAAATTTTGCGAGGTTAATTTCATTTAGATTAAAGAAGACCATTCCCTGATCCTTGAATTTCTATTTCTGTCTGTTGTATGGAATTCCATTTTAAAACTTGTCTGCTAGTCCGAAGCTTAGTTAAACACGAGGGAAATCTCCAACTTAAATAATCATTAATAAATAAATTGACTTAAAATGAGCTTTATAAATAAGAAACTCTAAATTAATATAAAAGGCATGTTAGCACTGTTTCTATAGTTTGTTTCTCGTTTATGCAGTGCAAAATAATATAACTGATATTGATATCGGAGAACGGTAACTGTTTGAGATAGAAACCGAAAAAGCTATTATCAACTCCTGTCTTACTCATATGTATAATTTTCATTTTGTAAAATAATTCCATACATGTACACGCCATTCCCAATACAGGTATAGACTGAGGTTCAGACGATTAAGTATTTTGGGTAAACGTGAAAGGTAGTGAGCTTTTTTTCTAATTAAATTATATATGTCGTGGTAATAATTATGTGTGTTATGGTCGTGGTTATTAGAAATAGTGTTAATCCATTGTTAATTGTAAAATTTCAATAAGTGTCTAAAACCTAAAACTCTGTAATGTGTAATAATACTGGTGATACTAGACTGATATTATTTGATTTGATTTGGCGGAATTCGTAAAACGTTCGAAAAAATGATAAGATTTGACGGAATTCGTAACTATTCTACACAAAGTGAAATATGAGAAGAAAATAAAAAATCATGAGACCATCACCTGAGGACCTTTATAGTGCCGAAGTTGTTTAAATTAATCAGAATAACTTGTTATTGAGTTGGGTGTTATTTCGCATTTATTTGTTGTAATTCGTTGTCGTGTCGTTATAATCTATTTTACAAATTTAGTCTGTGTTTGTTATGTCATCATTGTCTTTCCAATCATCTGTATCTTTCCTTTGTGTTTGTGTATTGTATGATGTGTTTGTGTACGTGCAATATAGAACAGTATGGCAATTGTCAATGTCGTTTAAGATTATAATATTCGCTTCGCGAACGAAATTTAGTCGCGAACGAATGTTGTAGGCGTAGTTTGTAATTTATTTTTTATTTGTGCTCTCGTTCCACTTTTTGAATCGATTCCTTTATTTTTGTCTAGAACATCTGTGCTATATTTACTGTGATTTTTTTCATTGAAGTGAAACTAAATTATTGCGAAAGTGCAGTGATTCTCGTATATTATGATGTCATTAAATCCTTGAAAATATGAGTGTTAGTGTCGACGACGTATCCAGCCCTTTATTAGAAGGGCAAAGCACTGTTTGCGACGATGGAACTTCTTTAGAGGACCAAGGCAGGAACAATGATGAAGTTGAGACAGGTCAGGAAAAATCAGAGCCAACGAGCCCTAAACCACATCCAATGGCATTTACCGTGGACTTTGGTGAGAGCAAGAATTTTGACAACCGCAGACTGGAGGAGTTAGCAAAGAAATCTCAAGCGAGACACCAAAGGGTCCAATCAATGTCTGCAGGCTCTACTAGGCAAAGCCCTACAGCACAACGACCTCCTATGAGCGCTAAACTACCCAGGAAGGCTCAAGGGTATAATTCTGAAGGCTATTTTTCCTCTGATCAGGAAGACAATGGTGCCTCCAACTCTGTTAAGCTAAGGAGTAGTCCCCTTGCACAAAACGTTGAAAAGACGCACATAACTAGCCCTATTATAAACAGACAGGTAAAATCACCTGTAGTAGAGCCAATGCAACCAAAGAAACATTCAAAAAGTCCCATTGTTGATAGCATTATGTCAAGAAGTGAAAATTTTACGACTCGTAAAACATTAAATCTACCCTTGAATTCAAATAGTTCCTATGCGAGTGCTGTCCATAAAACACCTAGCTATGGCAACCTCAGCTATCAGAAACACATAATGACAGAAATTGTTGATTGTAGTCCTGAAGGTCAAATGCTTACTGATATTTCTAGTCCTGAATTAGATATTTTAACGCCAGACAATGGTTTGTCAACACCTGAACCGTCTAAAAGTCCTTCTGTGCGTAAAGTAAGGGCCATGTCTGAAACACCAGATCTATTGTTTAAAAAGTGCCCACCAAAACCGCAACCCTTGTTTTTAGATGATGATGAGGATGACAGACAGTCCAACAATTCCTCCACAGGCACCTATACCATTGAGGGAGACAACTACACTGAAGAGCAGAAAGCTCGGATGAGTATAGACAGGGCTTTTGGTGCAGATTTACTTAAAGAAGCAATAGACAATACATTGAACAAACGGCAGAGTAAAGAGAGGGATCCTGAACTTGTATTTGACTTTCCCAATCCTCAACGAGTAATCACTAAAGAGCCAAGACGGGAAGTAGGTCTTAGAAGCCCATTAGCCACTAACTCAACATTTGAAATTCCGAATAAAGTGTCCAATGACAAGAATGTTCTGGAGATATCATGCTGCTATGAATCTCCAACCGAGAATGATTTGGCAGCTCAAACAACAAAACAGATTAAATCGACAAGGAGCTATTTGGAGAAAATCAAAAATAGAGTGCGCACTATCACAGAAAAAACATTTCCCAAATCACCGAAGCACGAGGAGGATGTTGATGTGGGCAGCTTCACTTCT
Organism: Sericinus montela; assembly: GCA_029286605.1. Lineage (NCBI taxonomy): Eukaryota > Metazoa > Arthropoda > Insecta > Lepidoptera > Papilionidae > Sericinus > Sericinus montela. The sequence goes on from JAGSMR010000050.1 coordinate 2,868,113, forward strand.
GTCACCACTTCCGGTGTTCTGAGCATGAGGAAACCTGTTAAAATTGAAATACCAAGTAGGAGACGTTGTAGTTTAACAAAATCAGAAATAGACCAAACGGACTATGTGCATAGATTGTCTAGAGAGTCTTCCGTCCCTGTTTCGCTTCCCAGCAGCAAGGGCATTGCTTTTGAGGATGCGGCATTCGAAAGCACTGCCCTCAAGAACGCTCAGAAAGCTTTAAGAGACGACAGCGGTGTATCATCTGATATAACTCCCGACCAAGTGGTTGGAAAGCTCTCATATTTGAGCCTCAACCGTTGCAAGGGCGACAAGACCTGGATTCAGGACTGGGCTGAAAGTGTCAAGAAATATAACAACAACGCCTTGGGAAAGGAACCTGACCTGTCCAGCTCATACCCTGACCGACCGCCTCTCAGCCCTCGTCATTTGCCAGGGAAACGTAAGTTTTTTTTTAATCTAAGCATAATTCTCATGCCGTACATGTCACGATAGTCGAGTGGTTTGGTGATCGGAATTTTGAGTCAAGAGACCGGAGTTCGCTCCCCGGTGGTAGGCTCGTACCAAATGGATTTTTTAATTACTTATGTACGATTTATATCGTTGTCTTGGACATAGAGAGGTGTGTACCCAACACATATACATTCATAACGGCCTCTTAAAGTCCACTGCAGGACACAGGCCTCTCCCGTAGTGAGGATTTGCCATAATCCACGCTTGGCAAGCGGATTGGAGATCGCAATACCAGACCACTGACACCTCAGACGCCGCTGCCAATCTTCGGTCAATCTTCTGGTTATTTTGGTCTGATATTTTTAGAGATAGTTATCCCGCCATCTATCGGTTGCCATAACGATATCCGAGGCTGTTTCCCCTAGTCGACTCTTACGACATCCTCGAGGAGAAAGGGAGTGGTAATATTCTTACGCCGTTACCACACGGACTGGAAGGTAGAAAGGACTTAATTATCTAGACCTCTGTCTAGTCCTGCATTGGGTAATAGCGTAAAGATATTTATTTATTTATCATAAGGACCATATATTAAGTATTGTAGGATAAACGTTTGATAAACTATGATATAAATTAATTATATTATTTTATACAATCTTATCTTGTATATGTATAAATTTACGACCTAATAGCATAGTCGGTAGTGATCCTGTCTTCGAAATAAAGGGTTGCGGGCTTCAATTCGGCTAGTGGCAAACATTTGTGTGATGTATATGTTTGTAGTTTGTAGTCATTGATGTTTATATAAAAATTTAAATATTTATCTATGTAAATATGTATGTAAGTATATTGTAGGTTGGACAATAAGACGGTGACGGGCTCACCATATAAGCTTCGGTGAAAAAAAGGTCAAAAGGACTTCTTTGGGAAATTTGCTTGTAGTAAATTATCTTCACTCCATTCCCAATACAAGGGTGGACAGAGGTCTTGACTATTAAATCTATTCGACCCACCTTCCACCGATAACATTTTTGAGCCAACACGACAGGTGGTGCGCCCGTAGCCGTTTATGTCCAAGCCAACGATATAAACGTACATGAGTTTTGTATAAACGTATGACCTTGGGGATGGAACTCGGGTCTCTTGACTCGGAATTCCGATCGCCCAACCACTCGGATATCGTGACTACTAAATTGCATGAATATATAAAAAGTGTTCCTTTTTTGTGTTTTTTTATATCTATTATAATATTTATTTTATTTATATTTATACAACTATCATTCGTCGTATCGTTTACCTGACACTTTGTCCCGATCTTCGGTGGAAGGTGGTTCAAGGGGACTTAATTGTCAAGACTATACCTCTGTCTACCCCTGTATTGGAAATTGCGTGAAGATATTTACATCTATCGTTCACGTAATGAAATCCGTCAATCTATACTAATAAAAATTAAAATTGGCACTGTCTTAAATTTGCTATGCTCTTATTTGTGTGTGTCAATAAAATTTATATCGCAATAATGTTTATTACGGCATAGACATTCGTAAAAAAAAAGCGCGTTGCGATTGCGCGGAATTGTTTAAAAACAACGTTACATCACCGAGATCAGTAATATCTCGTTTGGTGACATTTTGTCTCGTTTTTTTTATTTAAATACAGCTAGTGGAGTTAGTAGCCGAGTGGATGGGTGGCAGGCTTGTACCGATGGGTTTTCTTTCAAAAACTTACGTACGATTTATACCGTTGGCTTGGACATAAAGACGACGACGGAATCTCCGCCTTTCACGTTATCCCAGAAATGTCTTCGATGGAAGGAGGGTCGTAAGGACTTAATTGTCTGGATGTCTCTCTATCCCTGCATTGGGAATGGTGTGAAGATTTTTATTATTGTTTTTTATTACCGTACATCATTCAGTTTAACCTTTTTCGCTTCGAAGTAGAGCATTGTGTTTTAAAAACAATGTTATCTCTGCCGATGAGGTTTATCGCTATCACGTAAGTTCGGATATGTCACGGTGTTCACGATTTGGCATTGGACTGTTTGGCAAATGTTTGTCCACACATACATACATACATACATACATACATACATGTATACATACATACATACATACATACATATCGGCCGGTTAGAGTCCACTGCAGGACATAGGCCTCTCCCATGCCATAATCGCCACGCTTGGCAAGCGGATTGGCGATCGCAGTACCAGAACACTCGCACCTCAGACGCTGCTGCCAATCTACGGTGTAATTATTTTGATCTGATATTTTTAGAGATGTTGTTATTTAAAAACCGCAACCCTCCGCATGAAAATATAAAAAAAGGTATATGCTACCTGGTCCGAAGAGAAGAAGAGCACCACCCTCCCTCCCACAGATGCGTGCACCAATTCCACAGATGTGTGCACCAATTCCACTGTATGCACCACCACCACTACACTCAAACCAGGTAACACACACCACCACCGAAAACGCGACATGTGTTTCGCCTCAAAACAAGGCATCTTGAATTTTTTTTTTTTTTAAATAACAACTTTACAATGAATTTCCGCAAAGTAACGCCTGAGTCAATTAACTATTTTTAGAGATGGTTATCCCGCGATCTATCGGTTGCCATAACGATATTCAAGGCTGTTTCCCTTAGTCGCCTCTTACGACATCCACGGGAAGAAATGGAGTGGTATTTTTCTTACAGCGTTAGCACACGTTAATGTTTGTCCGATTGCCGTCAAATATCAAAATGGTCGAAAGCGTCAAAAGTAATCTGTCTGGTTTAGGGTGACGGACTGCGAAACATAACGTCGCCTGTTCAAGCCCGCAATTTGACTGTTGTCGTGAAACACTCCGGAGACATGCTGTGTAGGTTAGTTGGAGTGGATAACAGGAATACTGGTAATGTTATTTGGCATTGCTAGTATTCTTTAAAAAAAATTAAAGTCACGATAGCCGAGTGATTGGGTGGTTGGAATTTCGCGTCGAGAGCCCCGATTCCGATCTCCAGGTGGCAGGCTCGTACCAATGGGTTTTTCAAAAACTTATGTGAGAATTATATCGTTGGATTGAACATAAAGATGGCGACGGGCTCACCTCCTGTCACGTTTGTCCCGAAAATATCTTCGGAAGAAGGTGGTGGCGAAACGACTTACTTGTCTTGACCTCTGTCTACCCTTGTATTGTATTTGGAATTGCGTGAAGATATATTTTTATTTATTTTAACAAGACAGACGATGAATTAGGCGATAATAAATTAATACTTCATCTCGTGAGAATATAACTTGTAACTGAGGGCGTTCACAATACCATACAAGCACCAATAAAAAAATCAAGAACAATCAATAAAATTTGCCTAAGCAATCCTTTTACTGAGCTAAACAAATACAATGCAGTTTTTATAAGGTTTAATGCAGTGTAACAAAAATGGGAATGAAAAAATATTGTTTGTTTAGTTTATTTTATTATTTATTTATTTCCTTATTTTTCCTTCACAGTTTATGGTTTTAACGGATTCTTTCTTTATGGAATCTTTAATAGAAATAATCTAATATTCCCGAATTGTAGTTGCTGGGCTTTGCTGTCCGGGAAATATTTTTCGCATTAAATATGTTTCTTTTAGTAGTATTTTTGGGATAAAAGTAAAAGGACATGGACATCTCCTTTCCCTGGGTCTTAAACTTTTTTTTAATAAGTGCATAGATAGTGACAACATCACATACATTGCTCTGTGTGTGAAGTAGGTACAGAAACGGAAACAACGAAAATAGCACAAACACCCAGGTCTGAGACATGGAAACTAAGTGGTTTTCTGCATGGAAACGTCCGGAACTCGAACCTGGGACCACAGAGCTGTCGAAACCTTGGAAATCCATGTCTACGCAATCGCCACTCTTACACGGAGATGTTCTTAAAGTTACCGCTGTCGTTAACTTCATACATAATTTTATCAAAATCAGTTTTTCGGTATAGCCATGAAAGCGTAACAGACAGACATGTGTTACAATCGCATTTTTATGTAGTGAATAGTATGGATTAACCTGTTGGATAAACTCAGTTTTTGAGGTAAAACTTATTATTTTGCTGGTAAATGTCTCTTTTATGATTATGATGGTATAAGTGTTCAACTCTGTTGGTGATCATTAATAAATAAAATAAATAAATATCATCAAGCAATTCCCAATACAGGGGTAGACAGAGGTCTAGTCTAGACAATTAAGTCCTGTCGACCCACCTTCCACCGAAGATATTTTTTCGGGACAACGTGACTTGTGGTGAGCCCGTAGCCGTCTTTATGTCCAAGCCAACGATATAGTTCTTCACGAAATTCCCAATACAGGGGTAGACAGAGGTCTAGTCTAGACAATTAAGTCCCTTCGACCCACCTTCCACCGAAGATATTTTCGGGACAACGTGACACGATGTGAGCCCGTCGCAGTCTATGTCCAAGCTAACGATATTAATCGTACTTACGTTTTTGAAAAACCCATTGGTAAGAGCCTGCCACCTGGGGATCCAACTCAGGTCTCGAAATTCCGACCACCCAACAACTCGGCTATCGTCACTAACTAGATAAATATTTATTCATTTAAATTATATTTAAATGAATAAATATTTATCTGGTCCACCGCGGGTGATACCGGGCGGCGCAGCTAGTGTGTTAAATAAGTTATAGCGTCGCCCTAATAAGGACTATCAAAGTGCGTTGACCCCATCGAAACACTTGTTGAGCTCATGTTATGAAGTCAATTTGTGTAGGCGACATTGTCTGCGCTAGTTTTTGTCTATAAAAGAATTTTATTATGTTCAAAATCACAATAGCCGAGTGATTGGGTGATCGGAATTCGAGTCAAAGGATCAGAGTTTGACCCTCAATAATAGACTCGTACTAATGTTTTTTTTTTTTAATTATGTACGATTATTATGTTTGGCTCAGGCTTTAAAAGTTAAGGGTCCGTAGGATTTGATGTATCGTTTGGCTTTCGGAAAAATGTCTACGGTGGAAGGTTGGTCGAAAGGACTTATTTATCTAGACTACGGTATACCCATGTATTGGGAATGGCGTGAAGATTTTTTTTCTTAAAGGTGTTATCTCGTGAGATAGGTAGTAAGGTAGTACTCGTTAGACCTTTCTTCATGAGCAGCCGAATGAGGAAGCTCACACTTGCCCAGCGGGCTATGGAGAGGGCTATAATCAGTGTTTCCCGGCGTGATATAATCCGTTATGAAGGTATCGGCTGCAGGACCAGGCTGACTGACACAGTTGCAAGGATTAGCACGCTTTAGTGGCAGTAGGGTGGCCACATAGCTCGTAGAATTACCGTTGGAGAAATAAAGGGGCGTGCTGCTCACAGCAAATGCAGTTGCAGTGTGCAGCCCGCCCCATCGCCCAAAACAAAGCAACGACCTGTACTATGTTGCCGGTAGTCGAAGGATGCAGAATAGTAAAGAAGGTATGCATCGCGAAAGTTGTCGCGATATATATAAGTTGTGGAACCTTCATTGCTTCAGAATCCATAATACGCGTGTTTTACCTACTTTGGTATCAGAGCAATGTATGCTATGTACCTGTATATGTGTACGTATTTATATATCATTACTAGCCCGCTGTCACATTCCGTTTCGTCACGCACGAGCGGACCCGCGGGCGACAGCTAGTGTTAGCGTAATGTAATATAATAAGCACTCCAACATAGTTATGATAGGTCGATGAGCCGGTCCTTTGCGCTTTCAAATAAGGGGTGGGGTAGATAGGTGCTCAAGTGGCCACCTCGTACACGCAAACGCTGTGTAAGACGATCGGTAAAATAAAAAAGTGGGTCGAAAGAACTTAATTGTCTAGACCTCTGTCTACCCCCGTATGAGGGAATGGCGTGAAGATATTTTTTTATATTAAAATTAAACGCATGCATCTATAATTTATAGTATCCAAACATCTAATAGTAATAAAAAATTTCTAAAACGGCTGATTATATTTTAAAAACAATGTAGTCAGGATTCGCACGCATTATCGTTAAACATTCGCTTTATTCAATGCGAATATCTGAAACGCAAATAATTGGGATATGCGAATGCAAACGCAAAAATTCGTAACAACCTTTGTTGCGGCAACACCGACTAATAATTAGCGGTATAAAACAACACGCCAGGGGGCCGCCAGCGGCAATGTTCTTTTTAAAAGGTCTTACCAATTTTGAAACCGAAAATTTCTACCACGCTCTTGCACTTTATGGAATGTGCTGCCGTCAGCGGTTTTTCTGGACCGATACGACTTAGGGACCTTCAAGAAAAGAGCCTATACCTTTCTCAAAGGCCGGCAAGGCATCTGCAGATGTTCATGGGCGGCGGTAATCACTTACCATCACGTGAGCTACCTGCTCGTTTGCCTCCCTTTTCTATAAAAAAAACATTGTACCTGCAGATATTTGCAAGTCGTTATATCATTTTTACCAGCGACCGTATTTTATTTTGTTACGTCCATTTGTAAACAACCTTGGAACAGATGTTCGCCGCACCTGTATACTGCACCTACATATATATATATATATATATATATATATATATGTATATATATATATATATATATATATATATATATATATATATATATATATATATATATATATACATATATATATATATATATATATATATATATATATATATATATATATATATATATATATATATATATATATATATATATATATATATATATATATATATATATATATATATATATATATATATATATATATATATATATATATATCGATGCTCGGCCTTCATCTTTTACCTTAACGGACACAGATTATAATGAAGTAAATACCATATTAATGAATTTAAAAACAAACAGTGCTGCGGGATGGGATAATATATCTACTAATTTCTTAAAATTATCAAAAAATGTTGTAGTCCCCATCATCTGTCACTTTGCTAATATTTGTTTTTCTACAGGAGAATTTTCTAATTATTTAAAAAAATCTGTTATTATTCCTATTTATAAAAGCGGGGATAAAGGTGAAGTTAGTAATTATAGACCAATCTCTATCCTACCGGCTATTTCAAAAATAGTAGAAAAATTAATAAATATCAGACTATTAAATTATCTTAATAAGTACAATATTTTATCCGATTCTCAGTATGGTTTTAGGCAAAAAAAGTGTACTCAGAACGTCATTTTGGATCTAACATCAAATATAGTTGAACAACTTGATGGTAAAAATAAATGTTTGGCTGTATTTTTGGACCTTAAAAAGGCTTTTGGTACCGTCTTACCAACTTTATTACAGAAGTTGGAAAGAATCGGCATTAGAGGTACACAATTGTGTTTATTTAAAAATTACCTAACTGACCGAACACAAAGAATCAAAATAGGTGACTTCATTAGTAACGACGCTCCCGTGACCCATGGTGTCCCGCAAGGTAGTGTTTTGGGGCCAACCTTATTTCTTATCTACATTAATGATTTATGTAATTATAAACTAGGTAACGGGCATATATACTCATATGCTGATGATACCGCAATTGTGTTTTCTGGTAAATCATGGGAAGAAATACATAAAACGGCAGAAACGGGTTTGGCTAAAGTTGCAAATTGGCTACAACACAATACAGTAACACTAAATACTAAAGAATCCAACTACATATGCTTTTCCATAAATAAACGTACGCAACCTTGTACATCATTGAAACTCAAAATACATAGTTGTGGATTTAGTGATAAATGCTCGTGTCCTGAAATTGAGAAAGTAACTACCGCTAGGTATTTGGGGATAATAGTAGACTAAAGGCTATATATATATATATATATATATATATATATATATATATATATATATATATATATATATATATATATATATATATATATATATATATATATATATATATATATATATATATATATATATATATATATATATATATATATATATATATAAAGTGATTTTTCTACATTGACCCGTCCTGGAATCGAACCCGGGACCTCGAGATGGCGACACCTTGAAAACCGGTGTAATTAATAAGGGCGTGCTTCGATGGTTTGGGCGCGTCGTGCGAATGACGGAAGACCGAATGGTGAAGAAAATATATAGCGCGAAAGTTAAAATTGTGGTGTGCCGGTCGCCATCTTTATGTCCACGGGTACGGGTACGGGTTTTTCAAAAACTTATGTAAGAGTTATATCGTTGGTTTGGACATAAAGACGGCGATGGGCTTACCATCTGTCACGTTGTCTCGAAAATATCTTCGGTGGAAGGAGTTGTGCAGGTCGTCACTCCATCTTGCGGCTCCAAAATTCAATGCGACGCCGGAAATCGATTTCACGATTTTTTATTACTGATATAGCTCTAGAGCTTTGCCTATTTAAATTTAAAAATAATACGCGGGTCTTTATCTATCTATCCTTGTTATCGTTTTTTTGTAAGTTGATAAGGTGTGCACTTAAATTTACGCCGATGCAGGGCGTTATCTTTTTATCTTTATATCTTCATGCATCTCCTAATACGGGGGTAAACAGAGGTTGAGATAATTGAGTCCTTCTTCGACCCATTTTTACTGGAGCTAATTTGGTACAACGTGACAGGTGGTAAGCCTATCGCTGTCATAGCGTCCAAACCAGCGGTACAATATACGTAGATGTATATTCATATACACGTATAAACATCCATCACTAGAGTACAAACGTTGCGTAAATGTTTACCGCTTGCGGAATTCAAACCCGCAACTCTTAGCTTCGAAATGAGAGTAACTAGCAGTTAGGCTACGGGTTCGTTATTTATCTTTATACATACAAATTTAGTTACTATATGCTTGCGCCCATACAACTCGAAAAGCAGTTGACTGAAAATTTTCACACAAAGTTAAGCTTCGATATTGTCTATTATATCTATTGTATTATCTATTGTCTTCTTTCAAAATAATTCTGTTCTTCTTCAGGAGGAATAGAAACGAAACGAGAATTTATAAATTTACTCTATTAAAGTAGGGTTTTAAATTAAATAATGTATTTCTTCTCTGAATCTATGTATGTTCCGTACAAAATTTTTATTTAAATCCTGTATTAATTAAATGAAAGAGAAATAAAAAAAATCATCTAACACGAGCGACATTCGAACCCGCGACCTCTGCCATACCGTCGTATCTGGACTAAGTGGCCATCCTTTATTAATTAATAATAAACTGGGCTACGGCGCGGGCGGGATTCAAACTCGCTTACATTCGTCAGTTGTAATTTTAAATCTCTCTTCTATTATTCTTATTCTCTCTAAAGTTTAACGTCCTCCGTGGACAAGTGGCGTACAGAGCGGTTTTCTTGGTATCGCCAGCTCTGAAGTTCTGGGTACGATTCCAGATCGGATCAATGTAAAAAAACATCTGTTCTATATTTTTCTCGGGTCTGGTTTGTTTGTGATACCTTCGCTGTCTCCGTTTCCATAACACGCGTGCTTTAGCTACTTAATTTGGGATCCGAGCAATGTATGTGATATTGTCCCTACTATCTATGTATCTATCTATCTATATAATGTCCACAACCTTATAGTTATGTAAACATTAATGCGGTTACGACATCTACAGCTGTAGGATGCATTTTTTTTTTCATTTAACAAAGATTTCTTTTTATTTAATAAAGAAAGTGCTGCATGGCGCTTTTTATTATTATGTATAAATTTTGATAACAATCCACAAAATTGTAACATTTTAATGATGTTAAAATTGTACATTACTTATTTAACCCGTCGAGATATTCGAATATATCGATAACAGTGGTAGAGCCACGCTTCAGCTTTTGTTGTTGCATGAATGGGCCGGCTCGACGACCTCACAGAATACCGGCGTGAAGTAGAAGTCTAACAAACTTCTGCGTTTCGTCTGGTGAGTGCAGGTAACCGGAGGCCCACATACCCCTCTCCCCCAATTCTCGGGGGAGAGGGGCACTCTAAGGTCGGCAACGCATCTGCTATGCCTCTGGTATTGCGGGTGTTCATGGGCGGCGGTAATCACTTACCATCACGTGAGCCACCTGCTCGTTTGCCTCCCTTTTCTATAAAAAATTCTTCAATAATTCCGTTGTGTTGTTCCAGCTCGCAGCCCTCACGGGGGTACACCTACGAAAATACCAAGCCCGGTGGGCACCCTACTACATAGAAGAACACCGGTGAGTATATTTATGTATTTAAACCTTTTTGCAGAAGAAAAAAATACAAAATGGAGGAGTTAATTCCTAAAGGCATTCTCTACCAGTTTACCTTTGGTTTGAGCAGAGAATCGAGTGATGAGTGCAAATCACAAAGTTCAAAAGAAATGTATACGATTAATACTCAATTTTCACTCTATTTTTCTATCTATTTTTATTCCGTCATGGTTTAACGATGATAATGTGGCAAAATATCAATTGTATATATATGTGTAATTGACACACAATACACAACTAGAATATTTTTTTTTTATATCTCCCAAATTGGCTTCGGTGAAAGGTGGAATGAAAAGACTTCGTCTAGACTTCTAGACAATTCAATAATTACGACCCACTGGATCGACTCTTATACTGGGGGTATTGGAAAATAAAATTGGTAGAAAAAAAAATTAACATAACCAGAACCAAACACGGAACCTTGCTGGACGTAGAGTCGAGATTGAAGAAGCGTTTACTCTGCTTTAACGCCTCCGCACCGGTTTGACAGTTTTGTTACTGGATTTACGTTTTATTGATATCTAATGACCATTCAGTTTTTTTACGCCTTTCCCAATACAAGGGTTGACAGTGGTTTAGAGAGTTAAATCCTTACGACACACCTTCCTACGAAGACATTTTGTGGACACGTGCAGTTGGTGAGCCGATCGCTGTCTTTAAATTAAAAAAAACTCTGACTGCTGCCACCTGAGGATCGAAATCGGGTCACTTGACTCGAATTCCGATCAGCTGACCACTCGACTTTAGTGTTTTTTTAGAAGAATACTAGCAATGTCAAATAACATTACTAGTATTCATGTTAACCACTTCAACTGAGCTACAATGCTAGTGTCCGGAGTGGTTCACGACCATAGTCGAATGCCGGGCCCGAACCTGCGACGTTATGTTTCGCAGTCCGTACCCTAAACCATTAGGCTACTGACGCTTCAAGCATATTTGCTGTCTCTATCAAACATGAGGACAAATAATGCGCGGAAATATTTGACGACCTCCGTGGACGAGTGGAGTAAACACTGGTTTTCAAGGTGTCGCCATCTCGAGGTCCCGTGTTCGATTCCCGGTCGGGTCACTGTAGAAAAACCACTTTTTCTACATTTTCTCGGGTCTGGGTGTTTGTGATGCCTTCGTTGTTTCCGATTCCCATATCCACAAGTGCTTAAGCATTTTACATTACATTGGGATCGGAGCAATGTATGTGATGTTGTCCCTATATATATATATATATATATATATATATATATATATATATATATATATATATATATATATATATATATATATATATATATATATATATATATATATATATATATATATATATATATGTGTGTATTTATAAATATATGTTCCCAATTAACAATTTGCATTCAGTCACTGTTTGCATTTCGCAAACGAATGCTAATTAATTTGAAATTGTTATGTGCACATAAGTCATGTATCTAACCTGACTTTTCCTTTCTTTTATCAGGACTATTATTATAGGATGGAATCATATTTTAACGACAGCGTAGATGATTAGCGTGAACACCGGTTTTCAAGGTGTCGCCGGCTCTATGCTCACGGGTTCGATTCTCGTTTGAGTCAATGTAGAAAACACTCTTTCATCATTCTCTCGGTCGGGTCTGAATGCTTTAGCTGCTTACTTTGAGATCAGAGCGTACCATGTGATGTTGTCCCTATCTGTGTATCATCTGTGGAAGGGAGGGTGGAGCTCTTCTTTTCATTCATTTCGTTCTTCACATATGCCATCAAAAATCAATAATTTTTGCATGCGGAATGTTGTAAAGTGATTTTAAGCTAACAACTATTACCTTTGTTTTTCAACACAAATCAATTCTGTGGAAACCTCCTCACGTAGTGAAAGATTTTTTATATAAAAGGAACATTAGTAATGACAACTTATATTACCAGCATTCCTTTTAACCACTCCTACTAAGCTGCAATGCTTGTGAAGTGGTTATTTTTCACAGCACCGCACCCTAAACTAATAGGCTATTGACGTTTAAGGTTAAAAAATATCTTCACGCAATTCCCAGTACAGGGATAGACAGAGGTCCCTTCGACCTTCCACCTAAGATATTTTCGGGACTGCGTGACAGGTGGTGAGCCCGTCGCTGTCTTTATGTCCAAGCCAACGATATAATTCGTACATAAGTTTTTTTGGCACCCAAAACCCATTGGCACTAGCCTGCCATCTGGTGATCGAACTCGGCTCTCTCGACTCGAAATCCCGACCAGCCAACCACTCGGCTATCGTGACTTATTAAGTTTCACGTTTAAGGTTGAGTTTAAATATGACAATTATTGTTCTAGGAACGAGCCTGGCAGGAGAGCATTGGAATATTTACCATGTTCATACCTGTTAATGGCCTGGACTAGTTATAGACCGTTTTTTTTATAGCTGATGTATTGAATGATTAAATAGATTTTTTTTGGATATATTCTGTTTTTTGGTTTTAGTAATTGTTTGTGATAAAGTAATTGTATAACAAAGGTTACCGATATAGTCGTTGGGATCAGCACGCTGAAGTGGCAATGGGCAGGCCACATAGCTCGTAGAACTGACAACCGTTGGGGGAGAAAGGTTGTCAAGTGGCAGCCTCGTAAGGGCAAACGTGTAGGATAAGCCTCGACAAGTTGGGGCGACCTGGACAATCAAATCAAATCATTTATTTATCGATATAAGTAAGATACATTACATCTATCGATCGTAATTTTTTTAAACTACCACCTTTCGTATTGAAGCTCCTCTGAAGGTGAAGAAACGGCGAAAGAAACTTTGTAGGTATCCTCCATTTTAGCTTTTTTTTTTAATAAAAGAAATACAAAATGATTTAATTAAAAAACAATTAACAATAATTTAATTAGAAATAGCATGGGAGCTATCAACTTATTCCCAGGGGTTACTGTCATTAATATATTTGTCGGCGTAGGGTAGTCCACGTGAGGCAACTCGTTGTTAGATCCGTCTTGAGCCATATCAGAAAACTGATCTAAATGGGTGGAAACGCAGTAAGTTCGATACAGGAAGATGACCGTTCACACTGCCGTCCGTTTCGTAAATGCCCCTGAGAATATTCTGAAAACGCTATATATCAGAAGTCAGATGACATTGACGACACATAGTAGTCAAATCCGCTCTGTCACTGCCTGTATCGACCTTTCTCAAGCGCACTACATGACGTTTCTGACGACTTTTAATAGATGGCGTTGTAACCAAAATTTTTGTCTTATCTTGATTCTGCGACATATTGATTTATAATAACCCTTTTTGTATAGTTTTTCTTGGATAAATGCTTTAAACCTGTTAATAGGCACACTTTGTAATTTGTACAATGTTGTGAGGAGTCGATGGATGCAGATGGCACAAGACCGTTCTATATGGCTATCTATGGGGAAGGTCTACATTCAGCAGTGGACTTTAGATGGACTGTTACGATGATGGTAATTTTTAAAAAGTTATTCGCGTCAACCACGTCTATCTAGTGGTCGGGTGATTCGAATATCGTTTTTGAAGTCTCGAGTTACATCCTCATAAGGATGTCTCTCACTAATGTGTTATTCGAAACTTTAAAACGCTTGTTTAAATAAATACGTAGGGATATTATCACATACATTGCTCTGATCCCAAAGTAAGTACTAAACACTGACTCGAGACAATGTAGAAAAAGTGACCTGATCACTGACCTATGGCCTAGGACCTCAGAGCCAGAGACAGTAGCCACTCTTGGGGAACCAGTGTGTATGCAACTGGTGCACGGAGCTCGCCATAACCGTTTGGAAATATAGAGGACTGGTGGCTTAAGTTCTGTCATATCATACGTACAAGACGTCCTGTTTAAACTTAAAATATATTTTTCCCATCAGTGACTTATGGTGACATTAGTGGCCAAGTCAAAAGACCCCAATTCAATCCCGATATGGTGGGCTCGTACCAATGAGTTTTTTCATAACATGTGTACGATTTATATCCACTTGCAAAAAAAGACGGCAACAGACTCACAACCTGGCACATTGTCGAAAAAAAAGTCTTCAGTGAAAGGTTAGTTGAAAGGTCTTAATTGTAAATCTGTAAGAGTTCTGTCTATTTCATTATTGGGAATGGCGTGAAGAGATCTCTCTATCCACTTGTCATTATTAGCTAACCGACTTAGGATAAAGGATTTAATGAAATGGCTCAACGCGTCTAAAGGATTGTTCACTACAAAATCAAATGGACATGAAATTACGCGGAATGACATCCCACGGAATTTTTGTAAAATACGGAACGAGGTAAAAAAAATGTTTAATTAGTCGTTATTGTGGTCACCGTCCGAAATGGATTGACTGTTTTTACAGCCTTCTACTCAAAATGTATGTTTGTATGTTTAGCACAAATAAATAAATAGTAAATAAATAAATACATATTCCAATGTAAAATGCTAAAGCACTTGCGGTATGGGAATCGGAAACAACGAAGGCACCGCAAACACCCAGACCCGAGAAAATGTAGAAAAAGTGGTTTTTCTAAATTGACCCGACCGGGAGTCGTCCCGGGTTCGAGATGGCGACACCATGGAGTTTGACAAAATATCGAGATCTAAAATAGAGCAGGTAGACCGAGATTAACTTTTGAAGATCATGTGAGCAAATTGCTCGAAGAGGGGAGGGTCAAGAGTACTCGGATACCTCGACGCACATGTATGAAGAAAATGATGAATCTGAAAGAAGCGAAAGAGGTATGTAAGGATCGTGACACTTGGCGATCTGTTCTCTCTGGCTACCCCGTCAGGGACTGTGCGTAAAGATAAGTAAGTAAAATAGAGCCATTTTTCAAAGATTACGCTTCATATTCATAAGGCGGAACCTACAAATTACTAAACTTCAAAGTTGAAATTTTTTACGACTCTTATAACGTATCTTTTGCGTTGTAAGTTTGTGTGTAGAGACGTACGGATAAACGAACCCATTTTTACGTATTTGTTTATACTGAGCATTCCCCGTTATTTGTAGAAATGATTCATAACAATTATGATTAACATGCTGAAGGTTTTTTGATAGATGAAAAACAAATTACAGTGTTCGAGAACGTTTATTATTTCATTGCGAGTGTGTTTGTAGTGCAAGGAGCACGTTTATTTATTCGAATGGGATGAAGAGGTCCTTCAAACGTACTTCACCGGTCTGTAAAACTTGCAATGCAGTGTAGGCCTTGCCTTAGTGAAATATTTTTGTAACAATTGGGGTTTTTAATGTGAAATTGTAGTTTCTGTGGTACAGCAATTTCCGAGAGGGTAGATAATTTTTTGTAACTTTTAAAATAAATATCTTAACGCAATTCCCAATACAGGGGTAGATAGAGGTCTAGTCTAGACAATTAAATCCCGTTGACCCACCTTCCATCGAAGATATTTTCGGGACAACGTGATAGGCGGTGAGCTCTTCGCCGTCTTTGTGTCCAAGCCATCGATATAATTCGTAGATAAGTTTTTGAAAAATCCATTGGTACGAGCAGGGATCGAACTGCGAACTTGACTCGAATTCCGATCAAGCACCCACTCGGCTATCGTGACTTTACACCTAATTTACTTAAGGTTTTATGTTCGATAAGGTATTAAATTTTCAGTTTTTTTATTTTAATTTATTATTTATATATCATTAACAAATATACTTATGAAATGCTATATATAATAGCATTTTATAAGTAGTAATTTTTTTAATTATTTCATATTTTTTTTTGTTTTCCTTGCCATAATTGGCAAGCGGATTGGCGAGCGCGGTATACCTCGCCACTAACTCGTCTCCGTCACCGTTCTACCTAATTTATGTTTTTTTTTTTTTGATATAATATAACCGTTTCCATTTTGCAAGCAAGTATTTTTTTCTTTAGTCCCTTTTTACTACACTCATGATAAAGAAGGGGTCTAAATACTTAAGCCGATATCGTACCGCACAGGCTACGTTACGAGCTAATCATTTAATGGTGAGTCGCTGCAACAGGTCTTGGAGAGCTGCAAACAAGAGACGCGAGATAACGATGTTGCGATGCTCCAAAAAAATCATTTGTGTCAACTTCCACCCTGGAATCGAACTACGGACGAACGGATTCCTATCACCCTACTGCTTCTATCGTGAAGAGGACGCCAGAGAAACAAACGAAGCCGCGAACGAGTGTTGTTTCGCGATTGATCACGGATATTAACTCCACATTATATTTATTTACACAGTTGTGTTGGCAGGGCCGCTTCACGTTATTTTGAGCGCGCAAGGTCACAAACAAACGTTTTGCATATGATTAGTTCCTTTGATATATTTTACAACTTCGGACTTTTGAAGCGCTTCACTCATTTAGCAGTTATTGCTAAAATCACGATTGCCGAACGGTTGGGTGATTGAAGTTCGAGTCGAGAGACCCGAATTATACCCCCTAGGTATTAGGTTCGTACCAATGAGTTCTTTTCAAACTTATGTACGATTTGTATCGTTGGCATGAAAGAAAAGATTAAATTGTCGAGACCTCTGGCTACCTCTGTATTAGTAAGTGCGTGGCGATAAATAAAAGATACAGACAATAAATGGTTACACAGATAAAATTATGTAAGTGTATTTTGTTGCAACAAATTAGAATGGTTTATTAATCTAGAATTATATATATATGTATTCAGTTTTACGCCGTATGCAATAATTTTTACATTACAAAACCTTTAGCACGTCGTTAAGCAATTTATCCAACAGTCATAATAGCAGGACACGTCACTACCGTAAGATCAAACTCTTTAACAAAATCTATTAAGACAATGGAGTCTCCCAAGGTACTATCATATGCCCATCATTATTCCTTTTATAACATTATGAATACTACAATTAAAACTTAAAAACAAGAAATTAAAAGACAGCCGAGACATCCGATTCATTTAATTCGAAACTCGTTCTTATTCTGTACGCAACCATTGTTTGCTTATTCAGTTGTTAAGCGGAGCACGTCTTGAGCTCTTGACTACATTTTGACATACGAACTTTGGAGCACTGGAATGACTGTGCTGCGTTCAAAAACCTGTTATGTTTTCTCATTTCATTTTAACACACTTTTACTTAGTTATGTGAAGTAAAATTTACGTAGTTAATGCACTATTATACTTAGGTATGTATATGACATGCAAAATCATTTATTTCTTGACCTAAGAAAAAAAATTCGTTGCAGCAAGGGAAAGTCGATCCTTTTGTGTGAATAATAAAATATAAAATAAATATAATAAAGATTTAGAAAAAAAAAGTCACGATAGCCGAGTGGTAGGGTGTGAAGTTGAGAGTTGCGAGTTCGATCCCCAGGTGGCAGGTTCGTACCAATGGATTTTTTCAAAAACTTGTGTACGAATTATATCGTTTGCTTGGAAACTGAGACGGCGACTTGACAGGTGGTAAGCTCACCACCTGTCACGTTGTCCCAAAATATCTTCTGTGGAAGGTGGGTCGAAAAGACTTAATTGTCTAAACTAG
This sequence comes from Sericinus montela, assembly GCA_029286605.1. Lineage (NCBI taxonomy): Eukaryota > Metazoa > Arthropoda > Insecta > Lepidoptera > Papilionidae > Sericinus > Sericinus montela. The sequence continues at coordinate 2,886,225 of JAGSMR010000050.1, forward strand.
ACCTCTGTCTACTCCTGTATTGGGAATTGCGTAAAGATATTTATAAGAAAACGTAACATTTAAGATGAATTAATTCTTATGAAATGTGGAAATGTCATATTATATAGATAATAAGCGACATAAACTTGAATATTTTAATTTTATCATTTATTTAACCTCTTTCTGCTCTGCTCTTTTCCTCTGCTCTTTCGGATTAAAGCTCTTTGAGATGTTTATTTATTTAATATTTTATGTACACAGTAAACACAAAAATAGTGGACATATAATTAAAGGTAAATTTGCACAAAGGACTTGCTTATTTCGTTAGAAAATTTCTTCCAGCAGACCTAATTGATTACAAAATGCAGATAAGCGTGTACAAAAAAATGCACATTTAATAATTAAAAATAGTATATGCAAAGATAGTCCTTACCCCAGAAGTAGGTATGTGGTATAAGGAGCTCCGTCAGAGGAACCTCATTACGACACGGTGGTAGTTTCAATAATGACTATCGACGGATGTAATGTATGTTACTTACATCGATAACTAAACGATTTAACTCGTAATTTTAATTAAGTCACGATAGCTAATAACCCGAATTCGATCCCCAGGTGGCAGGCTCGTATCAATGGATTTTTCAAAAAATAATGTTCGAATTATATCGTTGGCTTGGACATAAAGACGGCGACGGGCTCACCACCTGTCACGTTGTACTGAAAATATCTTCGGTGGGAGATGGGTCGAAGGGACTTCTAGTCTAGACTAGACTTCTGTCTACCCCTGTACTGGGAATTGCGTGAAGATATTTTTATTTACTCGTAATTGTCGTGGTTGGAAAATGAGAGGGGCTGGTGATTGTGTATTAATGCTGCAAGCAACGTCGGCTTTGTATTTGAAATTTAATTAGTTATGTTATCTTGGCAAGCGTAGAGCTCGTCATTCCGCAAATTATCGGGGGCGTTGTTTCCTCTCTACTACTGTAGTCACAGTCAGGGCTGCCAACAAAGCACTGTAGTTTACCAAGTTCTTAAGATCCTCTTGGAAAACTTGTGGGCCTCTTGGAAAATTTAGTATCTTTCGCCATTCCCAATACAGGGGTAGAAAGAGTTCTAGCCAATTAGGTCCTTTCGACCCACCTTCCACCAAAGGCATTTTTGAGACGGAAAGTTAGCCCGTCGCAGTATTTACGTTTAGTCCTTGAAAAGTCCTTAAAGTCGACATCATTAGTTTTTGATAAAAACCAGTGGTACGTCCCTACCCTCGGTGGACCGAACTCAGGTCGCTTGACTCGAATTCCGATCACCTAACCACTCGGCTATTTTATGACGTATTAAATCATTGTTATTGTGTCTTATATACAGTCATGAACATCACGTTTATTTATAGTTATTTATTTACAGTTAGTCGTTAAGCTTTCTTAAATTATAATCAATTATATTGTATAAAGTATCCCGAAAATATCTGCTGTGGAAGGTGGGTCGAAGGGACTTAATTGTTTAGACTAGACCTCTGTCTACCCCTGTTTTTTTTATTGAAAAATGTATTTGGAAGTGCATGAAGATATTTATTTATTTCTAATTATATTGTAAGTAAATTGTTAAATATATTCATATATATTTATAGTTGATTCAATGAATAAATACATCGACTGGTTCGCGAGATAATGAGAATAATTACTTAACTAGTAACTAACTACAAAAACCGGGCGAATTTCTGTATTTTATTATCGTAATGTCAGTTTTTATATTTCAGTAAGTAGGCCAGTTTGTAGCCAGCCAGCTATCATAGTGTTTTTTTTTTATTTTTCTCTTAATCGCCTTTTATGACACCTACGTGGGGGGGTTTCTATGTCTTTTTATTTTCATAGGGAAGGAAGGCAAACAATATCAGAATGAACAACAGATGCGTTGCCGGCCTGTGTGTCAGTGACAACCCTAGCAACTGTCGGTTATAAAATTAAGACCTACACTTATTTATGCAAGCTGGTGTATTTAGAGTGGAACACAGAGAGAGCAATGATGCTCATTTCACTTTTACAACCATGGCGATGGTGGTTTCAGTGTGGTAACGCCATGTAACGCTTACGTTTGTCAAGGTGTCATACAAGTCGCGTATGAAGTGAAACTTCATTTGTCGCGGTAGAGTAATTTGTAAGGTTGAGAAATTGGAGCTCCGTCTCTCTCACACTCTGTTAAATGTAAAGTATGAGGGAGAGAGAGAGAGAGACAGCGAGCAGGCAATGTTTATAAAACGTCATGTGATTCGTCTTTCGTGACTAGAAAAAGTAGTAATGCTAGAAGAGTTCAAATTACATTGTTAATAGTCTGAAAGCCGAACTTCTTGCCGTTGCCTATTATTAACTTTTAAGATAGTCGAGGGTTTGGGTGATCGGAATTCGAATCAAGAGACCCTAGTTCGATCCCATAGTGGTAGGCTCGTACCTATCGTTTTTTTTCAAAACTTATGTACGATTTATATCGTTGGCTTTGACATAAAGATGGCGACAGGCTCCCCACCTGTCAGGTTTTCCCAAAAAGCATTCGGTGAAAGGTGGGTTGAAAGGACTAAATTATCAACCCCAGTATTGGGAATGGAGTGAAGACATTTTTTATTGAGATTCTATGTAATTAATAAAAGATTATAATATAATTAATAAAAGATTCTATATAATTAATAAAAGATTATAGAATATTAAGTCACGATAGGCGAGTGGTTGGGTGGTCGGAATTTCGAGTCAAGAGACCCTAGTTCGATCCTCAAGTGGCCGTACCAATGGGTTTTTCTAAAAAACCTATGTACAAATTATATCGTTGGCTTGGACATAAAGACGGCGACGGTCTCACCACCTGTCACGTTGTCCCGAAAATATCTTCGGTGGAAGGTGGGTCGAAGGGACTTAAATGTCTAGACTAGACCTCTGTCTACCCCTGTATTGGGAATTGCATGAAGATATTTTATTTTATATTTATAGAATATTATACTCGTTTATTTGTTTTTTTCGTATTTTATACGCCATCATTCATCCTGTTAAAATAAAACTGTCAACTTATTGCTTTCACTGGGTTGTACGCATAATACTTGCCATATTTTTTAACAACGGAAAGAATTTTTTTTATAAACAAGGAGGTCTTATAATGGAGCCAAAATGTCTTATTGAATATGGCTTACGTGTAAAATACACATATTTTTTGTGGATTCGTCAGCTAAACTTTGAACAGGTTTTTTATAATATATGGCTTTTATTTACTTACTAGCTTTTGCACGTTGCTTCGCCTTTTTTAAAGTTAATTGCGAAAAAAGTAACATATAATTGAGGTATAATCTATGCCATTCATTCCCATCTGAGGTCTCCAGGGTCCAATCTATCACTGTACCCAAATGCATCAAAATCAGTAAGCAGTTAGGACTGGAAATCGTAATAAACAAATAAACTCAGTTTCGCGTGTATACTATTAGATAGGATTTTATAATTTAAAAATTATTATTACTTACATACTTGCTTATCTTCACACACAGTCCCTAACGGAGTAGCCAGAGAGAATAGATCGCCAAGTGTCAATCTTTACATACCTCTTTCGCTTCTTTCAGATTCGATCACCAGTATTAAAACAATAAGTTTTTTTTGGATTTTCCTTAAATTTTAATTTTCTTGCGCGAGTAAACAATTTTCGGGGATAGAATTTGTATGATTCGTCAGCTCAAAATTGGTACACCAGTACTAAAGTTGGGTTAAATTTCTATTTCTGTCTTAGATAAGTCTACATCTGACAGCGGATTTGTAAGGAGTTGTTACAAAAAACTCTATAATATCAATCTCTTTGTGTTACGAAGAAATAAGCGATAACGGAAACTACATAAGTGCGCAAAACATCCGTAACCCGAAACTTATAATTCTTTAATAGGTTTACCATGGAAACCTTGACCGCAGCTCCCAATCACAAACCCTGCGAAATATTTTTTTTACTTACGGTCACGATAGCCGAGTGGTTGGGTGGTCGGAATTCGAGTCAAGAGACCCGAGTTCGATCCCCAGGTGGCAGACTCGTACCAATGAGTTTTTCAATAACTTATGTACCAATTATATCCTTTTTTGTCTAGACTAGACATAAGTGTCTACCTCTGTATTGGGAATTGCGTGAAGATATTTATTTATTTATTTTACTTTACGCATATTCCCAATCTAGTATTAGACAGTAGACAGACCTCTTGCCAATGAAGTCCTTTTACCGTGCATGTGAAAGATCGAAAAATAAAACAGGCATAGATATTCGACTTTTTTTGGCGCGAACTTGTATATTTATGGTTATGTTTTTTTTTAAATGTCCTGCGGTTGATCTGTTATGTTAGTTAAGTAAATTTATTTATTATAAAATGTTCGTGATCCCTCCAATACTAATGTGGTTATTGGTCTAATAATTCAGTCTATACGACCCACATTCCACAATAAGCTCTATTTGGAACAACTTAATCGGAGTCATGAGTCATCTAATTCCACATGGCTATAGTTATTTATCGTTATTATTTATTATTACAATACAATTATGCATTTTGTATATTGCTTGTTTTGTTCTGATTTGAGTGTTATATGTATAACACTGTCTGTGTGTATGTTTACATTATCTGTGGTGTTTTTAATACAATTTTACGACAAATATATGTAAAGTATATATTAAAACCGTTCAAGAATTCATCGTGGTGGCAGCAGTTCTCAAATTGCGAAAACCCTACCTAAAAGTATGCGTGGTTAGACACGGCTGTGAGCGATATAAAACCGCAAATGTTGCGTGGTACGAGGTCGGGCGGCTTACGTTACTGGTGTAGGTACCATCAGAGGGTAAACAAAATTTTAAATATGGCGTAGTCACGGTAGCCGAGTGGTTGAGTGAAAGGAATTAGAGTGTAGAGAACCGAGTTCAATTCCCAAGTAGGCACGTAACAATGGCTTTTTTTTTGTAATAAATTAAATTATTTTACATCGCTAAAAAATATAATGATGTCTGATGAATTAAAGTCACAATAGCAGAATGATTAGGTGATCGGAATTCGAGTGAAGGGACTCGAGTTCGATCCCCAGGTAACAGACGCGTACCAATGGGTTTTTTCAAAAACTTATGTACGATTTATATCGTTGACTTGGAAATAAAGACGGCGGTAGACTCACCACCTGTGATGTTGACCCAAAAAATCCGGTGAAAGGTCTAACGAACTTTATTCACTAGACCTCTGTCTACCCCAATATTTGGTAATGGAGTGAAGATATAAAAATCATTTAATCAGTGTTAAATAGTCTGTAGTATAAGTAAGTAAAAGGACTGAAATAACTGCCCCATTACTTTGTTATTCGCACCTCGAGCCTGATTCTTACTAATTACTTGATAATTAAACTTTTCCTTATTATTGTATTCATGTCTACAGATCATTTAAAAATAAACTATATACCATTGCAATAAGATTAAGAATTGAATACCTATTTTAATTGAAGACTTGCTAGAACATCGGTTACACGAAAAGTAACCTTATGTTATGGGATCAAGACCTAAATTCGATTAATTAATACCACAAAAATTGCTAAACGTTTCAAATGTAAGAAGTCATGTGTGTTTCATTAACACGTAAAAGTGAACCTTACTCAATGGTATTAAGAGTATATCTGACATTTAGAGCTGATGAGAAATTCGGTTTAAATTTAGTTCGATGACAAAAGTTCTTAGTCGTTTGTTTCAGTCGTGACTAACTAGGAAGCGGTCTAGGTTGATTTACAGTCTCTCGTGCGAAAAAAAAAAGAGGAAATCGGCGTATCTGTATGGATGGATAAACATATCATTATTATTTTGTGTAAAGTCACGATAGCCGAGTGGCTGGGTGATCGGGATTCGGAGTCAAGGGACCCGAGTTCGATCTCCAGGTGGCAGGATCGTACCAAGCTCGTACCTCGTTTCAAAAACTTATGTACGAATTATATCGTTGGCTTGGACATAAAGACGGCGACGGTCTCACCACTCGTTGTCCCAAAAATGTCTTGGATGGAAGGTGGGTCAAAGGAACTTAATTGTCTAGACTAAACCTCTGTCTACCCCTGTATTGGGAATTGCGGGAAAATATATGTATACTTTATAGAAATACATATAAACAAAAATCAAATTGCTATATACTCTTTCAGAGTGTGTACATATTTTTAGGAACTTCAAATGGGAATTTTATATTCTTTTCTCCAATTTATGTACATATACAAGCAAATAAATAAATAAATAAATATATGAGATAGAAAAAATAGATAAATGGACCAAAAATGAAAGGTCTAAAAAAAACAATATCTTATCTACAATTCATTATCTTATCCCTTGAATGCGTGCCCTTTTGAATATCTCCACGCCATTCCCAATACAGGGGTAGACCGAGGTCTAGTCTAGATAATTAAGCCCCTTCGACCCACCGTCCACTGAGGATATTTTTGGGACAACTTGACAGGTGGTGAGCCCGTCGCCATCTCCATGTCCAAGGCAGCAATATAATTCGTACATAAGTTTTTGAAAAAAACCCATTGGTACAAGCCTGCCACCACGACTCGAAATTTCGACCACCCCACCACTCGGCTATACTGATTATGCATCTTCTTTTTAATCTATGAAATAAGATTTAAACTTCGGACTCATAGCTAAATGTATAAAAATCTATAAATGTGGCATAAGAAGACGAATATTGAAAAATTACGCTGAAAATTAGCATTCTACAATTTTGTAGCGTTTAAGATTTTAAGCCACAGTCATTAAAATCCATAGTAGAATATCGGATAACCTCAAAATATTCGAATCGCTTATTTAACCTGTCCGTGACTCACCTCACAAACTTTCGCGGGCAAAAAAGGTTCGCGCCTTTACAATGGCGGTACGGTGCATTCTGAATCACAATGATTGTGAATATTTCTTTTTTATTTAACTGTACTGTCTTCACTGGCTGGTTATATTTTTTAATTAAGATCGTAATTGGATTTAAGTCGTTTGTTGTTACATTTTTTTTGTTATGATGAATCTACTTATTTAGCTGGCCGGTACGTCATTTGTGACGTTTTTATAGCAAATTAAATGCGGTGCTCTATGCCTAAGCTACTCTTTTTTTAATTTGAATATTAAGTTGGCAATTCTGCTAAAAATTACAAAGTTTGATTTTGTTTTATGATCGTTTAAATTATGCAATCGACAAATGAAGTATTTTATTTTTATTACTAAAAGCTACTTAATAGTATTAATTTTATACTATTAACCGTAATAATAGTTTTATCTTTACGCACTTCCCATTATGAAGTAATGAGTGGTCTAATAAATATCTAGGCCTTTATTTAATATTTACGGGTGATGAAATGTGTAATAGATTATAGAAATATTTTTTGTTACAAAGTATACAGCAGTGAAACTAGATCGAGACTTTTTCATTTGCTCTGATTTGTATCCGATTGCAGTCGTCTGATACTTTCGCATTTAGGTATATACTGTGTAAACTGCGTTTATTTGGTAGTCTGTTTTAGAGTCTTGAAACATGAGTCTACTTTCCTATGACTTAGATTTGATCAACGTTTTTATAATAAGTCACGATAGCCGAAAGGTTCGATCTCAAAGGCACGTCGTACCAATGGGTTTTTTTTTCAAAAACTTATGTACGAATCGTTGACTTGGACATAAAGACGGCGAAGCGCTCACCACCTGTCACGTTGTCCCGAAAATATCTTCGGTGGAAGGTGAGTCAAAGGGACTTAATTGTTTAGACTAGACCTCTGTCAATCCTAGTATTGGGAATTGCGTCAAGATATTTATTTATTTATGAATAAAATACCAAACCAAAACTCAACACACCGGGGACTGGCATTAGATAAACCTTGAAGTCTTACGTGAAGAAATATACACAAATGATTTAATGTAAGTTAATGACGCCATAAATGTTAAATGCGTCTGGGTAATTAATTTAACTTGAACATGAAAAGCACGGAGCTAAGTCTGACGGAAGTCATCTACGTGCGCCATATTGTTTGTAGGGTTGCCATGAACGCAACAATTCGTTAATTTTTGGAATCTGACGTAGTTTACAAATCGCGCTATTTAAGGGATTACTGCTGTGTCCATAAATAAAAATAAATCTCTTCACGCAATTCCCAATACTGGGGTAGACAGAGGTTTAGACTAGACAATTAAGTCCCTTTGACCCACCTGCCACCGAAGATATTTTCGGGAAAACGTGACAGATAGTGTGCCCGTCGCCGTCTTAATGTCCAATCCAACGATATAATTCGTACATAAGTTTTTGAAAAACCCATTGGTACGAGCCTGCCACCTCGGGATCGAACTCGGGTCTCTTGACTCTTAATTCTGACCACCCACCACTCGGCTATGGTGACGTATACAATATTATTGTCAAGCTTTAATAAGCTTGACACATTTTTTCACTGCCTATTAATTTGAATGAACGTATTCCTAATCGTAAATGGTTTTTATATATGGATATATATATATATATATATATATATATATATATATATATATATATATATATATATACATATATATATATATATATATATATACATATATATATATATATATATATATATATATATATATATATATATATATATATATATATATATATATATATATATATATATACATATATATATATATATATATATATATATATATGTATATATATATATATATATATATATATGTATATATATATATATATATATATATATATATATATATATATATATATATATATATATATATATATATATATATATATATATATATATATATATATATATCGCACACTGACATGTCAAATTCATTGTTTTGAATTACGGGCGCCATATTGGCCGCGCGGGAGTCGAGGGCAACGCTCCCTCGCTGTGACTCAACGGCTTAGTTGCTTAGGCGTTTTTTAAAAAAAATACCGAGATTGGTCAAGCACGAGTTTGATAAGCGCGTAACATTGTATGAAATGTCATATTATAGAATTGTTTTTTTTTTTTTTTGGATAAATGTACGAGGACTCGATATGTAGCAGAGTGATGATGACAATTCAAATTCAAATCAAATCAAAGAAACCCGAATTCTATCCCCAGATGGAGGCTCGTACCAACGGTTTTTAAACTTATGTACGATATACATAGTTGGCATGGACATAAAGACAGCGACAGGCTAACCACCTGTCCCTTTGTTCCAAATGATAACATCGATGAAAGTGCTTAAGTGCGTAATTGCTTAATTGAGTTGAAGGAACTTAATTGTCTAGACCTCTGTCTACCCCAATATTGGGAATGGCGAGATTTTTTTTCTGTTAAATATACCTATTTAGGTCAAGTCTGAAACGTCAATCTTCAGCGAACATGGGCAAAGTCTATATGTGAACAGCTGATTATATTAAAAATAGATTTGCACACGTCTTCCCGGACGTGCCGCATTCGTCATAACCCTTTTTTTCATAGTCAAACCTTCTCAACGTTCCGATAACTAACAAACTATTTAGAAGCTCTAAATGACACTCAAAGAGAGCTTTACTAAGACACAGGCGCTCATATTTCAATACATTGTTATCGAAAAACATTTTTCCACGCTTATCGTTTTCTTCTTTTTTTTATGGAACAAACATTTGGTGTTACAGCCCAGTGGTCAGGGCTGTCGCATTAGTTGAATTAAGGCCAGCCGTTGCCCTTGTGTCCTTTTTGCTCCGTCTCTTGACAATATAAATATATCTTCACCCCATTTCTAATACAGGGGCAGACAGAGGTCTGGACAATTAAGCCGTTTCGATACACCTTCCACCGAAAATATTTTTGGGACAACGTAACAGGCGGTGAGCCCGTCGCCGTCTCATTGTCCATGCCAACGATATAATTCGGACATAAGTTTTTGAAAAATACCCATTGCTACGAACCTGCCACCTGGGGATCGAACTCGGGTCTCTCGACTCGAAATTCCAACCACCCTTCCACTCGGCTATCGATGTAATATAAAATATGTTTTACTTTTGATTAAAATTCGAATGTTTGTAATTCGGTGTTAAAAAATAAAATCTAAATACATACTTTATATAGGCTGGATAATATATAAGCAGGCAGGTAATATACATGCGGGAGCGTAGTAATCAAAGTATCATATCGCCTTCCTTGTTCCCGATTCCCATACCCCAAGTGCTTTAGCTTCTTACATTGGGATCTGGGCAATGTATGTGATGTTGTCCCTATCTATATATGTATTTATTATTTAAAGTAAGATTTATGTAAATGGCACAACATATATCTTTCCAATGTATTGTCTGTCTGTTCGCTCACATGAGCGATCAGATTACGAAAAAAGCAATAGTTTCCGTAAATCGTTGTAATCGATTTGAGTTATTTGCATAGATATGACCGAATATGTTTATTTCAATGGTTATTGCATTGGTATAATGCGATCCGCCAACACATTGCGCTTCGTGTTGTGCAAAATGTTGCCAGCTTTCGCCATTCTACTTGGTTGTGTTCGATTTTAATTATTTTTCTCTCGTCGTTTTACTTTCGTAGCCGTCGGAATATCTTCGCGTAACGTTTCCGGATTGTTGAGTGGTTTTTATTTATAATAATTCTTTTATTGTTAAGTCACGATAGCCGAGTGGTTGGGTGATCGGGATTCGAGACAGGAGACCCGAGTTCGATCCCCTAGGCTTGTGCTAATGGGTTTTTTCAAAACTTACGTACGATTTATATCGTTGGCTTGGACAGAAAGACGGCGACGGGCTCACCTCCTGTCACGTTGTCACGAAAATATGTTCGGTGGAAGGTGGATCGAAAAGGCTTAATTATCTAGACTTGACCTCTGTCTACCCCTGTATTGAGAATTGCGTGAAGATATATTATATATATATACATATATATTATTATAATATTTTGCAATATTCTGCATGTCGCTTTGTGGCATCGGCTTATGAATACCCCCTTCCCGAAGGTGTCGTAAGTGGCGACTAAGGCAAAATGCCGTGGACATGACATTGGCTACCGACAGATGCCGGGATAACCATCTTGAAAAATGACAAATCAAAATTTAAAAGACCGCGACAGGCTGCAGCGTCTTTACAAGGTGTTTGGTACTGCGATCGACAATCCGCTTGCCAAGCGTGCTGATTATGGTAAATCGTTCCCACAGGTGAGGCCTAAATACTATACAGGTCGTTATGTATGTATGTGTATTTGTTATTCGAAAAGGGTGTAAAATATTGAACGATGCTAGTGCCTTTATTTTTTCCGATACGTTACCAGCATGAGTTACGACACTTTCAGGTCTGCTTGGGATATTGGGTAGGCAGTAATATACCTTGATTAGAATATGAAACGTTATCACTACGTACATATGTACATATACATACATAACGGCCTACTTAAGTCCACTGCAGGACATATCCCTCTCCCATAGAGAAGATTTGCCGTAATCGCCACGCTTGGCATGCGGATTGGCGATCGCAGTACCAGACCACCCGCACCTCAGACGCTGCTGCCCATCTTCGGTCTGTATATTTTTGTCTGACATTTTTAGAGATAATTATCCCGCCGTCTATCGATTGCCAAAACGATGTTCAGGGCCGCTTCCCTTTATCTCCTCTTACGATACCCACCGGAAGAAAGGGAGTGGCAATACTCTTACACCGTTACCACACGGTATTTAGTTCTTTTATATATTAATTTAGCACTTAGTAGTCGTCAATAATTGTTTTTATATTCGTGAGATTGCATGGCCTGTAAACGTCTACTGCATGGTCTCTAACTTTAGAGAGTGTTAATCTTAATCGCCACAATTGGCAATTGGATTGGCGATCGCAATACGAGCCATTTGGCATCTTAGAACCTGATACTTTTCACTAGATGAGTTTTTTGTCTGATATTTTTCGAGATAGCTATCCCGCCATCAGTAGTTGGGTGTTTTTTGATCTTTTAACGTTTTTTGTTAATAACGTAACGTTTTAATTCTTACGCCGCAACTGCGCGCCACGACATTGTCTATGCTATACTATTATTATAAATTTGTATGTAATTCTGTCTATCTGTTACGCTTTCACCGATAAACAATGCATCTGATTGCGATTGAAATTTAGAAGCGTTCAGTCTTCTGGAGAACGAGCAAAAATATTTTTTATTATTAGGAATAAAGTTTCTTATTATGAAAATATTAATTTTAAATTCTATTCGAGGTATAAAGAACGAGGAACACATTTTTTTTTTTACGATTTTTTATTGATAAAAAACTACTTTACAACATGTTATCAACTTTATTTTATTTACAATGATTTTATTTCATATACAGAAATAATAAAAATCTTACGTTACGGACGTTTTTTCCCGGTTAGGGTACCACTCCGCATCGTCCCATAAGGAACTTCGTCTAAAAAACTTTTTACACATGACGTAATTTTATAATAATGGATTTTTATAAATACTTCCTTCTGACATAGAAGAAACTACTTAAAACAAACACAAGTATGTACCCTTTATTAAATTAAGAACTCGATTTGTTTGGATTACAATTGGCTTTTAATTTTAAACTTCACGCTACTCTCAATACAGGGTACTCGACAATTAAGTCCCTTCCACCGTAGACATTTTTTGCGATACCGTGGCAGCTGGTGAGCCTGTCGCCGTCTTTATGTCCAAACCTACTACTAATGGTACGAGTCTACCACCGGGGTTTTGAACTCGGGTCTCTTGAGTCGAATTCCGATCACCCAGTCACTGCCATTGAGACTTAGTATCATGACACTTTTTAAATTTTGAATTTGAATCTGTTTAGATTATAATTTGCTTTTAATTTTAAACGGACTTTTTTTTAAATTGCCAATGGGAAGTTCCAAGAATTTTGTAACAACCGCCTAAATATGGGTCAGGTGTCGTAAACAATTGGCGTCCGACAAGAAAATTCATCTTTTGTCTCGTCCAAATCGCACTTGACCGCAAAAACATTACAATCGTGCTTCATTATTGTGTTCAATTTTAAATGGATATTGTGAAGCGGAATAAAATTGGGATTGGTTAATTGTTAATATTAAATAATTGTATCGTCTATGGTCATGTTGTCTTTTTTTTTCTTTCAAAGACTAATTTACGGACGTTTGAAATTAGAATTGTGAGCTTTCTTTTCGTGGGTGTTGCAAGAGACGATTAAAAGAAAATAAAACTTCGCATCTGAATGTTTGTGCCGTTTATATAAATATATATTTACGTTACTACATATATTAGTATATTGTGTGGTTGGCTTTGTTATTAACATGACCGCCACTACCATTTCACCGGATCTTATTTGTAACAATGGTAGCCGCACCATCGCCGTCTTTCCAAGACAAGGATACAAATCGGTACTGGGGATCGAACTTGGATCTCATCAATGGCTATAGAAATTTTTATAAAATAAATAAATAGACAGGGGTATAGTCTAGACAATTAAGTCCCTTCGACCCACCTTCCACCAAAGATATTTTCGGGACAACGTGACAGGTGGAGAGCCCGTCGCCGTAGAAATAGTTGATGTTATAAATAAATACATTGATTTATTTATCTTCACGCACAATCCCTGACGGGGTAGCCAGAGAGAACAGATCGCCAAGTGTCACGATCCCTACATACTTCTTTCGCTTCTTTCAGATTCATCATCTTCTTCATACATGCACGTCTAGGTATCCGAGTACTCTTGACCCTCCTCTCTTCGAGCAATTTGCTCACATGGTCTTCGAAAGTTAATCTCGGTCTACCTCGACACCTTTTAATATTAACTTTCGCGCTATATATTTTCTTCACCATTCGGTCTTCACTCATTCGCTCAACGTGCCCAAACCATCGAAGCACGCCCTTATCCATTTTTGAGACAAGGTCATCTTTCAAACCTGCCTTATTGCAAATCTCTTCGTTTCGCTTTCGGTCGGCCATGGTAAGGCCGCACATTTTACGAAGAGATCGCATCTCCACTGCATTCAACCTGCTTTTATGCTTCTTCTGGCATACCCAGGTTTCGCTGCCATATAACAAAGTCGGTACCAACACTGCGTTATGTATTGCAAGGCGTGCACTTTTCACAACGCCTTGCCTTTTGATTAACGCAGTCAGGGCACCATTGATTTTGTTCCCGGCAGCGACACGCCTGTCCACATCTAAATCACATCTTCCATCCCGGCTAAACGCACTCCCCAAGTATACAATTTCATTCACCTGTTCTAGACATTCCTGATTTACAATAAAATAAATATAATAATTTAAATACATTGATAGAAAATTATATTTTAACTTTGCAAAAGTAAATAAAATAAAAAATGTTGCGGTATGTCGATGAGTGCAGATGGCTGAGGACCGGTGTTTGTAGCAAATTTTGAGGAAGGCCTATATTCAGCAGTGAACTCTTGATGGATTGCAAAGAAGAAGAAGTCAATAATGGTTTGATTCTTCTATTCGTATGTAAAAGAATAAAGATGGAACGTAAGACGCATTCTAAATACAAAATATTTACAAATCCATAATGTTATGTTCGAGATAAAATTGCATAAATGATCTCGGGTCTGGATGTTTATGGTAACTTCGTTGTTTCCGGTTCCAAAACAAACATGTGATGTTGTCCCTATCTATGTATATCTGTATGTATAACTAAAACAAAATTAGCTCATTAAATTAACGAGAATTCCAAACTGATGAGTCAGGAATGTCAAATTCTCAATTGCATTCGGGATAATAGATGGCGCCGATGCAAAACAAGGTATAATGAAAAGAGAAAACAGATTCAAAATTTCAACTGATGCGTGTAAGACACAGTGGCTCGAAGGTAAGAGCGTTTGCCACGGATCGGCGAAGGTCGCGGGTTCGAATCCCGCCCGTGTTAGTTGAAATTTTGAAAACTATTTTTCTCTTTAATTTCATCACATCGAATAAATATGCTGAACTTCGATGTGTTAAATATCAATAAAATTGCGCAATACAAAGTTAGCTCATATAAAGAAATAAGTTATAGATATTAATGGATTTCGAATTCCGCATGAAATATTTCTCTATTCGATTTTGCTGCTGTGTTATTATTTATCCATGTTCCATGGAAAGTTTCCAATAACTCGTGTGTAAAGAGTATATTTGCAGTAAGGCGTGGTGCCAGAGTCCCGCCGTAAGTTATAGCCTTTCCTTATTTATTCTGTGGCATTGATAAATATAATAGTTAAGTATAGTTATTTACCTTTGAAGAATTAGGACAGGAAGCTTATCTTGGGGACAATAGATCCCAATGTTTATTTAGACGCACATTTAATGCACAGTTTTTTTTATAACAAGGTTTTTCAAAGTACAATGTTCTTTTTTATCATTGGAACCCTTTTCGAATTACACACAGACATACATAGGTATATAAAGGCCTGTTAAAATCCACTTCAGGACATTGGCTCTTTTCGTAAGGAGGATATGCCATAATAGCGATGCTTGGAAAGCGGCTCGACGATCGCAGTATTAGACACCTCGCACCACAAATGGCCGTCACCGGCCCGCTGTTGAATTTTGGTCTAGTATTGATAGCCAATTGCACTTTCTAAGCAGCTTTATTCACCTCTTACGACATCCACGGGAAGAAAGGTGGGAAAATTTGTATACCGATAAATATATATATATCAAACAACGCGAGGTTTCAGATGGGGTTTTTAAAACTTATGTTTAATTAACATCATCGCCATGGATAAAGACGGCGACACGCTCACCACCTGTTCCAAATAATTTAATCGGTGAAAGGTGGGACGAAAGAACTTAACTGTCTAGACCTCTGTCTTACCCCAGTATTGGAAATGTCATATTTTTTTAATTATAACATGTACCGATGTTTGAGAATTTTTAAGCACGTAAATCATGATATTTGGGCGAGACACGGTGGATTGGTGGTAAGTTGCATGGTAAGTGGCAAGTAATTATCAGAATTATCAAACAAGTAACATTCCCACGAAATTGTAATACAAATCAATTGATTATAAACTTTACTCTAACTAACTTTACTGAAGTGTACAGAGCTGTCCTGAATATTAAAACAACGTCCTGCTTTAAACTGCAAACCAAAATCATCCTTAATACTATGACTTAAAAGGTAAACTGCATACAAGTTTAACACATACAAAAATATGCCTAGTCTCTATTTTGTTAGAGATCAAAATTCAAAGAACTAAAGCTACAAAGACATCAATTGTCTATTCAACTATAGTCCTCATGTAAATTTGTTCTCCGTACAACCATCACCATAAATGCATTATTTAGTGACACGCAGTACACGTAAAATTCACCTCTAACCTGTTTACATAAGACGCGTAATCTTGTGACATAATGAGGCAGGGTTACTTACATACATACATACATACATAGATTAAAGATTAGCATGTGCATAGATTAAAAAATTCGAGTGACTCATGTTTTCTTCTAGCTTCTTAGCCAGTCTCTACCATGGCACGTAAAATTCACCTCTACCATGTTTACATATGACACGTAATTGTGTGACATAATGTGGCAGGGTTAGGATACCTTTTATAGTAGGCTCGAAGCGTGTGCATAGATTAAAAAATTCGAGTGACTCATGTTTTTTGTACGACTAGCTTCTTAAATAATACATAAATAAATATCTTCACGCAATTCCCAATACAGGGGTAGACAGAGGTCTAGTCTAGACAATTAAGTCCCTTTGACCCACCTTCCACCGAAGATATTTTCGGGACAACGTGACAGGTGGTGAGTCCGTCGCCGCCTTTATGTCCAAGCCAAAGATATAATTCGTACATAAGTTTTAGAAAAACTCATTGGTACGAGCCTGTCACTTGGGGATCGAACTCGGATCTCTCGACTCGAAATTCCGACCACCGAACCACTCTTCTTCTCCTTCATTTCTTTCCAAAGATCGCGATCTATCCGGAATTCCAGATGTTGACATATCAAATAAAAATTAACACAATTCTTATAGAGATGAGTCGGTGTTTAATTTAAACAAAAACAAAGAAAAGGGAGGATGAAATATACAATTAACTGGGTCATTAAGATTTCGGCGTGGCGATTATAAATAAGCGTCTATTTTCTCAAATCTCCAAGGCCACCACTCAATAAGCGCGACCCCATTTTGAGATCGTGACGCACCAAACAAGATGGCCGGATGTGGGCGCCTTCATTGATTGCAATAATAACATAAATATTATTTTCATTACAAAGACAGGGTAAATAAATGATATCTACACGCCATTCCTAATACAGGGGCAGACAGAGATCTAGATAATAGATCTTTTCGACCTACCGAAGACGTTTTTTTGGTACAACGTGACAGGTGGTGAGCCCGTTGCCGTCTTTATGACCAAGCCAACAATATAAATCGTGCACAAGTTTCGAAAAAAGTTATTATAAATCGTGCACAAGTTTCGTAAAAGCCTCAGGGATAGAACTCGGGTCTCTTGACTCGAATTTTATCTTCAAATTTCCGCTACTCTAAACTCTATCAAATATTGGTGCACTTAAAGGTTATTTTACTTCATTTTTACATCAGATTCTTTTTTTGTTTTTTGGTAACCAAATTAACAAATATATAATGAGTTCCTGTTTGAATTCTTTACTATATATATGTAGTAACAACTCTTATCTTACCACGCGATTGAAAGAAAGAATAGAAAATGAAAGCTCTCTATGTCTGGTAGATATCGACCGGTTAAAAACTGTGGACATAAAAATATACATGTTCTGACCAAAATAATCCATAGACAAGACAAGATCGTAACGCCCACTTTAATTATAAAAACCGTTGTGAACCTGTTCAAGACCATAAATTAATTTAAGTAGACAAAACAGGTGGATAGGTGCGGTATTAGTTTTAACTTTTTAGCTGCAATTTTCATTTATGTCAGCTGTCTAATAAATAACAACCATAGACGATTGAAATAAGGCACGAATTACGCTATATTGTCAAAACAAGGTGTGCTTTAAGGTGTGTTAATGGCAATTTGAAAATGGAATTTAACATTCGATATTTCATATTTGATTTTAGAATTAGCGTGTTCCGTTTGAAACAGGATTTTTGATTTTATGCTTATGGTAAACGTGTTTTTTTTTAGGCTAATGGACATTGCATCATAGATTATCTTACAGCTATGTATTTAGAAGTCTTTAGGATATTATTATTTTTTGTTTTGAGATTGAATTCCTCGCCTCACGATATAATATACATGAAACTGAATTTATTCCTATTTCAATTCTACGTTTGTAATTGGAATGAATTTACTTATTTTTGACAAATATTGCTAACGTAATCTTCGTAGCGAATAGACAATCTATGCCCAGCAAGCAATTGACTGTTTTCAGGCTCCATAAAAATTTGCTTTACACTTATATTTTTGTTTATGAAATCCTGAGCTGAGAACAAGCAATGTAATGTTTCGCAGTCTGCATCCTAAACTATTAGGCTATTTACGTTAAATTAAGTACTCCATTTTGTTTTAATTAACTATTTATCACCGAAACATATTTAAGAGGATAATGTGGCAGGCCCATAAACATAGTGTTGATGTGAAAAAATTTTATTTTGGATACGAGTTTCACTTACACTTACCTTCCACTTCATTTTGAGGTTATGTATAAAATAAAATATCTGCACGCAATTCGCAATACTGGTGTAGACAGAGGTTTAGTCTAGACAATTAAGTCCCTTCGACCCACCTTCCACCGAGTTCTTTTTTTTGAGGATATGTGTAAGGTCAATTGATGCATTCGCGCGGGAAATGGGTGATAGAAAAAAAGTTGTCTTTGGCTAAGACGATGTGACAACACTTTTAAATGATTCACAATTGTGTTGTGGCGAAGATCAATGCCGTGAGAAGTTCTTTATGCTCCGTTTCTCGTTTTTCATTGCGGTTTTATGACGGTGTATTTTTATTTCGCTTAAGTTGTGAACGTCTATTTACAGAGTGCATGCGTTTGATGGCCGATTAATGAATTTAAAAATAAATTTACATCAACTTACTCCAGGTTTTTATTGGGTTACCCAATTCTTTAGATTTGGAAGTAAAACAGTTTCAATTATTTTAAGGGAAGGAGGGAAAAATGTTTGATTGTACAATGAAAAATAATGTATAATTGTAGAGGGTCAAGAGTACTCGGATAACCTTGACTTGCGTCGGACCGTGACACTTGGCGATCTGTTCTCTCTGGCTAACCCGTTGGTGACTATGCGTGAATATTTATTATTACTAGACAATGTTTTATGGATGCTCTGTTTCACCAAGTTGCATCTGACTATGATATCAGAATGGTAAATATACTGACTACAAAACGGAGGAAGGGTAGTGGATCCCTTGAGAAGTCAAAAATAATACATTTCAATGTATGTGGAGATTGTTGTAACCGGCCAACAACTTTGTTTTATCAGCGGACGGCAAAGGTCAGCTCAGAACAGGAAATGGGGTAGGACACAGATGAAAATATGAAGTGAATTCGTTCGGCGTGAATCATGTTTCAACAGCCTTAACGGACAAGTTAAATTCATGTAAACCGGTATCAAAATAACCTTCCGTATTGCTCTGACGCGTTGCGACTTGGACTAAGATATACGAAATTGTCGTAGGATAGATAATAAAAAACGTACGTAGATAGGTCCCAAAGTAAGTAGGTAGGCTTTGGTCCCATGGTAAGTAGCTTAAGCATTTGTGCTATGGAAACGGAAACAACGAAGGTACCATAAACACTTTGACCGGACCGGGTATCGAATTCGTGACCCCAGAGCTGGCGACACCTTGACAACTGGTGTAAACGCCACAACACATTCCATCTGCATCATAAAGTCGATAATAACGTCTAATAACGTCGATAATAACCTCTAACGAATATTAAAGGTATCGATTGAAGTTCTTTCTTTTAATTTTTTTCGTTTACGTACGTACGACTCCTCTTAGAGGAGTTCTACTGATACCATGCCAGTCCTGGAAGGGACGTATATATAGTATAGTTCACTCAAGCATCTTCTAAAAAAATCTCAAACTGAATTATGTAACGGCAGAAACTTAACACTGTTGCTAACATAGCTCCGACCGAAAAAAAAAGATTTTTTTAGAGAATATTTTTTTAAATTTATGGTATGATGTGATATTTCTTGTAGTGTAAAATTCAACAGTATTGTTTTACCAGTAACGGTACCAAGTGAGAGTTAATGCGGTCAGAACACACTTAATGGTCTATGCACATGCGTAGTGTAATTCTATTACATTAAAATGACAAATAAGAAATATGTTGAGTTTGAGTTGAGTCACGATAGCCGAGTGGTTGGGTTATCGGAATTTCGAGTCACGAGACTCGAGTTCAATCCCCAGGTGGCAGGCTCGTACCAATGGGTTTTTCAAAAACTTATGTACGAATTACATCGTTGGCTTGGACATACAGACAGACAGTTGTCCCGAAAATGTCTTCGGTGGAAGGTGGGTTAAAGGGACTTAATTGTCTAGACTAGAAATCTGTCTGAGGTAGACAGATGTCTAGTCTAACCTGTATTGGAAATTGCGTGAAGATATTTTTTTTTAGAAATATGTATCTTGTCTTTCTACACGTAGTTGTGGCGTGATGTGAGTTGTGGTTGGTGATCAGAATTCGAGTTAATTATTGTAATTTTAGTAGAGAACTCTAATAAAAAAAAACGTATAGACTATACTCGCTGATAATGTACCTTTCTATTGATGAAAGAATTATGAAGTAAAACTTTATTACGCACCAAGCGCACGTAAAGAAGAAATTACATGGGAGGTAAATTGGTGAATGCGTGATGCAGTCGTTATGAAAAGTGTGATCGGGCTTGGCGAACGGAACTTGAGAGAGTGATATGTAACTGTAAGAGCAGGAGAGAGATGTGCGAGCTCACAATTTCTTCCTCTTTTTCTCTCATAGCCACTTAATATTTCATATATTATTTTATGAAAGAAAAGCTAAAAATAAATTTAAATGTTTGTAGGATAATATATGTATATATCGTGACTTCAGTAATATGATCTAAATACACTCGTTTTTTTTTTTAAATCGGTTTAGTGGTTTAGTCGTTAGCTACTAAAAAAATGAGCTATTAAATGAGTACGATGACTGAGCTGACCAATATACATTGTATGTAGAGACGACTTAGATTATATTTAGTTAGAAATTTTATCGCACAGATGCCAAAGCATCCGTGACGGGTGGCGTCCGACTTGTTGCCAATTTTCCTTTTACTATCGCTACTTTATTACTACCAAAGAGTATTTAATCACTTACCTGTTTTTGACTTTCGCGCGCAATTTTTTTTTTATTAGACTGTACTGTTTTTGGATTTGTCTTCGCAATTCTTACATGCGTATAGTTTTGTTTTAGGCTTATATAGACGACCCACAAGTTCTCATGGTGCCCCTGGGTGGTCCCGGATTCGATTCTCGGTTCAAAGTCGAAAACACTTTCTACATTTTCTCGGGTCTAGGTGTTTGTGGTTTGATTTTACTGATTTCATAATACAAATGCTTAAGCGACTTTCTTTGGGATCAGAGCAATTTATGTGACGCTGTCCCTTTCTTTGGATCTATGTAATAAACTTAATTTACATTAATTACAGATTTTAACGAAGATGTATAATTCATTAATGTTTTGTATAATTTGGCTGAAATATGATGGAGACTGTAACTTTATTATATTTTAATCTAAACCTATATCTTACTATTATTATGAGATTACTATCTTATTTATACTATCATAAAAGCGAACGTTTGAACGTAAGGATATTTGTTACTTGATCACACAAGAGCAGCTAAACAAATCTGGATAGAATTTAACACAGAAAACTATGTACTGCTCCCGAGAGATTTTGCTTGACCGATTTTGATTTGTTGCATTGGGAGTCCGGAGAAAGATATTTGCTGCTTTTTACTCTGGAAAATTAAAGAATCCCGTTGAAGATTCTGGATAATGCATGAAGGAAGTCTCTGGCATAAGGTATTCCGTTATATGATCCACATGGTCAAAGAGAATATGGTCTATGCTCCACTAAATTGTCTATAACTGCATCACTGAATATGATACCGATACTATGAGACAAAGAGCAAGCGTCAATTGCCTAATGGTTTAGAGTGCGGATTGCGAGACGTAACGTTCCTGATTCTAGCCCGCCATTCGACTATTGATGTAAACAACTCCAGACACAAGCATTGCAGCTCAGTTGGAGTGGTTAACAGGAATACTACTAGTATTAAGTATGGCCAGTCTTCTTTAAAAAAAAAGACACGCCTTGTTACACTTGAGAAGTCGTGGCAGATCCCGTAAATAAATAATAATAAATTCACTTCACGCCATTCCCAATGCAGGGGTAGACAGTGGTCTAGTCTAGACAAATTAAGTCCCTTCGACTCACCTTCCACCGAAGATACTTTCGGAGCAACGTGACAGGTGATGAGCCCGTCGCCGTCTTTATGTCCAAGCCAACGATATAATTCGTACATAAGTTTTTGAAAAACCCATCGGTACGAGCCTGCCACCTGGGGAATCGAACTCGGGTCTCTCGACTCGAAATTCCGACCACCCAACCACTCGGCTATTGTGACTTTTTAACAAATCTACTCAAGAAAAATATATAAACAATGGCGTACATACAACGACGGATGCACCGACTCACGCTTCGCTGCTCACGACTCAACCTTATCCTGTCGTGTCACGATTCATGAGAATACAGCGATTTTAATGTTGAAAAGTCATTAACTGTATGGCGACGGCGAAAAAATTTGGCTACATATTCATACAATAGGTTAAAATACATTGATAGTCAACAGACAGTTGTTTTTATTAGGCCTTCTAGATACTGTATAGCCTGTATAGACTTCGTAAGGAGGCTTTGCGGTAATCGCCGCGCTTGTCGCAGGCTCGTACCAATGGGTTTTTCAAAAATTTATGTACGAAATATATGACGGGCTCACCACCTGTTATATTTAAGTTTTTAATCCAAAGTTTCAACAGTGGCAGAGCCACGCATAAGCTTTTGTTGTTGCATGAATGGGCCTGCTCGACCGGGGAAGTACCACAACCTCACAGAATACCGGCGTAAAGTAGAAGTCTAACAAACTTCTGCGTTTGGTCTGGTGAGTGCAGGTAACCGGAGACCCACACATCCCCTCCCCCAATTCTGGGGATGGGGGGGGCACTCCAAGGTCGGCAACGCATCTGCTATGCCTCTGGTATTGCGGGTGTTCATGGGCGGCGGTAATCACTTACCATCACGTGAGCCGACTGCTCGTTTGCCTCCCTTTTCTATAAAAGAAAATCTATTCGCCATTCTTTATTAACTTACGCTATACCTGTGCGTAAGGTGACGGTGGCGGGTCTGACTGTGCACCTGTCAGTGACGTCACGTCCGTTCATTGTCGGCCCTTTGTCCCTGACTGAGGGCAAATGCCCTTAAAATGTGCCCACTATCCAACCCGCTTGCTTGTGTTTAGAATTTGTTTAAGAGCTTATGGTTTTAAACAAAAACAAATATAATTGGGAAGCGCAAACATAGTCTTTGTTTAGAATAAACAGTGTTCTCTTTGTTCTTAATTTGAATGATTGCTTCCTTTTGTACGTTTGAATAAATTACGTTTTTCGCTGTATTTATTAGAATGTAAAAGCTGGCCGAATATGAAAAAATAATTTGACTATGAACTTGAAATTAAAAACAAAAAAAAAATTAAGAATATTATGCTATGTCCGCATAATTCAGTGGCGTTCAAGCATATAGATTATTTACTTATAGTATTTTGTTATATCCACCTTATTTACTGAATAGCCTCCAAAGTCGATCAAAGACTAACTGGACATTATGTATGAATTTTTCAAGATGGCTGTACCATTCGTCGATATGCATTAACATATAAAAGTTTTGATTATATTGTTTGGTGTCTAGCATGTATATTTTTTATGTATATCGTGGATATAATAAATAATTAAGTAAATATCTTCACGCAATTCTCAATACAGGGGTAGACAGAGGTCTAGTCTAGACAATTAAGTCTCTTCGACCCACCTTCCACCGAAGATATTTTCGGGACAACGTGACAGGTGGTGAGCCCATCGTCGTCTTTATGTCCAAGCCAACGATACAATACGTACATAAGTTTTTGAAAAACCCTGGGGATCGAACTCGGGTCTCTTGACACGAAATTCCGACCATCCAAACACTCGGCCGTCGTGACTTATCGTGTATCTGCTTTGGTCACGTATAATGTAGAACTGACAACCGTTGGTGAAGAAAGGTTCTTATGTGGCAACCTCGTATCGCAAACCCAGTAGCATGACCCCGGACAAGATGGAGCGGCGAGCTGCACAATGTTGCCGGGAGACGATGGATGCAGATGGCATAGGACCGCTCTATGTGGCTATCTTTAGGGGAAGCCCATATCCAGCAGTGGACTTTAGTTAGGCTGGTATGATGGTGATGATGAAGGTATATTTCTATTGCTCCACCTATGTATAAATCTTCGCTATGAAGCAAAAAGGCCACCTAATTGTGCATTCTATTAATTTTTTTGTTATCTGTTTTTACTTTTGGGTATCCAATTCTCTGCGGTGGACAGTAAAAGTATCGTTCATATATATATATATATATATATATATATATATATATATATATATATATATATATATATATATATATATATATATATATATATATATATATATATATACCAGCTGCCCTCCCCAGCTTTGCCCCTAGTATAAAACTTAACGCGAAACCCTAATTATGCTTCTAAAAAAAAGTAGCCTATGTTACACCTTATAACATTACAAAGCCCTATTAAAATCGGTCCATCCGTTTCAGAGATTAACTGGAACAAACAGATAGACATACATTCAAAAATTGTAAAAATGTTATTTTGGTGTATGTACCGTATACATTCATTCACATGCTGTAAAAGACGGTAATTTCGTTATTACAAATAGCCACTGCAATTTTATTTATATGTATAGATTGTATAGATTTTATATATTCAGTATAGATTGAAAGGTTTTCCCTTAGACACCTCCGTCGAGAAGATAGATGGGAGTAACTAGTAACTCTTAAGCCTATACCACATGGTATCTACATTTTTGGTTTTCATAGTTGTATTAATAGTATATGCCCTTGGTCCACCATTTTAGTTTTATGGAGATGTTAAACATTTTTATTGACACATTATTAACACTTTGGTTTAACGACTTTATATTTATGGCTAATCTATTTTAAAGTCTTTTAAGTTTCTGATTATGCCGCTTCTGACTTAATGCCTCTAGTATATACTGTCTCTCTTGTATATAGCCTTTAGTGTATAAAAAGGTACGGTAAAAATGTCTCTAGTGTATAAGATCGTATCTAGTGTATAAGATTTTGTGGGTATTCCTCATTTCTTACCTGTATTAATATTAATTGGAAAGACACCGTGTGGTTACGGCGTCAGAATCTTCTTCTTCGTTTCCTCATGGCTGAGGGTCGTCATCACCATAAGTCTCTTCAATAGAGCTCTCCAGGCTGCACTGTTTTATTTATTTATTTATTTATTTCATTTCATCTAACAAGCTAATTGATGACACATCCAAAACTCTTATAAGATTAACAATTCGGTATTACATATCCTCGTCATTATATAGGTAATAGCAAAATTATTTTACAATGTCCTAATTAACAATACATCAAGAATATCGTAGAAAAAAGATCATAAAAAAAACAATCTGAGTCCATAAATAACATTATAATAATTAATTATGAAAACAATATATGTAAGTTTGATGGCCAGACATGTCTAGCTGGTGGTGCTGTGCAAGTATGTCCCCAATAATGGGGGGGGGGGGCTCCAGCGAGTTTGCCGACACTCTCCCAGGGACCAAGATGCGGACACGCTCTAGTATTTGGGGATTATCAATCCTATTGTGAATTATGGACAGATATTGCATGATTTGAGACATTGCCCTGCACCTGGTGAAGTGCCGTCTGGATGCTGTATTGCACTTACTGCACTTACTGCTCTCTCAGTGCCAGGGGGTCGAAAGTATGAAATTGTCTAGACAACATTCACATTTCACCTGTGCTTATGTTGAAACAACGTGACAAATGGTAAGCCTGTGGTCATCTATATGTCCAAGCCAACGCTATAAATCTTGCTATAAAACTTTTTAAAGCTCATTGCTAAGAGCGTACCTCCTTTCGAACCAACTCGGGTCACGAATCGAATTCCGATCACCCAACCACTCGGCTATCGTGACTATAATAAAGAATTAAATTTTATCTATCGGTTATATCGTTGGTGAATTTCAAACTACACGATGTAACATGCTAATGTAAAGTATGACGTAATATGCGCAGTATGACACCATCTTTTCACATGTCCGTAACGTATTTTGCAAATATTTAACATACTTTTTGGTAAATACCAGTACAGAATGAGTAATATGTTCTATATACCTGTGGCTACGTTAGATTGGATGCTGGCTAGTGGGGGATTCTATTAGGAAACACATCGACATCACACATCGCGCGTAAGACTAGCTGCCCACCGTGGCTTTGTCCGCAGTTTAACACTTAACGCGGAACCCTAATTATGTTTCTAAAATAAAAGTAGCCTATGTTACTCCTTATAACATTAGCCATCTGTCAGTAAAATCCTGTTAAAATCGGTCCAGCGGTTTCAGAGATTAGCCGGAACAAACAGACAGACAAAAATTGTAAAATATTGTTATTTCGGTATATGTAGCGTATATATTCATATACATGTAGTGAAAAACGGTTATTTCAATATTACAAACAGACACTCCAATTTTATTTATATGTCTAGATTACCGATAGTCCAAACTGGTGGGGAGAGTCCTCACCAGGTCACGATCTCCCGTCCCGGGTAGCTAACACTTTTCCTGCTATATATCATCCGAAGTATACCGTAATTTGGAATTAAATTATATTTTTTTTATCCAATTGTGACGAAAAATATATTAACACGCGAATCCCATAGACGACTGAAAGTATCCTCTTTACTAAAAGATTAATGATGCGTTATTACTCCTGAGGACTAAAAGGGTATAGTCCATATAAAATAGACAGCATACTTAAATTGATACGGGCGTGCTTCGATGTTTTGGGCAAGTTGAGCAAATGAATGAAGACCGGACGAAAAGAAAATGTTTAGCGCGAATCAAAAGGTGTCGAGGTAGGCCGAGACCATCCTCCGAAGACCATGGGAGCAAATTGCACGAAGAGAGGAGGGTCAACAGTACCCGGATAATAACTTAATACCTAGAATTCATCATTTTGTTCATACACGTCTAAGTCGGTAATACCTATACGTGTATGAACAAAATGATGAATTTTAAAGAAGCTCAAGAGGTGTATAAGGATCGTGATACTTCGCGATCTGTTTTTTCTGGCTACCCTGTCAGGAATAGTGCGCGAAGATAAATCAAATATTTCCGATGATTACGTACATCGTATTGCACTTAATTTCACGCAACTCCCAATACAGGGGTAGACTGAGGTCTAGTCCAGACAATTTATTCCCTTTAACCCGCCTTCCACCGAAGGTATTTTTGGGAGAACATAACAGGTGGTGAGCCCGTCGCCGTCTTTATGTCCAAGCCAACAACATAAGTCGTACGTAAGTTTGTGAAAAACCTATGTTACGAGCCTGCCACCTGGGGATCGAACTCGGGTCTCTTGACTCAAAACTCCGACCACCCAACCACTCGGCTATCGTGACTTATACCCTACCTTGACCTAGATAAATAATTCACGGGAGAGTCATCGATGTACACTTTAAGCGAAGAAGGTCAAAGGAGTCAAGTTCAGTTGTTACGCAAAAACTTTTAAGCTCGCTAGTGTAATAAATTTTTTGAATACGGGTTCCGTAAGAATTTCACCGACTTGGTACAGTGGAGGGGTTGTTCGATAGCTTCACTCTTTCAAATCAAATCAAATCATTTATCCATCGATGTAAGTAAGACTAAAGTGTTACTTACATCGATTAATTTTTTAAACTACCACCGCTTCGTAATGAGGTTCCTCTAACGAAGAAGGGACAGACGAAAGAAATTTCGTGGGTATCCTCTGTTTTGTAATAAACATAGAATGATTATAAATGGCATGGGAGCGGTGAACTCATTCCCAGGAGTTACTTTAATGTATTTATTTATGTTATGAATAAATAAACCTTTATGTAAAGGTTTATATACATACATACTTACATAACGGCCTGTTAAAGTCCACTGTGAGACATAGGCCTCTCCCATATGGAGGATTTGCTATAATCGTCACGCTTGGCGATCGCAGCACCAGCAGACCACTCGCACCTCAGACGCTGCTGCCCATCTTCGGTCTCATTATTTATTTGGTCATTAGTTATTTATTACTTTGGTCTGATACTTTTAGAGATGGTTGTCCCACCATCTATCGGTTTCCGTAACGATATTCAAGGCTGCTACCCTTAGTAGCCTCTTACGAAACCCACGGGAAGAAAGGGAGTGGCAATATTCTTAAACCGTTACCGCACGGTTTATATGAAGGTTTACTTTAACAAATTTTCTAAACCCGACAATTGAAATTCGAAACAGGAGAGTCGAGTTTGATACATTCGAGAAAGGCTCTTGCAGTGAGTTTTTTTCGAAAGTTGTGTATAATTTGTAGCCATTGTTTATAATAAAGTTTCTACAATAGTAAATAAGCCATGTTCCTTAAACGACTGTTAACTGTTTTATGTAATAAAAAAATGTCTTCACGCAATTCCCAATACGGGGTAGACAGAGGTCTAGTCAAGACAATTTAACTTGACCCTTTGACCCACCTTCCGCCTAGGATATTTTCGGGACAAGGTGACCAGTGGTGAGACCGTCGCCGGCTTTATTTCCAAACCAACAATATAATTCGTATATAAGTTTTTGAAAAACCCATTAGTACGAGCCTGCCACCTAGGATCGAACTCGGGTCTCTTGACTCGAAATTCCGACCACCCAACCCAACCAACAATACTGTTTTATGTATTACAATAAAATTAATAAACTGTCTAGACCTGAGAAGCTTACATACAAATGCGATGAGACGTTATGGCGGCGCTTGGTTCAAACGATCCGTATAATCGAGGAACTCCAGTAATAGCCTCCCAATTATGGCAGCACGGTGAGCTAGTGACTCACATTAAGTTGACGCAGGTTTTATTCTGGTGACATCATTCGACGTCGCCATATTTGTGTCGATTTCCGATCATAGCCATTTTTAAACGCTAATTCGGTCTCGGTACGAAAATAGAATGACGTGTACTTGTAAATTGGATATTAAAGCATCTCAGAAAATTAAGAGATTTATAGATAGGTAGGCAGGCAGATGACGGGCAGAGGACGGTTTTGAAACTAAAGCGTGTATATATATATATATATATATATATATAT
This sequence comes from Sericinus montela, assembly GCA_029286605.1. Lineage (NCBI taxonomy): Eukaryota > Metazoa > Arthropoda > Insecta > Lepidoptera > Papilionidae > Sericinus > Sericinus montela. The sequence continues at coordinate 2,915,627 of JAGSMR010000050.1, forward strand.
ATATATATATATATATATATATATATATATATATATGTATATATATATATATATATATATATATATATATATATATATGTATATATATATATATATATATATATATATATATATATATATATATATATATATATATATATATATATATATATATATATATATATATACCATATATATATGTATATATATATATATATATATATATATATATACCATATATATGTACCAATGAGTTTTTCAAAAACTTATGTAAAAACACTTATGTACGAATTTCATCATTGGCTTGGACATAAAGGCGGGAAAATATCTTCGGTGGAAGGTGGGTCGAAGGGACTTAATTGTCTAGGCTTGACCTCTGTCTACCCTCTCTATCTGTCTGTATTGGGAATTGGGAATTATATATATATATATATATATATATATATATATATATATATATATATATATATATATATATATATATATATATATATATATATATATATATGTGTATTTATATATAGGAACATCCGTGTGATGTGTATATACAGATACATAGAGTTTAAAATTCTATATTTTTGTCAACTGCTTCACGTTTGGAATTCGACCTAATCAAATCAAATCAAGGATTTTTATTGCTTATCACAACAATTAGGGTCTTAAATATAAAATCTATGTACAGCCTTACATCATACCTAATTCTCTCACATGTTAATCACAGTTCCCGCTTATATCGTACATGACCTCATTGTTTCTCGATATTAGGTATGAGTAAATGGTAAAAATAAATTAAAATGTTATATATCTACACGCAATTCGCAATACAGGGGTAGACAGAGGTCTAATCTAGACAGTTAAGTCCCTCTGACCCACTTTCCACCGAAGATAGTTTCGGGACAACGTTACAGATTGTGAGCCCGTCGCCGTCTTTGTGTCCATGCCAACGATATAATTCGTACATATGTTTTTGAAAAACCCATTGCTACGAGCCTGCCATCTGGATGCCGTTAGAGGCGACGAAGGGAAAAGCCTTGAAAATGCAATAGGCTACCGACAGATGGCGGGATAACCACCTCGAAGAATAACTTACTAACACTACTATGTTTTATCAATTTGGAAGAGCCATTACTACCTTCGTAGACGAGTTACGTACACACCGATTTTTATGGTGTCTCGCCAGATCTGAGTTCTGATGTTCAGATCCGGATTCGATTCCCGGTCGAGTCAATGTAGAAATTACTTTTTTTACGCATATTCGAGTCTGGGCATTTGTGGTACCTTCGTTTTTCCTTTGCCATAACACGCGTGCTTCAGCTACTTGTATTGGAATCGGAGCTATGTATGTGATGTTGTCCCTCAAATAGTTTGTTTGTATGTATGTATGTATGTATGTATTATGCGACACCGACCGTCACGTCCCAAACGGGACGGAGTGGAGCGACGTGTTTATTTGCGGTATTGTTTCGGCGTCTATTAGACACCGTAAACGTAGAGACCGTAATCCGCCAAGGTTATGTGAAAGTGGAATGGGCCACTGTGTCAGTGGCGCCGAGATTAGACCGGCTCGATTAATTTCGTCGTCGGCCAACGTGCGCCGGATCCGGGTTCGTTACCGGCTATTGGTATGCAGACTGTATCCATGGATGAGTGGCGTAAGCATCGGTTTTCAAAGTGTCGCCAGCTCGGAGTTTCGATTTCCGGACGGTACAACGTAGAAAACCAATTTTATTTATTTATTTTACAGTTTTTAGGAGAACTTTTTCTATGTGGTCTTGAGTCTGGGTGTTTGAAGCGCCTTCGTTGTTTACGATTTCGCTTTAGGTATTTACAGTGTATGTGAAGCTATCAAATCATCAAATCAAACCATCTATTTATCGATATAAGTAACATACATTACATCCAAAGATCGTCATTTAAACTACCACTGTTTCGTATTTAAACTACCACTGTTTCGTATTTAAACTACCACTGTTTCGTATTGAGGTTCCTCTGATGGAGAATAAATGAAGATGGAAACTCCGTAGGTATCCTCTTTTTTAGCTTTTTTTATAAAAGAAATACAAACTAATTTAATTACAAAACACTTAACAATAACTTAATTAGAAATAGCATGGGAGCGATCAACTCTTTCCCAGGGGTTACTATCGATAATATATTCATTTATATTGTACTCATAATAACCCTTTTTGTACAGTTTTTCTTTGATAAATGCTTTGAACCTGTTAATAGGCAAACTTTGCATGTATATATGTATTTATAGTTATTGTATGAAAGAGGCGAGAGGTATGTAAAGATCGTAACACTGGGGGATTTGTTCTCTACGACTACCATGTTAGGGACTATGTGTGAAGATATTTATGTATTATTTAATATCATGTGGAGTCGTCCTACACTGCCTTTGCCTGTACGAGGCTGCCACTCGAGAACCTTTCCCAACGGTTATCTCTTCTGGGAGATATGTAGGAAGGAGTCTTACGACCATTTTAATAAAAATATTTTTATATAACTCACTCGCGTTTTTATGTTTTGCGTGTGTGTATGTTCGCGTGCGTATATTTTAATTGTAATGAATAGAGAATTTCACCTTTCATTCACTGGTTTACGAGAATCGATTTAAGAATATGTGCTTTTATCTTTCTCTTTATCATGTCTCTCTCTAATAACGGAGTGTCGCGAATTTTAAAAGAAGATACATAAATACAGCAACGGGCACACCAATTGTCACGTTGTTCCGAAAATATCTTCGGTGGATGAAGTGTCGAAGGGACTTAAATGTCGTAGACTAGACCCCTGTCTACCCCTTTATTGGGAATTGCGTGCATTTATTTTTTATATACCTACGGAGTTTCTTTCGCCATAACTTCTACGTCAGATGAGCCTCATTACGAAATGGTGGTAGATTAAAAAAGTAAAAAGACTATCTCTGTATGGGGAATTAAATAAACACGTACATAGACAGGGACAACATCACATACATTGATCCCACAGTAAGGAGCTTAAGCATTTGCATTATGGATTTAGAAACAACGAAGGAGAAAATTTAGGGAAAGTGTTTCCTTTATTGACCCGCCCGGAAATCAAAACACGTCCACACGTCCATAAAAAAACGCTGTTAAATCAAACATCACCGTTTAACCGCGAAAATAATTAGTAACCGCGCAATTTGTGGCAAATTTACTGTTGATTTGCAGTTAAATGTAGTTAGGAGCAATCAGTTTTAATTGGACGCTCGTGACTTCCTTTATTAGTTTTTGATTTTATAAGAATACCGCTGTAAACACCTAAGCATCATCATCATAACGGCACAGAAATCAGGAAATAATAACAGGAAATAACCCTCTCCGGTACGGGAGAGGTGTGCAGTAATCGCCATGCTTTGCAAGGGGGTTGGCGATCACAGTACAAGACATTTCGCACCTTAGACGCTGCTGCTCGTCACCGGTCTGTTGAATTTTGGCCTGGGAATGTTTGTGGATGGTTTTCCCGCCAATTGTCGGTTAACTATTGCGTTTTCAAGACTTTTCGCTTAGTCGCCTCTTACGACACCCACGGGTAGAGATGAGAAGATATTCTTACGCCGTAACTACACGAATAAATCTCTTTAATTTCATGTGTACATGATATACATCATAATATACAGAAATACATACATAGCTAGGGAAATCACGTACGTTGCTCTGATTACAAAGTAAGGATCAGAAACAACGAAGATACCACAAACACTCAGGCCTGATAAAAAAATATCAGTCGTGTTGTTACTGGGGTTGAACCCGGGTACTAACTCGCGTTCTACGACCGCAGACCGCAGTACGCGATCGCAAGGTTGCCGCGGTTGATTACATGACGCTTATAGTCCGTGTAATACTTTGCAAATTTAAGTAATATTAGCAGAGGTAGCTGAATGAATAAGTATTTCATTGCAAAAATTATGTAAGCACTTTATTCTACACAAAAATATGTTACGTATATGTACATAATATTACATACATAACAATGACGTAATTCTGTAGTAACCGTATTCTATGTATTGTTACAGGACTTAATACCACCTCAAGAGACAGAATCCTATCTGCTAAAGACGCAAAATGCGATCACCAACCTGCAAGCGAAGCTGCAGTCCTCCAGAACGAACAACTTCTCGAACATTCCGTCCCAGCTCACCTCCAGCCTCATCAGCGAGAAGACCGCGATATCGCGCCTTCCTCTCTCTCAGCTAAGTCGATCCAACTCCTTGAACTATCGCCTCAGGCGGAAAGACACCTCTGCCGACAGCAGCCCACTTAGAAGTCCAGGTCACTATGTCATCACTGGCTCTAACAAAGTGCCTGAGAGCACTAAAATACTCTTAAATAGCGCTACAAGGTCGCTCGAAACCGACAGGCGGCATGATTCCAACATGAATAGCCCATCCTCCGAAAGAGGGTTGTGCAGTAACAGTTCGGATGACAAAACACTATCTAACAAACCACATTACAAAGGCTCACCGCACAGACAATCACATTCGCGTCACAAAAGCTTCGACGGGAAACACGCAAACGATTCGTATGCAGATTTAAATAAAATGAACCCAGCGGTGTGCCTTAAGGTAGTCCTCAAGAATAACGCATTAGAGACGAAAGTTTACCCCCGAATCGACCAAACGCGTTGCCAAGGCGACGCTAAGAAGGCCCACCAACGTGTGTTCAGCGATGGAAGCAAGCAATTCAAGCCCGTCCACGCAAGCAACAACGCCGCTTTTGGCTTATCAATCAAACGCTCCAGCTCGTTCAACGTCGTCAACAGGAACAATAACTACATAGATGTCGGAAGGATCGCATCGAGACGATCGAGTGGTCATTCCGATGAGTACAAAGATTATTTATCGGATGAATCTGATACTGGATCCTTCGATAAGTCGCAGGAATCAAGGTTCAAGAGGAACATGCATAGAGGTAGAATCGATTCACCAGATCTGAAATCGATTGCGCCCGCCAATTCGCCCAGATGTCCGAACACACCCGAAATGCAGAGAAAGTTCGGACCTGGATTGGTAAGGAATACAGAGAGGATCGTTAAAGAGCGTAAATTTAATACGAGGATGTCTGAACCACCGGTGTCGAAGGAGGAGAGAACGAAACCAGTTAATCATCAGAGTAGGAGAATATCGGATCCGACGAGACAGGCGGTTTTAAGCAGGCTGACTAAATCGAGATCTTCTACGAGAGAATTGCAACCAAAAACCCAGGAGAAAGGTGCGTATTTTTTTTTACCCTCCACACATTCATATTACTACTATTTCACCGGATCATGGTTGGAACATTGGCAGGAGGTTGTTGGCGTTTTATTATCTAACAGTGGTAGAGCCAGGCATCAGCTTTTGTTGTTGCATGAATAGGCCGGCTCGACCGGAGAAATACCACGACCTCACAGAATACCGGCGTGAAGTAGAAGTCTAACAAACTTCTGCGTTTCGTCTGGTAAGTGCAGGTAACCGGTGCCCCCCGGGCACTCTAAGGGAGGCAACGCATCTGCTATGCCTCTGGTATAGCGGGTGTTCATGGGCGGCGGTAATCATTTACCATCACGTGAGCCACCTGCTCGTTTGCCTCCTTTTTCTATAAAAAAAAATCCGAGCTAAATGTAATTCCTACATTAGTTTCGAATTAATCCTAGGGTTCGAACTCTAGTCTCATGATCTGAATTCTTCAACAAACCATTCGCCTATTGTGGCTTATATCGTGCTTATTTTATTTTATGTGTTACTAGCTTTCCGCCTGCGGCTTTGCCCACGTTAACTTCTGTAAATGGCAGAAGCCTAATTACCAATTCCCATAATGTGTACTATTTAAAAAATGACGGTAGATGAAAAAATAATTTGTGCAGAATTACCCATATATAGGATTGTACGGTATCTATACATGACGAGATAACCATCACTATATATTCTAGATCTAAAGCGCTCGGCGAACCGCTTGCCGAACGTGACGAACCTTATCATACAGGAGAGGCTTATATCCTGCAGAAGTCTAATTTGAGCTGATGATGAAATATTCCACTTTATATAACCTATTACAATGTTACTTTTAAATTGCCATATTAATTTCGACGTGAAGGGTGTTGAACGACATTGAATGTTGCTAATTATCATCAAACACGCAAACTAAATAGAATGAAAGGATTTTTAATGGAATATTATTTATACGTACACGATAACCGAGTGGTTGGGTAATCGGATTTCGAGACAGGAGACCCGAGTTCGATCTCTAGGTGACTGGCTCGTAACAATGGGTTTTTTGAAAAACTTATATTGTTGGCTTGGGCATAAAGACGACGACGGGCTCACCACCTTTCGCGTTGTCCCGAAAATATCTTCAGTGAAGGTGGGTTGAAGGGACTTAGATATCTAAACTAGACCTCTGTCTACCCCTGTATCGGGAATGGCATGAAGATATTTATTACTGTATTCAGTTTTCAACACGGTAGTAAGAAGTGGGTTTCGCTATATTTCATGATTAATAAAGAATACGTCGACCTCCGTGGCGGAATGGTGTACACAACGGTTTTCATGGTGTCGTTGGCTCTGACGTCCTGAGTTCAATTCGTGGTCGGGTCGATGAAGAAACCACAATTTCTACATTTTCTGGAGTCTGGATGTTTGTGGTACTTTTGTTATTTCTGATTCCATAACATAAGTGCCTAACCTGCTTACTTTTGGATCAGAGCAATGTATGTGATGTTGTCCTTATCTATGTATGTATTTATTTATTTATGTATTATTAATAATGTTTTCTTGGTTAGAACATAAACATTTCCTTGGGAAACGGATATCCACTTTACCTATCTGGATAAACTTGTAACTTAAAATATTCACTAAATGTAGTAAATTTGTTAAACTTTGACTAAATTCGATTGTTCGATTGTTTTCGGTGTTTTCTTGGTTTAATTCATTTCCGGTGTTAAGAAATAGGTTGCCCTATACCATATTATTAATACAAAAAGCACGATTTTAATGCTTTAATAATTCAATAAAAATTGCATTTTTAAAGAATTTTCTACTTATCTCGATAAACTTGGAACGTAAAAAGTATAGTATAGTGCCAAATAGAGTAGTTTCCGAGATACCAATGTATAAATGTATATATATAAAAGATTAATAAATAAATAAATAAATAAATATCTTCACGCAATTCCCAATACAGGGGTAGACAGAGACTTGACCTCAGACAATTAAGTCCCTTTGACCCACCTTCCACCGAAGATATTTTCGGGACAACGTGACAGGCGGTGAGCCCGTCGCCGCCTTTTATGTCCAAGCCAACGATGAAATTCGTACATAAGTTTTTGAAAAACTCATTGGTACTGTCACCTGGGGATCGAACTCGGGTCTCTCGACTCGAAATTCCGACCACCCAACAACTCGGCTATCGTGACTTTTAAGTATATATAAAAGATTAAGTATATGTATATATAAATCTTTACGGCATTCCCAATACTAGGTCAGGCTGAGGTATAGACAATTAATTCCTTTTGACCCACATTTCAACGAAGAAATTTTTTGGAACAACGTAACAGGTGAGCCTGTCGCCGTCTTTATATCCAAACCTCGAAACCCTATGTACAATTTACATCGTTGTAAATCGTACATAGGTTTTTGAAAAGTCATTGGTATGAGCCTACCACCGGGAATCGAACTCGGGTCCTCTCATCTCGTATTCCGATCACCCAACCACTCGGCTAACGTGACTATAAAAATAGATTCAGTTTACGAGAAATATGATGCCATATTGTAATCTTCGTTTCTCTTAGGCCGTCGGTAACATCTTGGACTCAAACCTAAACCCATACTTCGATCTCGATATCCGATTTTACTCGGTGCCCGCTCAAGTGATTTGTTTCGCCGCAAAACTTTAACTCTCCATTGTAGTGATTGTGCGCTATCGGAAACTAGGGATGGGCGTTACTTAATATATAATATATAATAAATATAAAAAATATTTCACGTAAGTCCCAGTACAGGAGTACACAGAGGTCTAGTCTAGACAATTAAGTCCCTTCGACCCACCTTCCACCGAAGATATTTTCGGAATAACGTGACAGGTGAGCCCGTCGCCGTCTTTATGTCCAAACCAACGATATGTTTCGTACATAAGTTTGGGGATCGAACTTTTGGACCTGGGGATCGAACTCGGGCCTCTTGATTCTCAATCCCGACCAATCAACCACTTGGCTATCGTGACTTTATAGATTTATAGTCCTCTATATAAGTAATATTTTTCGGCCACATAGCTCGACGAACTTACAACAGTTGGGGAAAAAAAGGTTCTTCGATTCTTATCATTGGCTTGGACATAGAGACGGCGACGAACTCACCACCTGTCAAGTTGTCCCAAAATATCTTCGGTGGAAGGTGTGTCGAAGGTTAACTTAATTGTCTAGACTGGACCTCTGAATATATGCCCCTGTATTGGGAATGGCGTAAAGATATTAAAAAAAAAAAAAAGACTAACAAGGGGATCCATGGGGAGTTTCTTTCATCGGTTTCTTCTCCACTAGAGGAACCTCATTACGAAACAGGGATATATTAAAAAATTAATATCGATTAGCCTCTATTACTTATATCGATGAATAAATTATTGAATAAATCATTCTTCTTATTTTTCTATTTCTGTCTTCCGGACCGAGATTGACGCTTCAATTTATCTCGTTGCCCATCTCTACCTGAAACTATTTCCCTGTTTACTGTTGACCCCGATTCTTGCGAGATGCGAGCGGCAAGATCGCTGTTCTAAGCACTTATTTCAACGGCCTTTGGTAATTGGAAATGAGATTCCTCATGGTTATTTAAGATGAGAAATAAAGTTCATATGATTTTACAATCGATGGATGTCATGGATGTTAAAATAAAAAAATAGTTTCACGCCATTCCCAATAGTCCTAGACAATTAAGTCCTTTCGACCCTCCTTTCACCGAAGTCATTTTTTGGACAACCTGACAGGTGGTGAGCGCGTCGCCGTTTTTTTGTCGAAATTAAATAAAATGTCTTCACGTAATTCCCAATACAGGGGTACACAGAGGTCTAACCTAGACAATTAAGTCCCTTCGACCCAAATTCCATCGAAGATTTTTTCACGAGCACGTCGCAGTCTTTATGTCCAAGCCGTAATTAAAAAAAGAATATAATTAGTTTTTAAGTTCAAATCAACGTTATCTATATAGTACAAAAGTTTTTTTTTTTTTTGGACAAGCCTGGCACCTGGAGATCGAACTCGGGATGCCTGACTCAAAATTCCGACCACCCTACCACACGGCTATCGTGGCTTTTTATGTCGTAATCAACGATATATAAATCGTACTTAAGTTTTTATGAAAACCCATTGGCACCATCCTGCCAATTTGAGTACGAACACGGGTTTCTTGACTCGTATTTCGATCATCCAACCACTCGGCTTTCGTGGCTTTATTATGTTAAAATCTTTTTTTTTTATATATTGTGACTTCGCGTCTGCATTTCTAGGTCAAAAGAAACCTAGCCAGCATCGGTCTTCATCCGCGCTGGCGTCTAAAGAAGTGGAATTCTCGAATTGGAAGAAGAGATCTTCGTATGACCCGATGAAGGCTGCGCAGGAGGGTAAAAAGAGACAGCAGATGGTGAGGCGGCAGGAATGCAACAAGGACGACCTAAGCTCGCCCAGGTTAGTATTTCGAATGGTTATGTACTTGATGGCCCATTAAAAGGTTTAAGAGATTTGTTAAAGAAAAACTTTATTAGGTTTATTTTAATATAAATGAATATATTAATGACAGTAACCCCGGGAATGAGGTGATCGCTCCCAAGCTATTTCTAGAAAATATCACATAACATTTGATATATTACATAATGGTATAAAAAGTCACGATAGCCGAGTGGTTGGTGGTCGGAATTTCGAGTCAAGAGACCCGAGTTCGATCCCCAGATGGCAGGCTCGTACCAATGGCTTTTCAAAAACTCATGTACGAATTATATCGTTAGCTTGGACATAAAGACCTGTCACCTTGTCCCGAAAATATCTTTTGTGGAAGGTGGGTCAAAGGGACTTAATTGTCTAAACTAGACCTCTATCTACCCCTGTATTGGGAATGGCGAAAAGATATCATATATATTCTATTATTTATGTGATACGTATTGTACAACCATTACTTATGTTAATAATAATAGAAATGTTTTTTTTTCTTTTTGTATTGTTCCTTCATTGGTGTACAATAAATGTACACCAATGAAGGAACAATACAAAAAGAAAATAAATATGTAAATCAAATATTGGGTAACAAAAGGCGACCTTATTGCTACATAGCAATTTCTTCCGCAACCTAAGAAAATGTTATTCTTAAAAAATCAGTTAAGAGTTATACTTCAACACATTCCAGCCATTCGTCCCCGGTGCACCGGTCCCAGTCATTCCACACCACCAACATAGCGGACCTGGAGACCCTGGACTATTCCTCGGAGGACGATCAGATGCTGTCCACCCTCCCCATCGACCCCATGATCACATCCACGCATTCGGACATATTGGATCTGAGGACTAAGGACTTCACCAGGGAGAATCTGAGGAGGCAGGCGTTGAACAACGACGTTGTTCTGTCAAGGAATTACGTCACCAGCTTTCAGGTGAGACCGAATGAAGGAGTGTTCGAGAGAAAAGAGTGTAGTGAAGTTTTTATTTTAATAATTAATTTGGGCAAGTTACGTAGTTAAAATATTAAATAGATAAATACAGACACAGATAGGGGTAACTTCACATACATTTCTCTGATCCCTAAGTAAGTAGCTTAAGCACTCGTGTTACGGAATCAGGTGTAGAAAGTGTTTTCTATGAAGACCGGACCGGAAATCGAACCCGGGACCTCAGACCTGGCGACACCATTAAAACCGGCGTGTAAACTACTTGTCCAAGAAGGTCGTCAGAATAATATCTCTGTTTATTTGGTTTCAGTACATTTGAAAGGTATCTTTAATCAAGTCGAGACAATTTAGTCATTTCTACCCACATTTTTCCAAAGTTTCTTTGGAATAACTTAACAGCTGTTTAATTTATCGCCATCTTAGTGCCCAAGCTAACGATACAAATCGTATCTATGAAACAAAAAAAAAATCTGTGGTACGAGCATTCCTTCTGGAAATCCAGACTTCTGATCTGACCTTCGAATTTAAGTGCTTTTAACCTTAATTTATTTAAAAAATGTCCTCCCCAAGGTCAACCAACCCACGGAGAAGGCGAAGCGCCGCGACGCCGAAAAACGGAAGACATACATCCTCGACGACGTGACACCTACGAAAGAGAACGTGGACTTCCTCCCGAAGAGGGAGCACGACGCCGTGGTGGACAAGAGAAAGACTTTCATACTGGACAGCGACACAAACTCCACCACTAACGGGAGCAGTCCGAGGAACTCCTCCATATTCAGTCACGAGAAGAATTCCCTTACGACAGGGACCAGTGACACTGAGGGAGAGAGCGGGACGGAGAGCGCACCCGTGGTGATGAGACACCCGGGGGGTAAGAAAGGGACAGCGCAGGCGAAACAGAGGCGAGAAACCTTGCTATAGTTGATAGTGAATAAATACATTCATAGAAAGGGACAACATCACATACATTACTATATACATATACACATGACAAAAATTTCATGTAAAAATTTACCGTCACAGGCGTCTTTTGGAGACGCTAGAGGTTTCTAAATTTAGACTGGACAAAACTAAAAAATCTTTATTATGTGAATGTCTTAAATAAATACATAAATATCTTCACGCAATTCTCAATACAGGGCTAGATAAAGGTCTAGTCCAGACAATTAAGTGACCAACATTTTTAATTAATACCGTAAAATATAACAATCAGACACAATATTAAAAAAAAATTCTCCACGCCATTCCCAATACTGGAGTAAACAGAGATCTATAAAATTAGGTCATTTCGAACCGCCTTCCACCGAAGACAATTTTTGGAACAACGTGCCAGGTGGTAAGCCCGTTGCCGTCTACATGTCCAAACCAACGATATAACGTACAAAAGTTTTTAAAAACCCCATTGGCACCAGCCTGCCATCTGGCTATCGAACTCTGGTCTTGTGTCTTTGATATCCCCACTCGTCTATCGTGACTCTCTATTCAAATTCTCCATAACAAACAGGCACAGCGGTGACTACTCAATGTCATCATCCACCACCTCAATAAGCCAACAGAACAGGAGGGCGAGGGAGATCCAGCCCAGGTACCTGGACATATCCAAGTACAAATCGGAGAGCACACCCAGGAGCTTCCTGAAGCGGGACCCGAGCAAGACTTACGTGGGTGTGTTGGGGCACGGCGAGAGAGGGGTCAGTAGGGGGAGCGCGCGGCAGTATGAGATGGGTGAGTTGGAACGTGAAAATAAAAAATAAATATCTTCACGCAATTCCCAATGCAGCGGTAGACGGAGGTCTAGTCTAGACAATCAATATACAATATATTTACATAGATATTTTAGGTTAGTTTATAAAGATAAAAAGCCATTTCACTAGTGCATAATTCAACACACAAATATTTGATATATCTTTACGCAATTCCCAATACAGGGCTAGACGGAGGTCCAGTCTAAACAGTTAAGTCCCTTCGACCCATCTTCCAACGAAGATATTTTCGGGACAACGTGTCAGGTGGTGAGCCCGTCGCCGTCTCTATGTCCAAGCCAACGACGTAATTCGAACATAAGTTTTTGAAAAGCACATTGGTACGAGCCAGCCGCCATGGGATCGAACTCGGGTCTCTTGAGTCGAAATTCCGACCACCCAACCATTCGGCTATCGTGACTTGTGTAGTAGGAATGCGATGTTTTTAAATGTCGATACGAAGACTGAGGTGTTATATGTTTAACGAGTTGTATCTAGGTCCTACAGAAGACTTGTATTTACAAGGTCCTCCTCAAGTCGAGTGTTCGTTAGCGGAGGAGGACCTCTGCTCCGTCCATTACTGGAGTAGGCAGAGGTCTAGACGATGGAGTCTTTTTGATTAATTTTTTTATAGAAAAGGGAGGCAAACGAGCAGGTGGTTCACGTGATGGTAAGTGATTACCGCCGCCCATGAACACCCGCAATACCGGAGGCATAGCAAGTGCGCAGCCGGCCTACAGTGCCCCCTAAGAATTGGGTGAGGGGGGTGTGTGGGCCTCCGGTTACCTGCACTCACCAGACGAAACGCAGAAGTTTGTTAGACTTCTACTTCACGCCGGTATTCTGTGAGGTCGTGGTACTTCCCCGGTCGAGCCGGCCCATTCATGCAACAACAAAAGCTGATGCGTGGCTCTAGCACTGTAATACAGCGAAGCTTATTTGGTACAACGTGGCGGGTGGCTTATTTGGTATCGCCGTCTTATCCAAACCAACAATTGAAAAAAAAAACTCATTCCTACGAGTTTACCTTCTGAGGATCAAGCTCGGGTATCTTGATTCGAGTTTCGATTTTCAATCTTCGAAGGCATAGTCCCTATCAATTGGGCTATAAGGTTGTCGATAAATTAAATAGCGTCTCTTGCGAGTACAAGCTACAGAAGTTCTTATCTGATGAATGAATTCCTATCTTAATTATTTCAGAACAAAAGAAACAAGAATTGGAGAAGTGGAAACGGAGAGCGTCGTACGATCCGAGAAAGGCGGCAGCGCTCGGAAAAACTAGCAAAGCTCCACCGAAGACCGCAAGGTACGCTAATCTTTGCTGCAAATAAATAATTAATTATCTGTATTATATCTAGTCTCTAAGTTTTCATAATCTGTTCGAGTTCTATTGTTCTTGGTTTTGTTTATGGTTTTTTTGTATAAACTGTTTATACTTTATAACCTATCTGTTGTTTTTGTGTTGTATTATTTTCGGTGTTGTTTTGGTATTATACATATTTGTTATGTTGTAATTTAATTTCAATTTAAATAGAAATCAATGAGGTTTGGTCAAATAATTGAAAATTTCCTATTGTAAATTCTAGAGCGTGACAGATGTCAAAATGCATGCAATTCTGGCTGACATGAGAGCCGCCATCTTGTCCTGTAAGGTTAGTTGAGCGTCCGCGTGAAATGGCGCCTTGGGAAATAAATGACACAGCACTAACGTCTGTTTGAAGCTTTGTATAATAAATAGCTTATTACAATCGGCTTCGTTTGATCACGTTTGCAGCATAACTAAAATCATATTTACCTAATATTACCTTCATTGAGGAAAATAATCATTCACAATATATAAAAAAAATATATTTCACGAATGTCACATTACGCTTACGCCATCTTATTCATGAAAATTTAAATACGTCACTCATTTCATTTAATTTAAATGTGTGTTCAATCTTCAAATTTGGGCTTTCTTGCGCTCGTTTCGCTTTTACATATCACTTTTTGTTTCGTTTTTAAGTGACATTAAGAAATTAAAATGGTGGGTAAAATACCTTGATTTTGAAAGACTCTTGAGATTATTAAGATAAAGTGACAGAATCGACAGAAACGAAGGTGTTCCTAATTGAATTAGAGTAACCAAAACATTCGTTAGAAAAGTGAAAGAGGCAACGGGTCTGTCACGTGGCCCGCAGAACTGAAATATATCAAAGAAATAAATATACGTATCTTCACGCCATTCCTAATACAGGCGTAGACAGAAGTCTAGACAGTAAAGTCCTTTCGGCGCGCCTTCCACCGAAGACATTTTTTTGGGGCAACTTGACATGTGTTGAGCGCGTCGCCGCCTTATTATCCAAGCCAACGATATAAATCGTACATAAGTTTTTGAAGACACCCATAGGTACGAGACTTGAGGATCGAACACGGGTCTCTTGACTCGAATTCCGATCACCCAACCACTCGGCTATCGTGAGCACACGTATTGCTTCTGTAGTGCAATGAACTCGTTTTCGAAAAGCAATTTAGGTCTTGGTGCAGTCTGCTATCAGCTGAACAACGCACCTCTCGAAGTTCAAGGAAGATCTGCATAATGGTCTAATTTTGTTAGCTATGGCACTGCCTTCCTTCCACTTGATTAGCTCTGTTCTTGAGATTTCAACACTTCCCTTTTTTTAATGTAATGTTTGTAGTTAAGTGGGTATTCGTGTAATGTTAAACGTAATTCACTCGTTTTTTTTTATTATTTTTATCTTTTATATCGCTATATCGCTTGGTTTTCACATGCTACCATCCATATTTCATATTTAAAGTTACTTTATATATATTCTTATAAAATTGTAAATAAGCCGTGTCTGTAATATAAATAACATTTGGCAATTGGGTTTAAAACAACGATTTCTTTTTATTTATTAGTTTGTTCAAGCATCACGTAGAATTATTGATTTTTCTTAAATATATATCAGTATTTCATGTATGATTGTTAATTAAATTCACGAAAAATTAAAGTCACGATAGCCGAGTTGTTGGGTGGTCGGAATTTCGAGTCGAGAGACCCGAGTTCGATCCCCAAGTGGCAGTACCAATGAGTTTTTCAAAAACTTATGTACGAATTTCATCGTTGGCTTGGACATAAAGGCGGCGACGGGCTCACCACCTGTCACGTTGTCCCGAAAATATCTTCGGTGGAAGGTGGGTCAAAGGGACTTAATTGTCTAGACTTGACCTCTGTCTACCCCTGTATTGGGAATTGCGTGAAGATATTTATATTTATTTATTTATTTCATTATATTGTTAATTAAAAAACTACAGTAATTCTTGAGTTGTGTAATAGAAGAACGGTAGAGGAGAAAGGATGTTGTATTCTTATGTAAATTATTGCGTGTTTTTATATAAATGTAGTTTGGTTACCTCCTTGCAACGGAGTTACTGCGTTTTTAATATTTTCGAAGCCTGGTTAGCGATTTATACTATTTTTTATAATTAAGCATATTTTACCTATTTCTTATATACTTTGTTAAGTAAAGCTGCAGTAAACATTTGACATGCATTATATTAGTCGTGATGTAATTTCACTAATGTTATATACATGTATATATATAATTATATTTATATTTTTAAATTTCAGTAGCGTCTTGCGATCTCAGTCTTTTCACGGGCCGGTGCTAGTCTCACCAAATCTGCGTTACCAGCCTCCGAACGAAATAACTGAGAGTTACGACGCTTCGAGCGACAACGACTTTTAAACCGATTGCGGTATGGTCGATAATACAACGGCATTGTGATAGTGTGTGAAGTAACAGAATGTGCGACTTTGTATGGAGCAGTGTGGCGTATGTGTATGATAATGTTAGAAATGAACCAAATAGTAAGTACATGCATATTGGATGGTGTTATAATAGTATCATTTCGCTTCCGCGATTGATTTTGACATGTGTCACTTTTCGCGCCAAATACAACTGACGAGTAAATTTTTTTTTCGTTCAGTTGTTCGGCAACGACTTCATTTGTTACGGTACACTTTATAGATTTCCGCACAACTGTTTTAATGTTTATTTTTTATGAGTACATAATTTTTGAAAATCTGTAGTAGTTACATTTTCTATGTTAATAGAATGAAGTAATGTGTGATTTAAATAAGGAAGCCTATTTAATATGTATTGGAAACACTATCACTGAAAGTGTATGTTAAGAGATTTTTGTATTATTATCTACTTTAATGTATTTTAATATTTAGAGAAAATTAAATTGATACTTACGATTTTATTTATAATTTTATAGATTTAGCAGTTAGTTGCTCATGTCGTGCGTCATCGATTAGTTTTAATGTCATTTTATTATGTGTTTCTACATTTAGATAGTTGTGGATACAATTTTTACATTAGTGCAATATAATTACATCACAATTAAATTTATCATTAGCTTTATTCGAGATTTTAATGTTTAGATATTCCTTTAAACATTTCGTAGCAAATAATATTATAATAATTATTAATGTTCATTACCAATCAATTCTATTATTTTTATCTCTTTATATGTTTTACGAACTACGATAGATATAAACAATATGCCCAGTAAATTCTTCAAAATAGATCAAAAATCTCTTTTTCAATTTCCGTCAAAAATGTACTTAGACTGTCGAAATACAAAACGTCCTGTTTAGATAATTTTATCACACTATAAACTTACTTATTCAATGAAATTATGAGTATTAAAAATGCAATGGCTCTATCCTGCTGTGTTAAAAAAAAAAACAATTTATTAAAAAAAATTAAATTCTTTCGAAGGCTGGTTTTGTTATCGTACAGCTAAAATGAGAGGATAGTTTAAAAAAAAATATGTTACGCTTCGCGCTCCTGCAATAGTAAATACTGCCTAGACTTGTATATTCCTGTTAAAACATTAATAAATTACTATCTACGCTTATTTTTTTCTACGGCCATTTTATATGCAATTACGCAGTGGGATATTGTCATACTAAAATTAAAAGATAATATAATAATCAATATGAATTCAAAGTATTTAGTTGTTTTAATTTTTTGTTATTTGCTCATATTTTTATCTTTTACACAATATAATAATTACAGTTGCATAAATACTCAATATTTTCTATTTTTCATACAATCTGAACAATGATTTATTTATAAAATATGATGTAGTACATATCTGCTAAATATATATTTAATTAGATAAATATAAATTAACGGCATCATACCATAATGAGATCAAGAAATAAAAATAGTTTACAGTATTCTACCATGTATTGTTTCATGTTTGTCATTAAGTGATGTGAAATATTCAAAATTTGATTTGTTTTATTAAAAATGAAATATTTACTAGTTCTTAATAAACTTTAATCGAACTATCAGTAATACTTGAAACTGTGACAGTATTTTTATTTAAGTTTTTTTTATTTTGTTGAAATAATCTAGAAAATGGCCAAGTTACGAATTTTAATTTAGGATTTATTCACGCTTTGATATTAGCGATTTGGCCTTATTTTTTTTAAATTTGCAAACGAAATTCCCAATCATGTTTCATTGTAATAAAATTTAATGTATTGCGGTAATTACAAATATTTCATTTATGTTATAAATCATAGTGCTTTAATTACGTAAGTAAGGAATGAATGTGCTATGGAACGAAATTGTTTAGCGATCACTTCGTTTTTATATCGCCTCGGTGTAATATTGTCATTCCGTGTTTATTTACAAAATTTCTTTGTCGTTCCCATACGAATCAAGCCGCTTTTTAAGGCTTTTCTATCGTATTATACAAAGCTCGAAGCGAGTAAACTAGGATTTGTATCATTATAATTGATGTTTAGATTTTCTTAAAAAAAGTATTGTTTAAACAGAAAAATAAAAACGAATTATATGAAATTATTGATTGAGTTTTATTTAATTAAAAGAAAATTATAGCTAGGGAGCTGGCGTGCATTTCGGTATATGTTTTGCACGAGTTTCATGTCGAGGTGGATTGCTGTTTACATCAGGACGAACTGATTTGTTATAGTCAAGGTGCTACGTCGCCGCCTTATTGCGTTACATCGGATTAAAAAAAGGTAAAAGGGGTATAAAATCATTTGCACATGTCTACCGACGGTGTATTTTACACAAGTATTCTCAAAACGAAGAAAATCGAAGAGACAGATATTCAGGGCGCTGCATTCTCACGAGGCGGCGTTAAAACATGTTTAAAAAAATTGCTGTTCTAAGTAGTTTGAACACGTTACGCCCATTGGATTCATTATGACTCCCTGAATACGAATAAAATTTGGCGGAGACTTTTTACATGGATTTTTAGCTGAACAATTTTTTGAACTTCGTAGAAATATTATTTTCACGCCATTCCCAACTCGCTAGGGTAGACAGAGGTCTTGACAAATAGGTCCTTTCGACCCACCTTCCACCGAAGATATTTTTTGGTACAAGGTGACAGATGGTGAGCCCCTCGCCGTCTTAATGTCCAAGCCATCGATGTAATTGGTACATAAGTTTTTGAAAAAACCCATTGATACGAGCCATGGTGATCGAATTCGGGTCTCTTCAAGAATTTTTTTAAAAATCCACCACCACACGTCACAGATTGCTTATAATTTGTAATTTAGTTCAATAACAATCAGAAGACAGAATTTTTATATTTTTAGCATGGCGCGAGGGTAGATATGAAAAAATTTCAAAAGTCTGGAATATCAGACCTGGATGTCTGCCACACAGATTTTCTTGGGTTTTATAACAAATCTGAATATTAGTGCAAAAGCCGAGGCTAACTTAACAAATCAGAGCATTATCCCAGAGGCTGAGACAAACTGTGCGAAAGGTAGCACACAATATTTTTTTAACATTTTTAAAGCACTGCGAATAGACGGCTGAGGCAACTTGCCGGCACTAATTTTATGCGGTAAAAATTAGTCTGCCAATGACAAACATTGTTTTGATCCAGGTCCAGTGAGCACTTGGCATAGTTTGTTAAATCATAAAAAATAACTTAAACTAGTGAATACTACAACAGTTAGAGTTCTGCATGTGTGTTTCTTCGATTCTCAGTCATTACAGGATGACAGGATGACCATCAGCTTCAAGTGAGTCATCAGCATTAACAATTTTTTTTTATTTATTTATATTCAGAAAAAAAAACAAATTACAAATGAAAACAACAATACACTGTACTATAAAACCAAGTGGTTTTTTTTGAACAATGGAGTTCGTCCATACAGATAACATTATTTAGCAGTTTACGTATTATAAACCAGATAGTTTACATTAATAATTACGAACATGATATAGGAATTTTTAGTGAGGGTAAATTAGGTGCGAATGTTTTTGTCGTTATAACAATGACGAGCACATAAAAAAAGAAAAAGAAACAAATGCGTTCGAGTGTCCTACGGGTGTGTCAACATTATTATCAATTATTTCATATAATTATCGTGTAGCAAAGCTAAGTAGTAGTTAGTTAATTTAGATTTGATGTTGTTTGGGTTTATTTCGTAACGTAATGCGGGTGGTAATTCGTTTATTAATTTTGGAATCATAAATTCGAGTGTGCGTTTTCCATAGTTATTCTTATTATGCACAGGCACATATAATTTTTTATTAGAGATAGCGCGAGTACCTTTGCTATGTGATATTAGAGTTTGCAGGTCTTTGTTAAAAAACTGTTCTTTTAAGAGCACATATTTGATTTTGTCATGGATTGGGATTATTTTACAATACCCAAACAACATATGGTAGTTATTTTTATATTTACTTTTTACTTTAGGAGGGACGATTATCTTTAGAAACCTTAATTGAAGTTGCAAAATTTTGTCTATGTATGTTTTGAATGTGAATCCATGGCTACTCAAACCGTACGAAGTTTTTGATTCAACTAAAGCTTTATATAATAATAATTTAATTGGAAAGTCAATTTTGTTTTTAATTAGTACAAATTTTGTCAGAATTGATTTTAGCCGGTCACAGACGTTACTTATATGCTTTTTCCAATTTAGTCGGCTATCAATTATGAGACCTAGGTACCTGTGGTTGTCCGTATAAACTATTGACGGACAATAGCAAATAGATTTTATTTGACATGAATGTAAGCATGAGTGTGAGTGTGCTATAAGATTAGGCACTGTTTTAGCACGGTTATGAGAAGAGCTGATATACATTATTTTAGTTTTTTTATCGTTAAAAACTAAACCAACATCGTGAGACCACTTAATAAGAGATGTAAAATCTTTTTGCAAACGTATAAATGCGACTCCAAGATCGGCATCAGCCGCTACTAGGCACGTGTCGTCGGCAAACTGATAAATTTCACAGCTTTCAATTAAATTTATTAAACTATTAACATATGTTAAGTAGTGTAAAGGTCCAAGTACTGATCCCTGTGCAGTTCCTTCAGTTACAGTCTTTTCATAACTCAAATTTTCAGCGATCTTAACTTTAAAACGTCTATTTTGCAGATAATTTTTACACCATTTCTGGACAGGTCCTCTAATTCCCGATTCGTCCAGTGATTCAATCAATGTCTCGTGTTGAAGTGTATCAAACGCTTTGCTAAAGCCAATAAAGACTACTAGGATGTGTTTTTTACTATGCAAATGTTTGTTCATCGAATTAGTAAAGTTGCTCAGGAGCTTAGTGGTGCTTTTATGTGGTTGAAATCCGTATTGCTTATCATTTAAAATGTTATTAGAATCATAGAATTTTAGAAATTGATTTGACAGACATTTTTCATTTATTTTGTCTAAGGTGGGTAATATGGTTATGGGACGATAATTTCCATACTCCTTAAGGTTTCCTTTTTTGAAAATTGGCCTTACTATTCCATTTTTCAAATCATCAGGATATATTCCAGTTGTTATACTGGTATTTGTTAATTTGGCTATAGCTGGTGCAATTTTATGACTAATGATTTTTTTAGGTCACGTGCACGAATATTATCTATTCCGGGAGACTTGTTGTCATCTATTGATTTTATTATTTTATTTATTGTATCTCAGCTTACTTTCTGAAATCTAAATGTTAAATTTACCGGCCTACGGTATGAAAATTTTTGAAGTAACGGAGTTCTGCAGTTAGTCAATATATTATGAACACTGTTTTAAATTCATCTGTAAAATTATTAGCTATCTGTACTAAGTTTGTTCTACTGTTCTCAGAGTTGTTCAGAATAATATCGTCAATTGATTTCTTAACCCTTCCTGTTATATTGTTTAAAATATTCCATAAGTTTTGAAGATTAGATTTATTTTTATTTATGTTGGTTATATAGAACAATTTTTTGGATTTTTCTATTAGCTTATTAGCGTTATTCCTAGCTTTATTGTATTTTAATCGTTTTATTTTATTGTTGCTATCATTTTTCCAATCATTAAATAATTTATCTTTATAGAGGCAAGATTTTATAATTTTATTATTTATCCATTTATTTTTATCCCTATTTGATACACTCTTAATTTTTATTTTTATTTGAGATTGGTTATAACAATTTTGTATGGCATTTTTAATAAATTCGTATATTTTAATAGGACTGTACAGATTTTTAATAGGCTGCCAGTCGATATTGTTCAACAATAATTGCAGTTTGTTATTTTCATATACAGTTTTAAATTGCAAATTATCATCCTGTATCTGTGTTGTTTGACTAACGCAAGCGAGTACCACCGCACGGTGATCAGCCAGTACAATACCTAAGGCCGCTGTAAACAGTTCTTGAGTGCGGGATCGTATAAAAATATGATCGATACAAGACTTTGTTAATTTTGGAGCTTTAATTTCAATACGTGTAAAGTCCGAGATCCCACACTCAAGACCATAGCTTGACAGCATACTTGTATATTGATGTTTTACAGGATTATCTAATTTGGTGTCTATGTTAGTGTCTCCTACAATGAATATATCTGTGTCTTTATCAACTGTTTTGATGATACGTTTTAACTCTTTTACAAATAGATATCTAGGGCTATTAGGTGGACGATACACTGCACACAGTGTTGCACAATAACTGGATTGTGTTTTTATCGTAATCATTAGGCTTTCAAAATTAATCGTGTTGGTTTTAATTAATATAGTTTTGTGTTTGTTGTGGACTTACATAATAATACCTCCCCCTTTACGCGATTTGCGCAACTGTGTGTGCATTGTGTAGCCATTTATCATAAACATACTACATAATGTATCTGTTAGATTAGCTTCCGTCAAAATAATTACATCAATAATTTTTTTACAGGATAGTATGTAATGTTCTAGGGTAGAAAAATTTTTAACGGTAGATCTTATGTTAATATGCATGCAAAGTAGATTGACCTTTTTTTGTGGTACATATTTTAAAAAACAGTTTATATCCTCGCAATTAAACAATTCGGTTATGGAGTCTGTATAACAATTCCGCCACTTATTATAACAATTCCGTCACTGTCAGTTGATTTTTTAAATTTCTCTTTATTTAATATGAAATTGAACAGTGTTGAACGTATTGTTATTTGAAATGTCTTATAAATCACTCTCAAATTCAAAACTAAAAAGGTTTCAGCTGCTCCTGTAACTAATTTAGTTGGCTAGGGAGCCGCCATTTGCATATTCAACGGTAAGAACTACATTCTCGACGGTTTCAGTGGACGAGTGACGTACACACCGATTTTCATGGTGTAGCCTGCTTTGAGGTTCAGTATCCGGTCGGAGCAATATAGAAAAAATGTTTTCTACATTTTCTCGGATCTGGGTTTTTGTGGTGGTGGTTGCTACTGATTCCGTATACAAGTTCTTAAGCTGCTTTGGGATCAGAGCAATGTATGTGATGTTGTCACTATCTGTGTATGATCCATCACTATGAGAGACAATGTGTACGGATCGATCACGGTGGAGGCGGACCGTGACCACTGAGGTAGTAAGTTAGAGTATGAGGGAGTACGTGTGAATGAGCTCAATGTCAACCGAGACTCGATAACCTGCAGCCATCACCTACAATTATGTCGGAGGGGCGCTGACTTGCGCTCAATGTGCTCGCACGTTCAGCGCAAAAATCGGTTACGTCAGTCACCTGCGAGCGCACGAACGACGCAAGCAATAGTCCAAGTCGCTGTCGCCGAAATCGGTCGGGATACTATATATGTATTTATTCGTTTTATGCCTAGGAGTCTGCTGTGTCAGTACTTCACACTTACGCATTTCTGCTGCTAAACAGCAGTGTAAAAACTGTTTGAAAGGTAAAGTGAGAGAGTGAGTTTATGAGGATACCACCTTAGTCACCTTAGTTCGGTGGTGTCTCCGCATTTTTAATCGTTTGTTGTGAAGCTGGTTACAGGTGTTTATAGGCAGGTGTATCAGGTGGATTGACAGCTTATTTTCCATTGTAATCATAAGAAATGCGACTAACATTTCATCATCAACCAGTGTTCGTGATTTTTTTAAATATCTAAATAAAATATTCACCCATTCATTCATTCATCAAGAATTCATGTTTAATAGCAGTCATAAGCAGTTTCATAATAGGTCTCTTGTCGTTTAACACTGAGAAGTAAAATAAAAAAAAACTTTTTGTTCTACAATAATTTATTTATATCACCTTTATAATTTCATTTTATTATAAATTTAACAGCTGTCATGGCAGTGTAGTTTAGGTGAGTCAATAATAATAATAATAAATACATAGATAGGGACAATATCAGTTACATTGCTCTGATCCCTAAGTAGCTAAACCACTAGTGTTTGGAATCAGAAACAAAGGTACCATTGTTGGAGGAATTGAACTAAAACATTTTGAGATTTCACTAACCAGTTATTCAAAATTACATATTAATTTAAAATATGAATTTTGTTCTAGAACAAAAAATATTAGTTACGTCCAAGCACTTTATCAGTGATAGGATTTTTCGTTACATTTGGTGAAAAATCCCTTAGGCGCGTTGGGCCGTTTTTGGTATGCCGAAAAACTTCAATTGCGTCCCTACTGCTGAATGATTATAATAAAAAAAAATTCAATAACAATATTTCTACAGATTGCACAAACATCGCACTCTCTTTGACTGCCATTTTTCTTCATTTCTATCGCATAGAGTAAAAAAGGAAGACCTTTCTTTGGGATTTGCGATGATATTGTTACTGAAATTATAGTAAATCCGACACGTAGTCTATATTTTTTAACCACTCATGTAATGCTTTAAATCCGCCACATAACATCTTTTTGAATTGTCTTTAGCGCCACATGTTTTTTAAATTGTCTTTAGTTTATTTCCGTATGAGAATTTTTAAACAATTTATTCGTAATGCATATCGAAATTTCTGTATTATCTGTATTTTATTTTTAACTGTAGTAGTTTCGCAATTGTTAATTGACACATTGACAACAAATAGCGCGCCAACGATTACTTAAAAAAAAACAAGGTTTCTATTAACTTATGTTTACATAATTTTTAAAAATATAAAATATTAAGTGTTAAATACACATTTTATAATGACACCAATATAATAAATAGACAAATTATAATGAAAGAAATAGGAATTCTCTGGTTGGACAGTCTTAAATCAGTAATACATTTAACATGTTATAGACACATTTTTTTAATATGAGATCACTATAGTAAAAAACCTACTTAAATACTACTAAATGCGTTATATACAAATTTACAAAGATCGCACGAATTATGACATATTACTGGGTAGGTATAACGTTTTTGTGACCTAAAGCACGGGTAAAGTTTTTTGGTTTTAATTGTCTTTTACAAATTTCAGCGCTTACGGGTAAATAAAAGATACGTGTATACTGGTAACTTATGGTCTACATTTATAACAAAGATTAAGTATTATATATAAAACTCTTGACCAAGACAACCTAATTTTTTGGCAATTTTCAAAATCTATAAATTCTTGTTTAAGACGGTTTAAATGTTAACAAGTATAAGAAAAGTGAGCATTATTTTTTTCTTAATACAATTAACTAAATAATGAGTGTACGAGTTGCTAGATATATTTTACTAATTCGGTACAAAAAACATTTTATTTTGGCTAAAGAAATAATGTTAATAAATTATCATACTCTCTAAATATATATAAACTTATGGTTAAACAACTCATATTCTATGAAATACATATCAGTACTATATTTTTATTACGTCATATTTTATACCAAAATTTTGTTTTCCATTAACGTAATAAATCAAATACAGTTATGTTGGTCTACTTTTCAAAAATGAATATATAATAATAACGTTACTGAAAGAAGGAATGTTGCTTTAAGAAAAATACGATAAAAATGCAATAAAGCCTCCTTTGTAAGTCTGACGTATTTATGCCGCCATTTTGAGGAATACCTCGCAAGATGGCGGGAAAATAACTAACCTAACTTTGTTTTTAACATAATAAAATGCAGTGCTTAAAATCAATTGGCACCTTTAAAATGTTATTGATATATTTGACACGAGCAATAATTTATTTTGATTAACATAAACCTGGACACATTGGTATAACACACACGTATTTGTTTCACACTTCACGAGTTCCGATTATACAACTTAGCGACTAATGTATTATATAAAAGAGTAATCAGCGTTGACTAGCCAGATCGATGTTTAATATTTACATATCTACTTGGATCCCTGTCTGATGGACGAGTCGTCGTCAGCGAAACTGGCCCTGTTACGCCTCTCGCAGCGCTTCTGATGCTGCCTTATGAATGCGCTGAGCCTGTTCAGCAGGAACTGCTTATCGTGTCCCTCCAGAACCAACTGGTTCCTCAGAACCGCCACCATGTGTCGGTTTGCTGTGGCTACAGCCCAATAGTAGTACAAGAAGAACAAAGCTATAGCAAATGCTGGTACCGCGAAAGTGGACGTGCCCGCAAGGAAAACTATCTCCCTAACCACCGGCGGGAGCGAATTGAAAGTGGTTATAACGAAGTCCCAAACGGTGTTATACGCTCGATAGGGTCCGCAGTTCACCGATGGCGATATCTCGGCGACGGAATACGCGACAGGCGCGATGGATATGACGAAGCCAACCAGAAGCACGGACATGAACAGAGATTTGGATTTCGAAGCTCTGTATACGATTGGTGATGGTGTGCAATTGACGAGGCAATTGAACTTCTTTATATAGAAGAGAAGGAAATAGAAGAGGGTCCCGATGATTGGTAGAAAGGGACAGAAGAAAGCGCCCATCCAGATTATGGTCTGTATATATACAATGTCGAGCACGTGTTTCGGGAGATAAAAGCTCTGTGTGCCGATGCTTTTGAGGAAACGGCTGTTGGAGTGACGGCCGAGGAAAGCCCTGGGGAAGTTCATGAGGAAGGTCATGATGAACTGGACCGCGAAGTCGGTGACGATCAATTTATAGAACTGCTGGCCAACGTACGTCTCCCAGCACTCGTACCTCATCGCCTGATCGCCAGCTACGAGAAGGCCGCTGATCTGCATGTATATCTGACTTAGCAGAACGGCGAGGGACGCCAGTCTGAGCAGAACTGTTCTGAACAGGGTTATAAGTATGACATGCCTCGGTTTGTAGCTCTCGTATGCAATCAAATAACCAAATATCTCCGGGACGAAGAGATTCAGCACAACAATGCAGACGTACGGAAGGAACTCCAGCAGTGTGCTTCGGATCTGGTTGTCGGTGTTGCCGTCCCTGTATGATACCATAGAGTCCGCGAATGATTCGTTCGGTTTCAAAGCCGGCAAATTCTCCGTATACTCGTACAGCGAGTCGGTCGAATAACTGAACGTGATGTAGATAACAACACCAGAAATTATTAGTATCGCGAGAACGAATATGTTTATGAGGAGCCTGCGCAGGTGGACAAGGATTCTTCCCTCTCTTGTCCGTGACTGCTTCTCTTCTTTGTAGCGCTCCTCTTGCAGGCAGCCTTTGATCTCGTTGTACAGCGCCTTGTGCTTTATCTTCGCGGATTTAGCGTTGTGCACGCAGAAATCCCAGCCGCCGAATACAAGGTTGCAGTACATGTAGAACTGCCCCTCGTTCTCCACCAGTCTCTCCTTGAAGCCCTTCGCTCCCGTTCTCACAATCGCCATTAACGACAAGAGTGCCCATGAGATCGGAACCAGGATGTAAGATAATGGCATGTTGTATGCCATCTCCGCCGCCAATTTAGGCAGACTGTAGATGAAGATCTTGTCGCTGTAAACGCCATAAAACAAAATGGTATCCTCCATCCATCCCGTGCCCTGAATCAGATCTAGAATAACGTTGTTGGAGGTGACGTTGTTTTCTGATTTCTCACAGCAGTGTGTGGAATTGAAGTCTGGACTTTCGCACTGCTCGCAGACCTCCTGCAGCAATGTATTCGGCAGTATCAGGAAGAGTACAATGAAAAGAGATATGGTAATGTTTAGGAAAAGCAGCCAGCGCAGGAAGAGAAAGTAAGAGACCACTCCCGTCCCGAATTTTCCCTCGATGACGCGCATGGGCGAGTGCCAGAGTTCCAGCTTGCTCAGAATCTCCAGGAATCGCTTCCGGAACCTGTGCCATACTTTCCTCTGACGCCACTGAAGTTGCTCCAGACCTTGTAAGCGCAGTTTTGTCGCGTTCTGTAATAGATGGGCTTATGTCAACAAGTGCCGTAAATCTTTGACTATTATAAAAAAAATGTAAGTGTTGGTGTAGTGCTAGTCACAATAGCCAACGAAGGTATATTAAACAACGAAGGTACGATAAGACCCAAGAAAATGGAGAAAATTTTTTTTCTAAATTGACCCGACCGGGAATCGAACTTCAGACAGCATGTAAACCGGTATGTACGCCACTCGTCCACGGAGGTCGTCAAGTAAAAGATTGAATTCATAAATATAGAAGTCACGATATCCGTCTGGTTGGGTGATCGGAATTCGAGTCTAGAGATCCGTGTTCGATCCCCAGGTATGCGTACCAATGGGTTTTTTCCAGAACATACGTACGATTACCGTTGGCTTGGACATAAAGACGGCGTCGGGCTCATCACCTGTCATGTTGTCCCAAAATGGCTTTGGTGGAAGGTGGGTCGAAAGGCCTTAACTGTCTAGACCTCTGTCTATCCCTGTATCGGGAATTAGCTATTATTTAAAAAAAACATAAATGTTAGTGCAGTGCTAGTCAAAATAGCCGAGTGGTTGGGTGATCAGAATTTAGTAGGATCGGAGTCTTGAGACCCGAGTTCGGTCCCCAGGTGTTAGGCTCGTACCAATGGGTTTTTTTTAAAACTTACGTACGATTTATATCGTTGGCTTGGATAGGTGGAAGGTGGGTCTTCTTCTTCTTCTTCTTTACAGTCCACTGCTGAACATAGGCCTCTCCCAAAGCTTTAACAGAAGGTGGATCGAAATGACTTAATTATGGATCTCTGTCTACTCCACTA
Source organism: Sericinus montela (assembly GCA_029286605.1). NCBI lineage: Eukaryota > Metazoa > Arthropoda > Insecta > Lepidoptera > Papilionidae > Sericinus > Sericinus montela. Next base: position 2,944,317 of record JAGSMR010000050.1, read on the forward strand.
TTGAGTATGGCGTGAAGTTTTTTTTTTTATAATAAGTGTTATATACACATAAGATATATCATTACCTGTAACCGTGCTTTTAATTCCCTCTTCTGTCCCATGGGTACCGGCATTGCCTTGATCTGCATAATCTCTTCCCAGCTGCGCTCTTCGTTCGACAGATTCTCTGTGAGTTGAGGAATTGAGCAAAGCTTTATATCATTATAGTTTTGTCATAAATCCAGTGATGAGTATGGGCCTCCGTCGAAAACTACCACATAACCTATAAATGAAGAATGAGAAACGAAAAAGGTAACACTAACACACAGACCAAAATAATTATTGAAACCAAAAGAAAAGTATTTGTGAATATTGTGAGTAGAGGAGAACAGAGTGATTCCGTGTCGTAACGGCGTAAGAATATTGCCACTCCCTTTCTTCCCGTGGATGTCGTAAGAGGCGACTAAGGGAAACGGCCTTGAATATCGTTATGGCAATCGATAGATGGCGGAATAACCATCTATAAAAATATCAGAACGAACATGGGCAGCAGCGTCTGAGGTGCGAGTGGTCTGCTACTGCGATCGCCAATCCGTTTGCCAAGCGTGGTGATTATGGCAAATCCTATGTCCCGCAGTGGACTTTAACAGGCCTTTATGTATGTTTCTATGTAAATATATATCTATGTATATTTTACCGATGGCTTGGACATTAAAAAACTTGGCGCTGAATCGGAGGTCAATTAATTGCAACTCAATAATTAATTTTGAAAATTATAGTTGTCTTTTTTGTGTGTTTAGTTTTAATATGTTATAATTTATTTTTGGTTATAGCGATAAATAAACTTCTTTCTTTCTTTCTAAAAGGACGACAGGCTGATCATATGTCACGTTGTCCATAATAGATGGGTCGAAAGAACTAAAATCAATCAATCAAATTTTTTTTGCTTTGTTTGACCAAAAAAGCATATAAGGTGAGTGTGAATGGAAGTGTAGGAAGGGGAAGACCTAGGCGGACGTTTCGAGACCAAATCAGGAACGTCCTGAAAAAAGGCCAGGTCAAGAGTGCCCTGAATCGAAGAGAATGTATGAAGGGAATAATGAAAGTGGACGAAGCGAAACAAGTGTGTAAGGATCGTAGCAAGTGGAAAGAAGTGGTCTCTGCCTACCCCTACGGGAAAGAGGCGTGATTATATGTATGTATGTATTTATGAAAGAACTAAATTGCCTAGATGTCTCTCTGTCTCAGTATCAGGAAGTTGCGTAAAGATATTTATTTTTATTTATTTATCTCTTTATCGTCTTAATGTCCGAAAACCAAACTTTTTTGTTAACCAAAAAAATAACTTTTGCTTCATTCAATATATTTCTTTTATTAAATTGTTAAAGCCATCAACACAAGATATAGTTGAAATTAAACTAAATAGTTTTTGCAGGAACCGTGGAGCAATGGGGCACAATAGTATAAAAATAGTTCAACACTCTGATGCAAAGATATTCCATTGTATGTATAAAAAACAGTACAAACTGAATATTTTTTGCAAGAACTGTGGACTAATGGAGCACATTTAGTGTAAAAAAAATATAGCAATGGAATTGAGAACCTCCTCCTTTTTGAAGTCGGTTAAAATAATTCAACATTCGGCTGCAATGAAATATAATATAAATGCAAAAGGGATAATTTTGTTTGTCAAGCATTTACGCTTAATCCTCTTAAACGATTTTTTAGAATTTTGGTAAAGAGATTCCTCTAACGGAGAAGAAACAGGCGAAAGAAACTCCGTAGGTGTCCTCTTCTTTGGTTTATATTGTATTTACAATATAATGTATAATACAAATGTGATGTGATATTTTCTAGAAGTAGCTCGGGAGCGATTACCTCATTCCCAGGGGTTACTGTCATTAATATATTCATTTATATTATAATAACCCTTCTTATAAAGTTTTCTTTAATAAATTTCCTAAGCCATTAATAGGCAAGCTATGCACATGTACCGGGGTTTTGTTGTAGAAGCGTATACACGCATAGTGGGGTTCGAAGTAGTACCAGATTTTTAATATAAATATTTATATACAAAATCTGGTAGTACTTACGGCCATTGTGTATATATATATATATATATATATATATATATATGTATATATATATATATATATATATATATATATATATATGTATATATATATATATATATATATATATATATATATATATATATATCCCTGTGGCACAGTTCCGAAAGCGGAAACAATTTCGATAAAGTCGAAGAGATTTACGCAAGAGTATCGTTTTTCAAATCAATGTAGTACACACAAGTTTCCAACGTGTCGCTGTCTGAGGTTCTAGGTTCGATTCCTTTGTGGGTCAATGTGGAAAACTACACTGGGACTTGGTTTCTGTGGTACCTTCGTTATTTCCGATTCCATAACACAAGAGCTTTAGATACTTAATTTGTGATCAGAGCAATGTATGTGATGTTTGTCCCTATCTATGCATTTTTTAAAAAGAAAAATACATAAAATTATAGTAGAGCAGTGCAGAGACAATTGCCAAGGTAAAAAAATAACGACCTTCGTGGACGAGTGGCGTACACGCGAAATTTCATGATGCATTGAAGTCCCTGGTTCGTTTACCGGACGGGTTAATGTAGAAAAACAACCAGATTGATCGGAGCAATGTATGTGATGTTGTCCCTATCTATATATGTATATCCAGTCTTGCTAGTCAAGTAGAATTCTGGAAAGTCTAGAAAGTCCTACGGCACCAGACACTTACCAGACAAGTCGGGCAGCATGGAGAGATGGATGTCCCGGCTCTGCATGGTCCTCGCGAATGTGGACTGCCGCCTCTCATTCTGAGATCTGCCGCGTTTCACTGTAGTGGCTGTGGACAAGTAGAAAGGCTTGAAAGTCGAAATTAGTTCAAAGATTTATTTGTGCACGTAGTTCTCAATACAGGGGATATGCAGAGGTCTAGACAATTAAGTACTTGCACCTTATGGAATGCGCTGCCGTCAGCGGTTTTTCCGGACCGATAAGACTCAGGGACCTTCAAGAAAAGAGCCTATACCTTTCTCAAAGGCCGGCAACGCATCTGCTATGTCTCTGGTATTGCGGGTGTTCATGGGCGGCGGTAATCACTTACCACCACGTGAGCCACCTGCTCGTTAGCCTCCCTTCTCTATAAAAAATTAAGTAGTTACGTAATTTTTTTATAGTAAAAAATAAACCTCTTTATGCATTTCCCAGTAGAGGAGTATACAGAGGTCTACAAAAAAAGTCCTTTCGACCCACCTTCCAATAAACAATCAAATATCTCCACGCAATCAGCAATACACGGGTAGACAGAGGTCTAGTCTAGACAATTAAGTCCCTTTGACCCACCTTCCACCGAACATTTTTCGGGACAAAGTGAAAGGTAGTGAACCTGACGCCGTCTTTATGTCCAAGCCAACGATAGGTACATAAGTTTTTGAAAAAACCTATTGGTACGCGCCTACCTTCTCGGGATCGAACTCGAGTCTCTTGACTCGAATTCCGATCATCCATCCCTTCGGTTACCGTGACTTATATGTTTATGTATTCAATCTTTTAAATGCTTGCAGGTATCGAAATAAGAATTTAAGCTTTATGCACGAAGTACCTACATGAAGGCGGACTTAATGCCTGAACGTATTCTCTCCCAGTCAACCATTAGGATAAAATAATAAAGTATATGCCCTTTCTTCTCATGGATGCCGTAAGAGGCGTTAAGGGAAAAGCCTTGACAATATAAAGAAAGAAAGAAAGAAAGATATTTATTCACTACTACTTAACAAATTAAACAAATAATAAAAATGTTACTAGTTAAACTAACAAAAAAATATATAATTAAATAAATAAAAAGTAATACAAAATAAAAAAAAGGAAGGAAAAAAAAATAATTTAAGTAGTATGTGAAAAGGACAACCAACTCAGCAATTAGCTGCAGCTGTTTGCGGCAGCGCTGATTTTCAGTTGGGTCCTCAAAAATCATGTATGAGTTGAAGCGAGACAAAGACGAAATACATCATTCTACAAATAATAAATGAAAACTATGTAAAAAAAGAAAAAACAATGAGAACATCTAAACTACAAAATTGCACACCTATGTAATATTCACACGCAATTTTTTTACATGCAATAAAAGTGTATATTAAATTTTTACATTAATCAACAAATTTAAACGTTGGGTTATGATACTTCAATTTGCGCACTTATGAAATTGGCTGTGGATGACCCAGGGCAACATTAAATAATAACCAAAGGCAAAGGTAAACTATATTAAACTAAGTTATGGTAAACATTATCAAATTGTAAACTTAGAGCGTGTTTTTTTATTTTATATTTAAACGTTTGTGCCGATTTTATATTACGAATTGGAGAAGGTATGTTGTTCCAAATTTTTGTTGCCGCGTACTTTAAACTGCCCTGAAAGGCAGAAGTTTTATGTTTCGGAATTTTTAAAAATAGCGTACACAACCGAGAACGATAGGCCAATGTGAGTTTTTCAAACAGGTACGACGGTTGACAATTCTTAACTACACCAAAAAGTAAATTACTAAAGTGAACATAACGTCTTAATGGTATCTTAAGCATGCGCGCCTTGTTTATCAAGTGCTCTTGACAAATGGCTGGATAACCACCTTCCACCGAAGATATTTTCGGGACAACGTGACAGGTGGTGAGCCCGTCGCCGTCTTATTTATGTCCAAGCCAACGATATAATTCGTACATAAGTTTTTGAACGACCCATTGGTACGAGCCTGCCACCTGGGGATCGAACTCGGGTTTCTTGACTCGAGATTCCGACCACCCAACTATTCGGCTATCGTGACTCATAGACCTACTCATAGTGGCCTACTTTGCATTTGTTTAAACGAGGTTGCCATTTGAGAACCTTTTTTCCCCCACCGGGTTTCGGTAGGTCGAGCTGTGTGGCCAGCCCATTGCTATTGGCACGGTTATTCCCTATTATGTCGCAAACTATTTCTATTTTCCAGGGCTCTCCTTTAAGCCACTCTTACGACATCTATATCCCAGCTAGGCTATATATAACACACAGGCAATTCACGTATGTCTGTCAATAAACTTACAAACGCCACCAGTAAATAAGTAATAGCTGTTGGATGACTTCATGTAGAAGGTTCATAGTGATTAATGTTTTAGAACTGTATGTCGGGGTTTTTACCGCTGGCTTGTATACTAAGACGGTGAGTCTCACCACTTGTCACGTCGTCTCAATTAAGGGCGAAGTGGAGGTGGAAATGATTAAACTGTCCAGCACTCTAACCCCCCTAATATAGGATCGTGATTTATTTATTTTAAAAAGCGTGTAGAATCTTGACAACTGAAGACCTCCGTGAATGAGTGGCGTACACGCCGGTTTTCATAGTGTGGCCTGCTCCGTGGTCCCGGGTGCGATTCCCGGTTGGGTCAATGTAGAAAACACTTTTTATACGTTTTGTCTGTTTCCGATTTCATAACACATGTGCTTACTTTGCTGTTTACTTTGGTATCAGAGCAATGTATGTGACGTTGTCCCTGTCTATGTATGAATTCATTATTATATATTATTATCTTAGTTCTCATGCCAGCCAGAATTTATTCGAATGAAGCTGTTTGCAAGATCGCGTGATAAAAAGTAAGTTAACAAGCCACGAAGTGGAATGTTGGCAAATTTTTACCATAATCTAATTAAAAAAAATACTTTTTTTAAAGCATACTTTCATAATGAGAATGGTCTTAGGTCTTAACAATGAAATCCTTTCACCTCACCTTTCACTGAAGCTTATTTAGGACAACGTGACAGGTGCTAAGCCCGTCACAGTTTTAGTGTCCAAGCTAATGGTACAATATATACACATACCTATATAACTATTCGTATATAACTATATATAACTATTCTATATCTATACATCCATGTACAAACGTTAATATACGTCACAAAAATGTTTGCCTCTAGTGGTATTCTAACCCGCAACTCAACTTAGGCAGGGTCGCTAACTTGGCCATTGCGGTCGCGAAAAAACTTACAAAGACTAAACGAAACTTACTGTTCCTGGCCTGCTTTGAGGGCAGCAAGGTCGCGAGCTTCGCAGCATCTGTTCTCTGGAGGTTCTCGAAGAGCTCCTGTTCACCTCCAGGATACAATTCCTGGCAAAAAAAAAATACGTTACGGGCGTGGAAAAGGAATACTTGCCTTAAAAAACTCTTGGAGAGAAGAAGGCAGAGATTAGTTTGATGAATTAATAAATAAATATCTTCACGCAATTCCCAAAAAGGGTAGAGAGAGGACTAGCCTAGACAATTAAGTCCCTTCGACTCATCTTCCACCGAAGTAATTTTCGGGACAACGTGACAGGTGGTGAGCCCGTCGCCGTCTTCATGTCTAAGCCAACGATATGATACGTACGTAAGTTTTTGAAAAACCCATTGGTACGAGCCAGCCACTTGGGGATCGAACTCGGGTCTCTAGACTCGAAATTCCGACCACCCAACCACTCGGCTATCGTGACTCTTTTACTCTCAATTAGTTTGATACATTTAATATTACTCAACAGTAACAGCTTATTGATACGTAGTGACCTAATGGTTAGGACGCTTGATATAGAGGCGAGCGACCCAGGTTCGATCACCTGGTTGGTACCACTAAAATTGTTAAAAAAAATTTAAGTGCTGTATTTACAGCTACCACACGAGTGGAGATATACATCGTGAGAAAACCTGCCCGTCTGACAAGTAATAATAATAATAAACAAATAATATCTTCACGCTAATCCAATAATATCAACTACTACTTCTAACTTTTATGTTTTAGTAGTCATGATAGCTGAGTGGTTGGGTGATCGGAATTCGAGTCAAGAGACCCCAAGGGGGTTTTTCAAAAACAAATGTACGATTTATATTGTTGGCTTGGACATAAACATTGAAACGGGCTCTCCACCAGTCATGTAGTCCCCAAGTGTTGGTGGAAGGTGGGTGGAAAGGATTTAGTTGTCTAGACCTCTGCCTACCACTGTACTGGCAATGTCGTGAAGATACATCGGTGTGATAGGCTAGAGCATACCTGATAGAATTCACCCCCGGCCTCCTCCCAGCCTTCCTGGCGTTTGGAGGACCGCGCCTTGTTCTTAGACGCGTTGCCGCCTGACATGGTGCTTCACGTGTGTATTAACATCTGGGTTGAACAGAAACATAGTTTAATTATCTACGATACAATGTCTAACTCCTTTGTGTATATGCTTCTACAACAAAAAACGTGCAAAGCCCGTCTTTTATTTAAGAAATTATTAAGGAAAATCTTTATAGGAAGGGTGTAATATAAATGGGTATATTAATGACAGTAACCCCTGGGAAAGAGGTGAACGCTCCCAAGCTATTTCTAGAAAAGATCGTAAATTATTCTGTTAATATCTTAAAAAAAAGAGTTACCAAAAAAGAGGCGATACGAACGAAGTTTCTTTAGCCTGTTTCTTCTCCATTAAAAAAACATCATTACGAAACGGTGGTAGATTAAAAAATTACTATAGACTAGCTGCGGCTTTGCCTGCAGTTTACCACTTATAGCGAAACTCTAATTATGTTTCTAAAATAAAAGTAGCCTCTGTTACTGCTTATAACATTAGCTATTTGTCAGTGAAAGTTCTGTTATAATCCATCCAGCCGTTTCAGAGATTAGCCGGACCAAACATACAAACAGACAAAAATTAAAAAAAAAATATTTTTTTGATGTAGCATATATATTCATATACATGTAGTAAAAAACGGTTATTTCAATATTACAAATAGACACTCTAATTTTATTTATATGTAAAGATAAAAGAATGAATATTCTTATTTCGATAAATAAATGATTTGATCTGATATGACATAGGCATAGCTCTTAACAACATAACTGTTATGTTATTATTCATTCCATTCAGCAGTGTAGAAAGAGGATAATTTATAAACATAAACATACAGAATTGTATATTGGTAAAATTAGGTAGGAATAATTGAAGTAAGCATGGTTGAATATTTGTGGATTTATAAGTTAACCAGTTTTGTGCCTCCGGCTTTGCTCGGATGGTAAATAATAAATTGGAAGAAAGAGGGAAAAAATTAAAATTTTTATCTGTCACACACACACACACACACACCCATGTACTGACAACAGTTGGATATAACATAAATAAAAGGAATTGTGTGTTCAAAAACGTGCCCAACTCAGCGTAATGCTGAAGTAAGACAGGCGCTGATTTTCAGTTGGGACCTGAGGTGACACCACATTCAAGCCAGTGCACGATCATTGACAGATGTAACAAAATATTTGAACGAAAACAAAACAAAAAAAAAGAATAATTTAAAAGTAACAATTAAACAATTAACAGTTATTATCCACTATTAAGATCCTAGAAAAACTTTCATTGAAATTTTAATAACCAAAGCGAAAACGTTGAATATATATACCACAACAATTTCCATACTTATTAGTTCTGAAATGGAATAGTTTACTGAAGTTTTCGCTCCCCATTTACCTACTCATACCCTACTCCTTTTACGAGGGAAGTACTACTTCTACGTTCCAAAAATCAAGTCAGTCATGAGGCCCGAGTTCGATCCCCAAGGTTCGCACCAATAGGTTTTTTCAAGAAACTGCACGATTTATATAGTTGGCTTGGACATAAAGACGGCGACGGGCTCCGCACCTGTCACGTTGTCCCATAAACTGTCTGGAAGGTGGGTAGAAAGGACTTAATTATCTGGAACATTGTCTACACCTGTATTTGGAATGACGCGAAGATATTTTTTAGTACTAAAAAAAACAATTTCACGAAAATGGAATTAATTGGAAAACGGTTAGTGTTATAATATTCATTGTACGGTTGTCAAACGTTTGAAACTAAGCGTCCTCAACTTTATCTAGGCTATCTAGGTTAGAGCACCAGTTCTAACAGATTGGGGTCAAGCCCTAGCTTAGACTTGTTAGCCGCGTGCGGCATCGGCCAGCGGAAATTAATCACCCCTCCACTTTCGTCCACTTAAGATAAATAAATAAATGAATATCTTCACGCGATTACCAATACAGGGGTAGACAGAGGTCTAGTCTGGACAATTAAGTCCCTTCGACCCACCTACCACGGAAAATATTTTCGGGACAACGTGACAGGTGGTGAGCCCGTCGCCATCTTTATGTCCAAGCCAACGATATAATTCATGCGGAAGTTTTTGAAGTAGTGAGTGAGTAAGTTTTATAAGTTTTTGAAAAACCCATTGGTACGAGCCTGCCACCTGGGTATGGAACTCGGGTCTCTTTGACTCGAAATTCCGACCACCCAACGGCTCGGCTATCGTGACTTTGTCCAGCTCTCAATTATGACTGAGTCTCAATTAGAGCAGTTGTGTGCTGAGATCTAGGTATCTATTCCAGACAAAAGGAAATACACAAAGTTATGGTCGAGTCAGCTCTGAAGTCTCAGATTCGTTTCCGGTCTGGATGAAATTTGGGTGTGGTAATTTTGTTGTTTCCTAGTTAGATGTAGGCCACATGAATGCAGAGATCTGGGTTTCTATTGCTCATTGGCGTATATGACTTGGCTACAATAAATATGAAAAATAAAATTTCATATAACACTTCGGTTTTTATTACGCCAAAACAAACTCGATATGTTTCAACGAAACAGATTCTTAAATATATACAACTTATGATCTCTTTTCCAGTGCATCACTAAATTTCCGGGGACACTTCTGAGCGAAGATCTCGCTCGCTAGCCGCACGTCCACTTTACTACGGACATTGACCCAATTTAACAACGTCCCGGTCCCGGAGTTGCTCGATGAATTTTTATATCTCCGCAGTGAGATGTGTGCATGGTTCTTTTCTCGCTCTGCGGTAAAGTCTAGCCATTCAACGTGGAAATGCAGCCAGCGTTCTTGATACCATGCCACGAAGAGAAGGGCCATACTATTATTGTAGTTAACATAATATGTATCAGAAATACACAGTTATGTAATGGTATAAAATACATACCAAACGAAAAAAATCGAGAGTAATATACAAAAATATTTCTACAGTGGTAGAGACACGCATCGGCTTTTTTTGTTGCATGAATGGGCCGGCTCGACCGGGGAAGTACCACGACCTCACAGAATACCAGCGTGAAGTAGAAGTCTAAAAAACTTCTGCGTTTCGTCTGGTGAGTGCAACCGGAGGCCCAAACACCCCCCTCCCCCAATTCGAGGGGGGGGGGGCATTCTAAGGTTGGCAACGCATCTGCTATGCCTCTGGTAGGTATTGCGGGTGTTCATGGGCGGCGGTAATCACTCACCATCACGTGAGCCACCTGCTCGTTTGCCTTCCTTTTCCATAAAAAAAAAACTAATTTCAAGACGGCGACGGGCTCACCATCTGTCACGTTGCCCCGAAAACATCTTCGGTGGAAGGTAGGTCGAAGGGACTTAATTGTCTAGACTAGACCTCTGTTTACCCCTGTATTGGGAATTGCATCAAGATTGTTATTTTATTTATTATTTATTTAATTTCAAGTTTAGGCCTTCCTGTTCCACAGACATCGTGATGAGTGAGCCAGGTTTATTTCGCTTATGATAGATAGATTAATTATTATAAATAAATTAAACACAATTAGTAAATTTTAAAAACTAAGTCTTGATTGCCGAGTGTCACAGGCCTCTATGCGAGTAAGTACACCAGCTAATTTCTTAAAAGGCCGCTATTCCTCCGGTATTGCATCATGAACACCCATGGGCGGCGGTAATCACTTACCATCACGTGTGCCACCTACTCGTGTGCCTGCCTATTCTTTAAAAAAATATTGTTTTATACATAGAGAAATCATTAATTGCTCTAATCCAAAAGAAAGTAGTTAAAGCATTTCTTGAAACTACGAAACTATAACAAACATCAAAGTTCGAGAAAATATGGGAAAAAAAGTTTTTCAGAATTGAATCCGGTAACTCAGAGCAAGCGACACCTTGTAAAACCAACTGGGCAACTTGTGGATGCCACTACACCACGGAGACACACTACACACATTACACACAGGACACCAGTGTTTTTTACATTCTTTGGGCGCGATTTGGACCCACTTGGCGCACTTTAAACGGCCAGATTTCATAGAACTTTGTAGATTTATCGAGGACCGATGACAATACACTAATTTGATAAAAAAAACTATAAATTAAAAAATAAATAATAGTTTAAAAAAACTAAAAAACACGCTTTTTTCAAAATAATATATATTTTTTTTATTCAAACTATTATTCATTTATATTTATTGAAATTTTTAACGCTATTCTTAATTTGAATTTATTAAAATTTATTTTATATTTTTTAGTTCGGTTTTCTATAAAAAGCGTGTTTTATAGTTTTTTTAAACTATTATTTATTATACGCCATTTTTGTATTTATTACATAGAAAGGCGTATATAGAAAACAAAAGACTGTTGAAAACAAAAGACAGAAAGAAGATACCTGCAAAATATCTTTCTCCATTAGACAGTATTCATTACTAAACGATTTTTTCCGAACATAAAATGAGCAAAATTTTTCTAATAACAACAAAAGAGACTGGTTTTGATCACGTGACCGAAACACAAAATTCTATCTTGTTTTCACTAGCAAACATATCGCGCACTATAACAATTAAAACGTATTTAAATTTGGCCGTACGGTCACCATAACCTTTGACTGATTAACGAAAAAGAAAAAAAGCGTCACAGAACACAGTGAATATGTTAATGTCATGAGGAAACAACACGATTACTCATCTATGATATTTGTGTTCGCGTATTTCCCTCGCTTATCATTGATAGGCGTTGATGTAGATCTGATAAAACTGTTATTTAAATCAGCTTTACTCTGTGCCGGGACGAAATTCGTTTGGAATTATTCTAATAGAGACAAAGATGATTGGGTGATCGGAATTCTAGGTTGTAGGCTCGAACAAATGGTTTTTTTTTTTTTTCAAAACTTATGTACGATTACATCGTTGGTTTGGAGAAACATAATTAGGGTTCCGCGTTAAGTGTTAAGCTGCGGACAAAGCCGCAGCGTTATGTTATAAAGTATCCCTACTAATATTATAAATATGAAAATATTTGGTGATGTTATAAGTAGTAACTTAAGCTACTTATTTGAATTTACCATTTTAGAAAAATAATTAGGATTCCGCGTTAAGTGTTATACCGTGTGCGAAGCGGCGTGGGCAGCTAGTATAATATAAAGATATGCAAAGGGGAAATTCTAGATGGTATCTTATCAAAGTAATTAATTGATTACTTTCAAGCATTATATTGTTTTCACAACTACAGCTCTTGACGAATTTATAAACACATAAAAAATTACTTCCCGCCATTACCAATACAGACAGAGGTCCAGACAATTATGTCTTTTCGACCCGAAGACATTTTTGGGACAAGGTGATAGGTGGTGAGGTAGTCGCCATCTTTATGTCGAAGCCAACAATAAAAGTAATATTTTAATTTAATTATAGTTTAGTATATTTAGGTATTAGTATGTATGTTAATTATTTCACCACCTACCGCTGTCTAATATTGTAATAATTCTTAGCCTTAAGGTGGTCTGGAAGAGATCGCTATTTTGCAATAAGACAGCCTTTTTGTATCTAGCTCATAAGTTTTTTCTTTTCTTTTGTAACTTTTTGTTTTTCTATGGTGTACAATGAAGCATAATAAATTTTTTTATAAGAATATCTATAAATTATAAGGTCTCGCGCCGATGAGTTTTATATACGATTTATATCATTGAATTGGATAGTAAGACCCACAGGCCCACTTGTAATTAAATTGTTTAGACCTCCGACTACCTTAGTATTGGTCAATGCGTGAAGATAAAAAATTTAGTGGACGGTCCTGGGGTCGATTTCCGGACAGGTCAATGTAGAAAACCACTTTTTCTACTTTGTTTCGGATACCGGTGTTTGTGGTACTTTAGTTGTCTCTTTCTACCCCGACAGGGACTGTGCGTGAAGATATTTATTATGGAAGCAATGCGGTTGCACGACCGTGTGGACATAATATCGCTACAATGTGCCCATTGTTCTTGTAATTAGAAGGAGTTATTAATGCGTCATTAAACGTATAGAACTCGTACCAATAAGAGACGTTGCTGTCTGACGTGCTCGCATTAATTGCTTTTTTTAAAGAATACTAGCAATGCCGAATAACATTACTAGTATTACTGTTGGCCTCAACTGAGACGGTGACAGCCTAGCCAACTTGTTTTAAATAGGCTCAAGTTAACATAGATAATACAAACATATATAGTGACAACATCATATGCATTGCTCTGATCCCAAAGTAAATAGGCTTAAGTTCGCATATTATGGAATCGGAAAGAACGAAGGTACCACAAACACCCTGACCCGAGACAATGTAGAAAAAGTGGTATTCTACATTGATCTATCTCGGAACGGAACCCCCGAACCATCGACGACACCATGAAAACCGGTGTATACGCCACTAGTCCACGAAGGTCGTAAAAATAAAATATATCAGTCATGTGGTAAGGGTATAAGAATTTACTGTCTTTTCGCGGGAGTAGTGACATGTAAATAAGAAAAAGAAGTGAAAGAAAGAAAGAAACATTTATTTTGGCACTAAAATTAAGTATAAAAGTAAAAAAAAATACTTAAATATGTACTAGAATTTAAAAACGATCGTCATTTTGCAGAAGTGCAATGTACCAAAAAAGGAAAGTCAGCAAAAGTGACTAGAAGCTATACAAATAACAGTGGCATTTGTGAAACATGACAAAATTTAGCGGTTCCAGTGTCTGGTACTGTGATCGCCAATCCTCTTTTTCGTTGTGGCGATAATAGCGAAAACTCCTGAGAATGTAAGAGGCACAATTTTTGGATCTTTCTTGGCTACTAAGTAAGTTATTCGAAATTTAAATGTGCGTCCACTTCTCCAATTTGTTCTGCAATCGCAGTATAGCAGGTCTCAGGGCGTGTTTGTGTGGACATGTTTTCAAGGTAATAAGCATTACATATCGGCCTTTCACTACAAATTCTCAACCAACAGCTTTTCTAAGGATATCTATACATATAAATAAAATTGGAGCGTCGGTTTGTAATATTGAAATTACAGTTTTTTACTACATGTATATGAATATATATACGGTACATCCACCAAAATTACAGCTTTTTTTACAATTTTTGTCTGTCAGTCTGTTCGTTCCGGCTAATCTCTGAAACGGCTGGACCGATTTTAACGGGACTTTCACTGGCAGATAGCTGATGTTATAAGGAGTAATATAGGCAGGCTACTTTTATTTTAGAAACATAATTAGGTTTCCACGTTAAGTGTTAAACGGCGGGCAAAGACGCGAGGGGCAGCTAGTTCCTTCACATAAATGCCGAAATGAATTCAAGGAACATTTAACACAGGATTCATAAAAATACATTCATCCCAGAGATAACGGGCTTATAATTTCCGATGAGACGGTTTTAATGAGTTTAAATTAACTCATTAAAGCTGCGTTCAGCAAACAAGGGCCTAAGCCAATGCAATAATTGGTTGCTACAGGGTTCTGTTATTGGACCTATACTTTAATTTTTACTACAGCAAGAACGTAAAAAAATATGTAAAATATATTTCATCTAGGTAAATATTTTTGGAAAAATTAAAAAAGTATCTTCGCGCAATTAATAATACTGGGGTAGACAGAGGTCTAAACCATTAAGTACATACGACCCTTCCACCGAAGAAATTTTTTTGGGACAACGTGATAGGTGGTGAGCTCGTCGCTGTCTTTATGTCCAAACCAACGATATAATCGAACAAAACTTTTTGAAAAAACCCATTGGTACGAGCCGGCCACTTGGGGATCGAAGTCGGGTCTCCTGACTCGAAATCCGATCACCCAACCACTCGGCTGACTTTTGTGACACGAGACTTTAAGAAGGAGATAGAAAAAGAAACTTTCACATTAACAAAATTAGAAGGATAATATGTATGTAGGTGTGTTTATGTTAAGTGAAAAGGATTTTTTTTTCTCCTAGAACCCACCGTCTGCTCTCTTACATATCGGCAAGTTAAAGTCCACTGCAGGATATAGGCCTCTCCCACAGGGAGGATTTGCCATAATCGCCACGCTTGGCAAGCGGATTCGCGATCGCAATACCAGACCACTCGCACCTCAGACGCTGCTGCCCATCTTCGGTCTGATAATTTTGGTCTGATATATTAGAGATGGTTATCCCGCCATCTATCGGTGGCCATAACGAAATCCAAGGCCGTTGCCCTTACTCGCCTCTTAAGACATCCTCGGCAAGAAAGGGAGTGGCAATATTCTTACGCCGTTACAACACGGAATCACTCTGTTCTCCTCGACTCACAATATTCACAAATTCACTTTTCTTTTGGTTTCAATGGTACAGATAACTAATATATAGACACAAAGATAAGTAGAGCGATTGTTTACTAGCGAAAGGAAAAGAGGGGATTATATTAATCATTTAAATATTTTTTTTGGAGCTGTCATAATCGCTTTGCAACTAAAGCCTCCTTACAATCCTTCTATAATAAAGATAAAAAAATATATTTTTTTCTGACATTCAGTTTTCCTCATTACGTTTTCTTTTATGACCAGTCTTGTAGTACTATAAGCTTTTAAAATTTCCATAGTATTGCATCTTACACAATGAATGAAAAAACAGTACCTGCATAACCATAGTTTGCTTGTTTTATATAATTTTAGCATATTTGTTAGAGCAGTTTATGAGAAACCAATGTACAGGCATAGTATTACAATAATAATTTATTTATTTACGAATAAAGATTTCGTTTTTATCTTGCTTCAACTCATACATGATTTTAGCGGACCCAACTGAAAATCAGTGCTGCTGCAAACATCAGCGGCTGAATGCTGAGTTGGCTGTCCTTTTCACATTTTACTTTAAAAAAAAATACTATTTTTTAATTTTGTATTACTTTTTTTATGATTTAATTTTATTTTTTTAATTTTAGTTTAACTAGTTAATAACTAGTATATAATATAAAAAAATAAATATATTTGTACATTTATTGTTTGTTAAGTAGTAGTGAATAAATATTTTTCTTTCTTTATTTATTTGTAACACTCTTTTGGTTTGTTATCAATACTTATTTGTTTACTTATTATTATTTTAAATTATCTTATTTTAAAATAATAATATAAATGTACAAAATTCACCAAGTATATGTATAAGCAAAATGAAATTAAATAATTTGTATACTGAAATAAGATATATTAATTTAATGTATTTATAAAAAATCCACTATTTCGAATTGAAGTTCTTTTAACAAGGTAGAAAAAAGTGAGAGAAACTCCATTGGTTTCATTCTCTTCTAATTTTTTATAAAATTTATATACAGATATAATATAAAGTTAATAAAACATATTACAAAATATATAAAAAAATAACAAAAGGGATTATTGCATAAAGATATTTACACTAAGCTAGAGTACTTATATACAGAACTATGGTAACTGACATAGCCGTAAGGACCAGAGTGCTGAAGTGGCAATGGGCCAGCCACGTAGCTTGACAAACTGACAACCGTTGGGGAAGAAAGGTTCTCGTGCGGCAAGCTCATATAGGCAAAAACAGTGTAGGACAACCCGCCACGAGATGGAGTGACGACTTGCAAAATGTTACGGGAAGTCGATGGATGCAGGTGACTGGGGACTGTTCATTGTGGAAAACTTTGGTGGTCTATGTTCAGCAGTGGACGCTTGATAGGCTGTAAAGAAGAAGAGTACTTACAGCTTACAGCTAGGAGTCTACAACTCATTCCAAGGACTTACTGTCATTAATCTCACCTTAGCACCACCTTAGAAGTAATGATAGCCGAGTGGTTCAGTGGTCGGAATTTCGAGTCGAGAGACCCGAGTTCGATCCCCAAGTGGCAGGCTCGTACCAATGAGTTTTTCAAAAACTTATGTACGCATTATATCGTTGGCTTGGACATAAAGGCGGCGACGGGCTCACCACCTGTCACGTTGTCCCGAAAATATCTTCAGTGGAAGGTGGGTCAAAGGGACTTAATTGTCTAGACTAGACCTCTGTCTACCCCTGTATTGGGAATTGCGTGAAGATATTATTTATTTATTATATATATAATCTCACCTTGTAGCGAGGGATTTTACCAATGAATTTGAACTTATGTATAATTTGTACTATTAGCTCGAACTTACAATATACAACAGGCTTACTACATAGCCCTAAAACTTTATGAAAGGTAGGTTAAGTGGAATTGACTGACTACCCCACTATTGGGTACCCAGTTGTGAGACCTTAGTTTACTACTGTACTATGGTTTCAATTTAAATTTAGAGGCATATTAAGTTAAAATGTTTATTGTTTGTCAGAAAGGCCTTGTGAATGTCTCTTTTGAGTAATCTGGAGTTTGCAATTCTTTATTTAAATTAATAAATAATTGATAAATAAATGAAAAATAATTGATAAATAGACTTATGTACGAATTGTGTCTTTTGCTTGGACATTGAGATGGCAACGGGCTCACCACCTATTACTTTGTCCCAAAAAATGTCTATAGTGGAAGGTGGGTTGAAAGGACTTAATTGTCTAGACCTCTTTCTACCCCTGTTTGGGGAATGGTGAGATATATATAATTATCTATGAAAATTTATGTGTTTAAGAAAATATTGGATTGGCTTGGAAACTAAGATGGCAATAAACTCTACCACCAGTCACAATATCTCAACCTATGGTGAAAGTGGGTCAAAGGGCTTCATTGTCTATTCCTCTTCCTGCCCCCCAGTATTGGAATTATGGGTGAAGTTAAATAAATAGTATATTTTTATTTATTTCTTTATTAATTTCAGGTTATTAAATTTTTTGATGTAATGATTGACATCTCATTTGAGAGTGTGATGACATTATGAGAGGTTATATATGGCTATATATAAAGCTGAATGAAAAATCTGGAATGTTAAGTCTGCTTGTAGATATATGTCACATTTGACAAAATTTTGGGTTGAAATCTAAATGTGCTAAATTACATAGAAATCGATTATTACCGAACAAGAAATAGGTGATGCAGTGAAGTTAGGACAAGAGAGTAATAACACAGGCACTAATGTTCCCCTTTAAAAATATCATACATTTTTGTCGTAATTTTATTTCAAATGTGTCGGTAATACTACTATATGTATAAAATAATGAACAAAATCAGAAAAAATTGTAGTTAGAAACAATTGGGAGCGAGATTTTGTAATTGTATTAAAAAAAAAGCCATCGGCAACCTAAGAAACAACAACAGAAATTAGAACGATCAATACTCACTTGACTACAAACGGCTGATCATAACAAACATTTTAAGTCTGTATTTTATTAACCAATAGATGATTGGCCACATTTATGTATAAAAAAATTAAAAAAAGATTTTAAAATTATAATATTCTTATAAAGAGAATATAATCTCTATGTTGTATATTCTTTGCTTACCTTAAAGAAGACTTAAAATTTAATTTCACAATTCACTACAGTTAGCCTTTTACACAAATGACACATATTTACGAATTACTCATTCACAGGACCACGACCTGAAAACTGGGTGGAATTTAATTTAGACCAAAATACACACACGACTCGACTCGAACCCGATGAGTGGTTCTTGCGTTCCGAAACATCAAAACATTATTGTGACGTGAAGCTGTCAAATGTGAAGTGCTTTCTGAACAGAACTGCTAGTTAATGTTCCATTACGCCGTTGAAATAAATTTTAACAATAAAGCTTTTTTTTTTTTTTTTATTTAACCCTTTACCAATTATATTAATTTAATAAAACGTATTAAAAGCAATAACACAAACCGTTTGTTCAATTTAGGTGATCACATCGATTGAAAATGTGTTCATTACACATAATAAATATCTTATATTCATCACGAGTTCCATTTCCTGTGAAAATACTTATGCAAGAAAAAGATACAGGATCTGATCAATGCTCAATCTAATTTCCGCAAAACGTCGGCAAAAAGGCGCGACCACCCAACGTTCACGTAAACAAGTCTTTGAGGAAATTTCCCCGATCTAATATCCGGTGCGAATTACTATTGGCTCGCTTTCACACCGATCTGATACCGAGCGAATCTTGGAATTGAAGTCGCATAATGCACCAATCACTTTGGTGTGACGTGAACAATGTTCCAAATTGAACCAATGTGGCATCGGATATTTGACGCAACTACATCCTGCGCGGAAAGCCCGGGAATGAGCTAAAGGCGGGCTAACACCTGCGCAGCATCCCTATGGACGCCGATGCAAGATCACATCTCGCGAAAAGTAATGATTATTTCTGTCCACAGGCGTCTAGTTCCGCATATTCCCGCCGTGGCGCTGCGAGCTCCACGGGAGTGGGACGTTGATATATGTACCCCGATATAGCGGCTAGTTAAAACGTAATTTTAGCGTTCGAAATTGAAAAATTGCGGATGTATAGCTGCAAGTGTCTTTATTGAATCGTGTTTATTCACCGCCTTTATCTGAGTGCGATACAAGTACGCTCCACGATTTATTGTTTCATGTACGCTGTTCGCGACGACAGTCGTCCATTGCCAGTCGTATTATTCGGGGATGTAGCACCCGTGCGGGAATCGATCTATGGATACATAATTATAATAATAAAAAGTGTTTATAAAGACGCAATTATGTGTAGGTAACGAGTGTATTGGTGTTAAAATGTGCGAAGCTAGTCGCAAAAGAAACATATCGACCGATGTCGCATCTCCAGCACTGACTGGTATCCAGAGAAGCGAGGCAGTGCATCGTGCGAGGTTGGGACACTCCCGTCTGATCTCACAATAGAACGCAATTGTTTATCGACGCGCGTATCACCCGCGTCCGACATACGCCTATTGTTATGCATCAATCACGCATCGACAACAGCTCGCCATTAAACCACAAAATGGTTGTACGCGCGAGCCGAATAAAAACCGCCATAAGCGGAAAATTAAATAACTGAATCCAACATAGGTAACTAATGGCGCGCGGATCGGTCATCATCGGACTTCTCCTCATCACAATCATTAGCTGCGAGCTCCAACATGTCACGGAGAGCTCCAAGGAGAAGAAGACCATGGCGACGGAAAAGGAACGCTCACGCTCCGCGAACCCTGGCCGGGAGCGGGGCTCCTTTCTGAAGCTCTCGAATCTAATGAACCGTACGGATGAGCGGCGCGAGGGCAGACGCAGAGGGAAGACCAATATGAATAAGATACTGCAGTTGAACCGCAACCACAAAGCTCAGAACGACGACATGCTAAATGATAACGAAGGCGCAATAGCCATACAGCAGAGGACAGTGCCCGACGAAAACGACACAAACACGCTAGCGAACAAAATGAATATATTACGTCGCGAAGGACCAACATACGAAGCGGTTAACAAGCACAACATCATCCCACAAGTGACCGGAGTGTTTTGTAACTTTGAAATTAACAACTCCAGCGTGGACATGTGTAACTGGCAATGGAACTCGACAGTGTCCAGCCACGGGCTGGGGTTCAAGGTTCTGACTGCTGCGGAAGTGGTGTATATGAACGAGACGACCAGGGGTCTGAAGTTCTCGGGTCCAAGTACCGACGCTGACGGGAAAGTTGAAGGTGAGATTTACTGAACGATAAGTTCTTTAATGACTTGCGATTTCGCATTACTTACTTCGATACTTTTGATAATATAACGAGACTAATTTCGAAGACAATGTGAGCAAATTGCTCTGAGAGCTGGGTCAAAAGTATTCGGATACCTAAACGTGCGTGTATGAAGAAAATGACCAGTTTGAAAGAAGCGAAAGAGGTGTGTAAGAATCTTGTAACGTAATATAAAACGTAAATGTGCAAAGCCTGTCTTTTTTTTATAGAAAAGTGAGGCAAACGAGCAGGATGCTCACGTGATGGTAAGTGATTACCGCCGCCCATGAACACCCGCAATACCAGAGGCATAGCAGACGCGTTGCCTCCCTTAGAGTACCCCTTAGAGTGTGCGGGCCACCCGTTACCTGCACTCACCAGACGAAACGCAGAAGTTAGACTTCTACTTTATGCCGGTATTCTGTGAGGTCGTGGTACTTCCCCGGTCGAGCCGGCCCATTCATGAAACAACAAAAGCTGATGCGTGGCTCTACGACTGTCACTCTCTGCCACTGTCTATTAACAGGTTTAAGAAATTTATTAAAGAAAAGCTTTATAGGGAGGGTTATTATAATATAAATGAATATATTAATAACAGTTACCCCTGGGAGTGAAGTGATCGTTCCCAAGCTATTTCTAGAAAATATCACATTATATTTGTATAATGCATTATATTGTAAAAAATATTGACCAAAAAAGAGTATACCTACAGAGTTTCTCTCGCCTGTTTCTTCTCCGTTAGAGGAACCTCATTACGAAACGGTGTTGGATTAAAAATGACTATCGATACACGAATTTATGTTCTAATGTCGATGAATAAATGATTTGTTTGATTTGACACACGCAGACTCTGCGTTAAGATATTTATTTATTTATTACTTGTTTGATATTACGTATTTGTTTTTATTTTTTATTATTTTATTTCTCTATATGTATGTTAGGTATAGTAAATAATATTTATAATACAAGTGTAGCCTTCACGTACTTCCTAATACTGAGGTAATCAGAGATTTAGGCTATAAGACTTTTTCCATCCACTTTTAGCGACAACTTATTTGCGACCTTGACGAATACAACGTGTACTCAGAAGTTACTCAGTAAACGGTATATATACTGCAATGATTACCGACATCATATAATAGTCTCGAAAAATATCAAACCAAATAAGAAAATACAAACAAATAAGCAATCCGATGACAGGCAGTAGCGTGTAAGGTGTGTCAATCAGCTTGTCAAGCGTAATTTTGAATGTGAAATTTACCATAATTGAAAACTTGTGGCTTCCTTCTGTACGGCGGGCGGTCTTGGCCATATAAAGCAAAAGCTAAATCCAATAATTGGCAACACCTTACCAACTTCGAAATACATGTGTCTTTATTAGGTAGAATCGGCATAATTAAAAAAATAGCGGACATTTATTAGAAGTTTTTAGACTCAGAAATAATAGGTTAAGGCTTTCATGATTTATGTCTTTGATTTTTAACGTAACAGAATGACAGATTATGAATGTTTAAAAATAATAATTTATCTAAATAGAATTTTATATTTTATATCAATTATTATTTATCTTTCTTGTAATATATCTAATATGTAAACATCCATCATACTGTTATAGAAGGAATCAATATATATATATATATATATATATATATATATATATATATATATATATATATAGATATATTACAAGATATGATATACTTCTATAACAGTATGATACATCCATCATACTGTTATAGAAGGAATCAATATATATATATATATATATATATATATATATATATATATATATATATATATATATATATATATATATATATATATATATATATATATATATATATATATATATATATATATATATATATATATATATATATATATATATATATATATATCATATATCTTTTTACCACTTCCATCTTTTAAATATATAAATTTATTCATTGATATTTCGGAAAAGATTTTAACTCACAATCGTTCTCATCACTCAGTGATATTTAGCAACATTTCTATATTCCAAATTTGAATGTTACTCACTATATATAAATCAATAAAATAATGAATAGCTTACATTATAAATTAATAAATGTTTTAAAACGTCATAGATTAACGATAAGCAAAGCTTATTAACCCAGTATCACCAATTTTCCCGCCCTTAGCTTTGGAACATTTTCTTCTTAATAATTAGAAAAAAAAAAAAATAAACAAAAGTGGTCTGTTACCAAAGATATCGCGTAAAATAAAAACAAAACAAATAGGATAAGTGCGAGTCGGAACTAACATTGTGAAGGTTGCATACCATTAAAAAGATTTAAAATTTTCGTTAGACGACTTAATTATGGCTACTGACAGCTGACAGGGTAACTATTTCTAAACATACTATACCAAAATTCTACAAACCGGTGGCCAAGAGTGGCGATTATGGTAAACCCTTCAATATTGGAGAGGGCACATCCTGCAGTGGACTTTTCTGGGCCGTTGTAACGATGATGATGGAGAACGTATCCTACTGGTTGGTGTCTTATACCGCGCAATTTTATTTCCGGTATAGAAAGTATCTTACTTACTTCTCTAGAATACGAGCTACCTTAATCTCATATTTCATCAAAATCAGCTTAACTAATTAGCAGTTAATTAGTCGTGAACGCGTAACAGACAGAGCTACAATAGCATTTATAATATTAATATTTTCGGGTGCAATTTTCGTATAATTTGGGTATAACATTAACATATTAATAAAAATTTTCTTTGCGTTATTGACGTTATGAAGGTCCTTTTTTGCTTTTCTGTTACGGATAACAGGTTAATCATTATAATATATATTTACAAACATAACATAACAGCTTTTCTATATTATATTTAATAATACATACAAACTGTTGTTTTAAGGCCATAAACTAAATCCTAATTTTATACCAAACATGTAAGAGTGTGTTATTTCCTATTTCCGTTTACAAAACAATGTGAAAATATCCAACCTTTAAATGTCAAAGGTCCATTGCGGGACTACGACGAGGGCGCCATTTTGCTATTTGGTAGAGATTATATTCGACTTAAGATTATTTTAGATCTTTACCTATTAAATTACTATTGCTCATGCAAAAAAGTTAGGAACAAATTTAATTTAATTTTATCTTTTTATTTTTGTTGAAATAAATTTTACATGTAATGTAAACATTAAATAACAACATAAAAAGTCACGATAGCCGAGTCGCTGGGTGGTCGGAATTTCGAGTCAAGAAACCAGAGTTCGATCCCCAGGTGGCAGGCTCGTACCAATGGGGTTTTCAAAAACTTATGTACGGATTATATCGTTGGCTTGGACTGAAAGAAGCGAAAGAAGTATGTAAGGATCGTGACAATTGGCGATCTGTACATTCTGACGGGGTAGGTCAGATATTGTGCGTGAAGATAGAAATTAAGTAATTAGAAATTGAAAAGATTATGCATTTAAAATTCGTCGGAATCTCAGTTGTAAATTGGAATTCAAGTCAAAGACCCGAGGCTAGTACCAATAGTTTTTTTTTTTTCAAAAATTTACTAACGATTTACATAAAGATGATACAGGTCATTTTGTCCCAAAAACTGTTTTCGGTGAAAGAAGGATTGAAAGGACTTAATTGTCAGGACCTCTGTCTATCCCAGAGTATTGGAAACGGCTTGAAAATAATTATAATAAACAATCTTTGTTAGTTAGTCACGATAGTCGAGTGGTTGGGTGGTCGGAATTTCGAGTCGAGAAACCCGAGTTCGATCCCCAGATGGCAGGCCGTACCAATGGGTTTTTCAAAAACTTATGTACGAATTAAATCGTTTGGTTAGACATAAAGACGGCGACGGGCTCACCACCTGTCACGTTGTCCCGAAAATATCTTCGGTGAAAGGTGGGTCGAAGGGATTTAATTGTCTAGACTAGACCTCTGTCTACCCCTGTATTGGGAATTGGGTGAAGATCATTTGAAAATCTTGTGAAAAGCTGCTTTATCATCGTTACAGATATATCGATTTATTAAGTTTGCTTCCAAGATTTTCTCTTTAAACTAAAAGATGCATCTAACACCATATAATATATAATCACAAAGGAAATGGACGCTTTTGCCGAGAGTAATTAACGTCTCTCAAGTTATTTTTAGTATTGCTTAGAATAGATGATGCACAGGGGCGCTTCAGGACGGATTAATTAAGTAGATAATTAAGTTACGGGTAATTATTAAGTAATTAATTAGCAGACGACCTCCGGCGTAAACACTGGTTTTCAGTGACGCCATCTCGAGTTTTACCACTTTTTCTACATTTTCTCGGGTCTGGGTGTTTTGTGGTGCCTTCGTTGTTCTCTATTCCCATACCACAAGTGCTTTAGCATCTTTCATTGGGATCGTAGCAATGTATGTGACGTTGTCCCTATGTATATACCTGTAATAAGTTGAATGCAGGCTATTTGGCTCTTTTGGTTGGGTTAGGATCTTTGGATGACGGCTATGTTCAGCAGTAAACTTATGGATGGTAGCTGAAATCTAACCTAACGTAAAATATTATATACATAAGTCACGATTGCCGAGTGATTGGGTAATCGGAATTGGAATCGAGAGACCCGAGTTCGATCGTTAGGTGGTAAGCTCGTACCAGTGGGATTACATCAAAAACTTATGTACGATTTATAGCGTTGGCTTGGACATAAAGGCGGCGACAGGCTCACTGCCGGTCATGTTGTTCAAAAAACTGTCATCCGTGAAAGGTGGGTGATAGCCTTGAATCTTGCCTTTTGATTAACTGCTGGTGCACTGCATGCTGCAACTTAGTGCTGGTACCGACTTTGTTATATGGCCGCGATACCAGGGTATGTCAGAAAAAGCATAAAATTAAGTCGAATGCAGTGGCGTTGCGATCTCTTCGTAAAATGTGCGGCGTTACTTTGACCGACGGAAAGCGAAAGGAAGAGATTCGGAATATGGCAGGTTTGAAAGATGATCATATCACTAAAATTAATAAGGGCGTGGTTCGGTGGTTTGGGTACGATGAATGTATGAGTGAAAACCGAATGGTGAAGAAAATATATAGTGCGAAAGTTAATATTAAAAGATGTCGCTATAGGTCGAGACTAACTTTCGAGGATCATGTGAGCAAATTGCTACGAGTACATAGACGTGCGTGTATGAATAAAATGTAGAATTTGAAACAAGGGAAAAAGGTATGAAAGGATCATGACAGCTGGTGAATCTGTTCTCTCTGGCTACCCGGGCAGGGACTGTTCGTGAAGATAAACTAAAAAAAACAAACTCGTTTAGAGCACAAAGACATTGGTTCGCTCACATAGCTGGAAGTAAATATTAAAACGAAAAAATAACACTAATATCGAAACAGAAAACATCACAGTAACGCTCTAATGCATCCCTGCAATTGCCGATTGCGTCTATTTTATCATTTTGTTTCGAATCCGTTTGCTCTGTCCAGAAATAAACCGTTAACGGTCGGCTTAGGTTCGTTCTTCATTGTCAATCATTGAGATTTACTTTACTTCTGCAATCTTAGAACTTGCATGTGGTCTAGTAAACTATTCATACATACATATCTTCACACCATTCCCAACACAGGGATAGACAGAGGTCTAGTCTAGACAATTAAGTCCCTTTGACCGACCTTCCACCGAAGATATTTTGGGACAACATGACAGGTGTCGTCGACAGTTGACGTCTTTTGTGTCCAATCCAGCGATATGAATCGTACAAAAACCCATTGATACGAGCCTGCCACTTGGGGACCGAACTCGGGTCTCTCGAATCAAATTCGGATCTCTCGAATCAACCACTCGGCAGTCGTGACTTATCGTGACTATCGTCTAAGGAACTACCTGAAAAGACTAAATTGTTTAGAACTTTGACAACCCCACAATTGTCACCATACCATATCGTACCACTATATCATAGGTTATCACTGCCAACACGCACTGTCGGTATACTTTAGACTTAACCTCATGTCTTTGAGGTACAATCGACGAGAAAATATAGCGTAGTTTGCCGAACGGTGCCCAGCTTAGTTGGATTCGTCGATTGACCTCTGGGTCGAAGTAAGAATTACCTAGTCTGGCAATTTGTCTCTGGTTATATCCGTGTGGTAACGGTGTAAGAATCTTGCCACTCTCTTTTTTCCTGTGGGTGTCGTAAAAGGCAACTAAGGAAACAGCCTTGAACATCGTTATAGATATATCGATTTATTAAGTTTGCTTCCAAGATTTTCTCTTTAAACTAAAAGATGCATCTAACACCATATAATATATAATCACAAAGGAAATGGACGCTTTTGCCGAGAGTAATTAACGTCTCTCAAGTTATTTTTAGTATTGCTTAGAATAGATGATGCACAGGGGCGCTTCAGGACGGATTAATTAAGTAGATAATTAAGTTACGGGTAATTATTAAGTAATTAATTAGCAGACGACCTCCGGCGTAAACACTGGTTTTCGAAGTGACGCCATCTCGAGTTTTACCACTTTTTCTACATTTTCTCGGGTCTGGGTGTTTGTGGTGCCTTCGTTGTTCTCTATTCCCATACCACAAGTGCTTTAGCATCTTTCATTGGGATCGGAGCAATGTATGTGACGTTGTCCCTATGTATATACCTGTAATAAGTTGAATGCAGGCTATTTGGCTCTTTTGGTTGGGTTAGAATCTTTAGATGACGGCTATGTTCAGCAGTAAACTTATGGATGGAGGCTGAAATCTAACCTAACGTAAAATATTATATACATAAGTCACGATTGCCGAGTGATTGGGTAATCGGAATTGGAATCGAGAGACCCGAGTTCGATCCCCAGGTGGCAGGCCGTACCAATGGGTTTTTCAAAACTTATGTACGATTTATAGCGTTGGCTTGGACATAAAGGCGGCGACGGGCTCACCACCTGTCACGTTGTCCCGAAAATATCTTCGGTGGAAGGTGGGTCGAAGGGATTTAATTGTCTAGACTAGACCTCTGTCTACCCCTGTATTGGGAATTGGGTGAAGATCATTTGAAAATCTTGTGAAAAGCTGCTTTATCATCGTTACAGATATATCGATTTATTAAGTTTGCTTCCAAGATTTTCTCTTTAAACTAAAAGATGCATCTAACACCATATAATATATAATCACAAAGGAAAAGGACGCTTTTGCCGAGAGTAATTAACGTCTCTCAAGTTATTTTTAGTATTGCTTAGAATAGATGATGCACAGGGGCGCTTCAGGACGGATTAATTAAGTAGATAATTAAGTTACGGGTAATTATTAAGTAATTAATTAGTAGACGACCTCCGGCGTAAACACTGGTTTTCGAGGTGACGCCATCTCGAGTTTTACCACTTTTTCTACATTTTCTCGGGTCTGGGAGGTTTACTGTACCTTCTTTGTTTCCTATTCCTTAACACAAGTGCTTTTCTACTTATTTTGGGAACGCTATGTATATGATGTTGTAGGTGTTTGTTGATGATGAATGTATGTGTTTATTTTTTATTACAAAATAGAAAAAAATTACACAGTTTTCTTACATTCACAACCTACAAACTCATGAACTCCCGAACTGTCTGTTTCATAACAATAGAACGTCTGATAAGTTCGTAGCTCTGTAAAACTCTCAGGTCTCGCGTGGGTGTTAAATGTAAAGCGAATATGAACCGGGGGCAGGGCATCGCGTGCTTGCATGTTGCGCCGTACCGCCCCGTATTCTAAAAAAAAAATGTATACAGGTTGAAATTTACATATTCTGGTAACTATGAATTAACCTATTACGTGTATAGAATCTGCTGCCTCTGTGATAATAAAATAAAAAAATATCTTCGGTGGAAGGAGGGTCGAAGGGACTTAATTGTCTAGACCAGATCTCTGTCTATTATTTAGTACTGATTTTTTAGTAAGTAAACTGATGACACGTTAAATGATTTGTTGCAAATCAGGTAACAGTGGAAATCATAGCTGTGACACTTTTTAATAATATGACGACCTCCGTGGACTAGTGGTGTGCACTCCAGTTTTCATTGTGTCGCGAGCTTTGAGGTCCCGGTTTCTCGAACCTGGACCATGGACCTGCCAAATAGAAACCACTTTTCTCAGGTCTGGGAGGTTTACTGTACCTTCTTTGTTTCCTATTCCTTAACACAAGTGCTTTTCTACTTATTTTGGGAACGCTATGTATATGATGTTGTAGGTGTTTGTTGATGATGAATGTATGTGTTTATTTTTTATTACAAAATAGAAAAAAATTACACAGTTTTCTTACATTCACAACCTACAAACTCATGAACTCCCGAACTGTCTGTTTCATAACAATAGAACGTCTGATAAGTTCGTAGCTCTGTAAAACTCTCAGGTCTCGCGTGGGTGTTAAATGTAAAGCGAATATGAACCGGGGGCAGGGCATCGCGTGCTTGCATGTTGCGCCGTACCGCCCCGTATTCTAAAAAAAAAATGTATACAGGTTGAAATTTACATATTCTGGTAACTATGAATTAACCTATTACGTGTATAGAATCTGCTGCCTCTGTGATAATAAAATAAAAAAATATCTTCGGTGGAAGGAGGGTCGAAGGGACTTAATTGTCTAGACCAGATCTCTGTCTACCCTTGTATTAGGAATTGCGTGAAGATGTTTTTGTTATTCATACATAGTTTGGGACAACATCAAATACATTGCTCTGATCTCAAACCGCTTATGTTATGGAACCTCTTCTTCCCATTTTCATTAGGGACCCTCTTTTCAATAGGGTTATCCCAGTAATGTAATTTCCCATAATGGGAAATTGCATAGTAGAACATTAGTAATACGTTCTCCGTGTATTGTCTTAACGTGTAACGTCTGGCGTACTCACTGGTTTCATGGTGTCACTAGCTCCGTGGTACAGATTCTTTTCCCGGTCAATCAAGAAAATACTTTTCAAAATGTACTAAATTTTGTCGAGTCTGGGAGTTTCTGGTACCTTCGATGTTTCTGATTCCCCAGATGGCAGGCTCGTACCAATGGGATTTTCAATAACCTCTTTACGATTGGCTTGGACATAAAGACGGCGACGGGCTCACCACTTGTCACGTTGTCAAAAATATCTTCGGTGGAAAGTGGGTCGAAGGGACTTAATTGTCTAGACCAGATCTCTGTCTATTATTTAGTACTGATTTTTAGTAAGTAAACTGATGACACGTTAAATGATTTGTTGCAAATCAGGTAACAGTGGAAATCATAGCTGTGACACTTTTAATAATATAACGACCTCCGTGGACTAGTGGTGTGCACTCCAGTTTTCATTGTGTCCCGAGCTTTGAGGTCCCGGTTTCTCGAACCTGGACCATGGACCTGCCAAATAGAAAGCCACTTTTCTCAGGTCTGGGAGGTTTACTGTACCTTCTTTGTTTCCTATTCCTTAACACAAGTGCTTTTCTACTTATTTTGGGAACGCTATGTATATGATGTTGTAGGTGTTTGTTGATGATGAATGTATGTGTTTATTTTTTATTACAAAATAGAAAAAAATTACACAGTTTTCTTACATTCACAACCTACAAACTCATGAACTCCCGAACTGTCTGTTTCATAACAATAGAACGTCTGATAAGTTCGTAGCTCTGTAAAACTCTCAGGTCTCGCGTGGGTGTTAAATGTAAAGCGAATATGAACCGGGGGCAGGGCATCGCGTGCTTGCATGTTGCGCCTACGTACCGCCCCGTATTCTAAAAAAAATGTATACAGGTTGAAATTTACATATTCTGGTAACTATGAATTAACCTATTACGTGTATAGAATCTGCTGCCCTCTAGCAGTAATAAAAATAAAAAAATATCTTCGGTGGAAAGTGGGTCGAAGGGACTTAATTGTCTAGACCAGATCTCTGTCTATTATTTAGTACTGATTTTTAGTAAGTAAACTGATGACACGTTAAATGATTTGTTGCAAATCAGGTAACAGTGGAAATCATAGCTGTGACACTTTTAATAATATAACGACCTCCGTGGACTAGTGGTGTGCACTCCAGTTTAGTTGGATTCGTCGATTGACCTCTGGGTCGAAGTAAGAATTACCTAGTCTGGCAATTTGTCTCTGGTTATATCCGTGTGGTAACGGTGTAAGAATCTTGCCACTCTCTTTTTTCCTGTGGGTGTCGTAAAAGGCAACTAAGGGAAACAGCCTTGAACATCGTTATGCCAACCGATAGATGGCGGGACAACCATCTCTAACAATATCAGACCAAAATAATCAGACCAAAGATGGGTGGCAGCGTCTAAGGTGCGAGGTGTCTGATACTCCGATCGCCAATCCGCTTGCAAGCGTGACGATTATGGCCTTTGGGAGAGGCCTATTACCTGCAGTGGATTTTAATAGGTTCTCATGTATGTATGTATATATATCCGACACCAAATTTGAGCGTTGTGTTCCCAAAAACAACAGGCACTGGTGGGAAACACTATAGAAGTAATTTAGCATAGAGCTAAGTTCCTCCAGCGATCCTGCCAACAAGACTATGTCGTCGGCAAACCGAACGTGAGTGATGTATTCGCCACTGATGTTAATATAGTATCTTTTCCAGTTCAGCAGTTTTAGAAGACATTTTCCTACGCAGCGGCAAGGAGTTTCGGGGACATAATGTCACACTGTCTTATGCCTTTCTGCGATTGAATAGCTTTCGTGCTCTTGTTCTATAATCCGATACACATCGTGGCCTCATCATATAGACATCTCAAAATATCGATATACCGGGAGTATATATATCAGACAAAAATAGTATAGGTACAATCCAGAGAAGAGTACATATGTGTAAGTATTTTTAGCCTTTTCGGGGACCGGCTTGTTCGAGGCTGGAAGCCGTCAAATCTGCTTGCTAGAAGATTCGTTGCGACTCTTGAAAATAGTACGTAAACGCGGCTTAGAAGTATCTTTATCTTCATACACGCTCGTCTAAGTGTCCTAGGACTGTCGACCATCACATCTTTGAGGAATTTGCTCACATTGTACTCGAAAGTCTTCTTACTCTCGGCTTACTTGAACCTTAACCTATTTTAACTTTCGCGCTGAATACCTCACCATTCGCTCTTAAGTCTTTTGCTTAACATGCCCAAACCCTTATCCATTTTAGTGTTAAGGTCATCTTTCAAACCTGCCACATTGCGAATCACTTCGTTTCGTTTTCGCCGCATCACTTCGTTTCGTTTCAGGAAGAGATCGTATCTCCACAGCATTCAAGTAGCTTTTATGCTTCTTCTGGCAGACCTAAGTCTCGCTGCCATACTAAGATTCACAACAATTTGCCTGCTCCGCGTTGCGAAACGTAATTTAAATGATTGCTTCCTGTCAAGTGGGTTTTGCGTAAAGATCTACCACCCCTATTCTTAACGTCGATGACCCCATTCGTTCGATATACGACAAAAGATAGATACATAACGGCCTCTAAGTCCCGTACAGGACATAGGCCTGTACTAGGGTGGAGTCTGCCATAATAGCATTGTTAAATACCATACCAAAACACCGGCAACAGCTACATCGGTGCGAAGCGTCTGATAGAGACGTCATTAACCAAGCTACGAAGTGCGGCGATTATGGTAAATCCTTCTTACAGGAGGGGACTTACTGATTTTTCTGCAGTTGACTTTAATTTGAATCGGGAGACCTGAGTTCGATCACCAAGAGGCAGGCTCGTACCAATGGGATTTTTCAATAACCTATTTACGATTGGCTTGGACATAAAGACGGCGACGGGCTCACCACTTGTCACGTTGTCCAGAAAATATCTTCGATGCAAGGTGGGTCAAAGGGACTTAATTGTCTAGACTAGACCTCTGTCTACTCCTGTGTCGGGAATGGCGTGAACTTATTTTTTTAATTTTTAATTTAATTATTTTGCCTTGCCGTATATGTCATCAGAGATATATGTATGAGATAAATGATAAATTCTTTAAAATCTATACAAATTTATGTCATTCTTGCGCCCGTTTATAATTTTCGTCGATTTCAGGCAGCTATTTATGTGTGAATGAGCTTTTGGGATAATTAATTAGGCCCACTAGGCCGCGTTAGAATCTCTTTGATCCAGTGATGTATATTTAGATTATGACTAATTAGCGTGTATGGAAGAAAATGCGTAATTGGGCAATATGTGACTAATTTAACTTATATTCTTTAAAGAATACTGGCAATGCAAAATAACATTACTAGTATCACCTCCTTGTTCTCTAAAATAATGGAATCCATTATAAACTGCTAGCTCTTGAGGGTACTTAGAGGAGCATCAGTTCATTAGTGACCGAGTACGGCTTCCGTCGGGGTCGCTCAGCTGGTGATCTTCTTGGTACCTCACTCACCGATGGGCGATGGCGGTAGAGAGCAAGGGGAGGTCAAACAGTTAGTTTGGACATAGCGAAAGCCTAAGATCGGGTGTGGCACAAAGCGCTCCTCTCGAAGCTTCCGTCATAATGGCTTTCCGACAAATTTTGAAATTGGGTCACTAGTTTTCTTATAGACCGGAGCATCAAGGTCTTAGTTGACAGTGCATGCTCAGGTCAAGTCTGTGA
Organism: Sericinus montela; assembly: GCA_029286605.1. Classification (NCBI taxonomy): domain Eukaryota; kingdom Metazoa; phylum Arthropoda; class Insecta; order Lepidoptera; family Papilionidae; genus Sericinus; species Sericinus montela. The sequence continues at coordinate 2,977,496 of JAGSMR010000050.1, forward strand.
AAACTGGTATCCCACAAGGCTGTGTGCTATCGCCAACTCTGTTTCTTCTGCATATCAATGATTTGTTACAAATTAGTAACATTCATTGCTATGCAGATATTGTACTCGTGATGCCTTATACACCAGCCGTGCCAATATTTCTCTGGAACACGTCGATGAGTACCGGAACAAACTTGTGTCTAATGTTGAGATTTTGTTAGACAATATCTCGGACTGGGGCAGACTAAATTTAGTCAAGTTCAACCCTAAAAAGTTTGAGCGTTTACCGCTAAAAAGAAACCCTTCGTCGCGTCAACTCATTTTGAGAGCACTACCTTAGTTGCTTCAGCTAATATCGGAATCCTTAGCGACAACATATCGATCTACGTTCAGTTTCGCGGTCATTTGGAAGGGAAGGCAAAATTGGCCTCTAAAAAGCTTGGCGTGCTCAGTAGAGCACGACAGTACTTCATGCCGGTTCACCGCTTGTAACTTTATAAGGCGCAGGTTAGGTTAGCCCATGGAGTACTCTGAGATGTTCATATCTCTGGGTAGGGGCACCCTAGGTGTCCAGCTCCTTCCATTTCGTATCCAACGAAGAGCGGCTCACATCGGCGACGACCACGTTCTATTTGATCGCTGGCAGCGTCTAAGGTGCGAGGTGTCTGATACTCCGATCGCCAATCCGCTTGCAAGCGTGACGATTTCTGCTTTTAGGAGAGAGGCCTATTACCTGCAGTGGATTTTAATAGGTTCTCATGTATGTATGTATATATATCGACACCAAATTTGACGTTGTGTTCCCAAAACAACAGGCACTGGTGGGAAACACTATAGAAGTAATTTAGCATAAACTAAATTCCTCCAGCGATCCACCGGCAAGACTATGTCGTCGGCAAACCGAACGTGAGTGATGTATTCGCCACTGATGTTAATATAGTATCTTTTCAGTTCAGCAGTTTTGAGGCATTTTCCTACGCAGCGGCAAGGAGTTTCAGGGACATAATGTCACTGTCTTATGCCTTTCTGCGATTGCATAGCTTTCGTGCTCTTGTTCTATAATCCGATACACATCTTAGCCTCATCATATAGACATCTCAAAATATCGATATACCGGGAGTATATATATCAGACAAAAATAGTATAGGTACAATCAGAGAGGAAATACATAGGTATGTAAGTATTTTAGCCTTTTCGGGGACCGGCTTGTTCGAGGCTGAAGCCGTCAAATCTGCTTGCTAGAAGATTCGTTGCGACTCTTGAAAATAGTACGTAAACGCGGCTTAGAAGTATCTTTATGTTTATACACGCTCGTCTAAGTGTCCTAGGACTGTCGACCATCACATCTTTGAGGAATTTGTACATTGTACTCAAAGTCTTCTTACTCTCGGCTTACTTGAACCTTAACCTATTTTAACTTTCGCGCTGAATACCTCACCATTCGCTCTTAAGTCTTTTTGCCTTAACATGCCCCGGCCATATCCATTTTAGTGTTAAGGTCATCTTTCAAACCTGCCACATTGCAGATCACTTCGTTTCGTTTCGCCGCATCACTTCGTTTCGTTTCAGGAAGAGATCGTATCTCCACAGCATTCAAGTAGCTTTTATGCTTCTTCTGGCAGACCTAAGTCTCGCTGCCATACTAAGATTCACAACAATTTGCCTGCTCCGCGTTGCGAAACGTAATTTAAATGATTGCTTCCTGTCAAGTGGGTTTGCGTAAAGATCTACCACCCCTATTCTTAACGTCGATGACCCCATTCGTTCGATATACGACAAAGATAGATACATAACGGCCTCTAAGTCGGCGTACAGGACATAGGCCTGTACTAGGAGTAGATCTGCCATAATAGCATTGTTAAATACATACCAAAACGCAGCAGCTTCATCGGTGCGAAGCGTCTGATAGAGACGTCATTAACCAAGCTACGAGGAGTGCGGCGATTATGGTAAATCCTTCTTACAGGAGGGGACTTACTGATTTTTCTGCAGTTGACTTTAATTTGAATCGGGAGACCTGCGTTCGATCACCAAGAGGCAGGCTCGTACCAATGGGATTTTTCAATAACCTATTTACGATTGGCTTGGACATAAAGACGGCGACGGGCTCACCACTTGTCACGTTGTCCAAAAAATATCTTCGGTGGAAGGAGGGTCGAAGGGACTTAATTGTCTAGACCAGATCTCTATCTATTATTTAGTACTGATTTTTTAGTAAGTAAACTGATGACACGTTAAATGATTTGTTGCAAATCAGGTAACAGTGGAAATCATAGCTGTGACACTTTTTAATAATATGACGACCTCCGTGGACTAGTGGTGTGCACACCAGTTTTCATTGTGTCGCGAGCTTTGAGGTCCCGGGATCCCGAACCTGGACCATGGACCTGCCATATAGAAAACCACTTTTTCTCGGGTCTGGGAGGTTTACTGTACCTTCGTTGTTTCCTATTCCTTAACACAAGTGCTTTTTCTACTTATTTTGGGAACGCTATGTATATGATGTTGTAGGTGTTTATTTGATGATGAATGTATGTGTTTATTTTTATAACAAAATAGAAAAAAATTACACAGTTTTCTTACATTCACAACGTACAAACTCATAAACTCCCGAACTGTCTGTTTCATAACAATAGAACGTCTGATAAGTTCGTAGCTCTGTAAAACTCTCGGGTCTCGCGTGGGTGTTAAATGTAAAGCGAATATGAACCGGGGCGGGGCATCGCGTGCTTGCATGTTGCGCCTACGTACCGCCCCGTATTCTAAAAAAAAAATGTATACAGGTTGAAATTTACATATTCTGGTAACTATGAATTAACCTATTACGTGTATAGAATCTGCTGCCCTCTAGCAGTAATAAAATAAAAAAATATCTTCGGTGGAAGGAGGGTCGAAGGGACTTAATTGTCTAGACCAGATCTCTGTCTATTATTTAGTACTGATTTTTTAGTAAGTAAACTGATGACACGTTAAATGATTTGTTGCAAATCAGGTAACAGTGGAAATCATAGCTGTGACACTTTTTAATAATATGACGACCTCCGTGGACTAGTGGTGTGCACTCCAGTTTTCATTGTGTCGCGAGCTTTGAGGTCCCGGTATCTCGAACCTGGACCATGGACCTGCCAAATAGAAAACCACTTTTTCTCGGGTCTGGGAGGTTTACTGTACCTTCTTTGTTTCCTATTCCTTAACACAAGTGCTTTTTCTACTTATTTTGGAACGCTATGTATATGATGTTGTAGGTGTTTATTTGATGATGAATGTATGTGTTTATTTTTTATTACAAAATAGAAAAAATTACACAGTTTTCTTACATTCACAACCTACAAACTCATGAACTCCCGAACTGTCTGTTTCATAACAATAGAACGTCTGATAAGTTCGTAGCTCTGTAAAACTCTCGGGTCTCGCGTGGGTGTTAAATGTAAAGCGAATATGAACCGGGGCGGGGCATCGCGTGCTTGCATGTTGCGCCTACGTACCGCCCCGTATTCTAAAAAAAAAATGTATACAGGTTGAAATTTACATATTCTGGTAACTATGAATTAACCTATTACGTGTATAGAATCTGCTGCCCTCTAGCAGTAATAAAATAAAAAAATATCTTCGGTGGAAGGAGGGTCGAAGGGACTTAATTGTCTAGACCAGATCTCTGTCTATTATTTAGTACTGATTTTTAGTAAGTAAACTGATGACACGTTAAATGATTTGTTGCAAATCAGGTAACAGTGGAAATCATAGCTGTGACACTTTTTAATAATATAACGACCTCCGTGGACTAGTGGTGTGCACACCAGTTTTCATTGTGTCGCGAGCTTTGAGGTCCCGGGATCCCGAACCTGGACCATGGACCTGCCATATAGAAAACCACTTTTTCTCGGGTCTGGGAGGTTTACTGTACCTTCGTTGTTTCCTATTCCTTAACACAAGTGCTTTTTCTACTTATTTTGGGAACGCTATGTATATGATGTTGTAGGTGTTTATTTGATGATGAATGTATGTGTTTATTTTTTATTACAAAATAGAAAAAAAAAAAAATATCTTCGGTGGAAGGAGGGTCGAAGGGACTTAATTGTCTAGACCAGATCTCTGTCTATTATTTAGTACTGATTTTTTAGTAAGTAAACTGATGACACGTTAAATGATTTGTTGCAAATCAGGTAACAGTGGAAATCATAGCTGTGACACTTTTTAATAATATAACGACCTCCGTGGACTAGTGGTGTGCACTCCAGTTTTCATTGTGTCGCGAGCTTTGAGGTCCCGGTTTCTCGAACCTGGACCATGGACCTGCCAAATAGAAAACCACTTTTTCTCGGGTCTGGGAGGTTTACTGTACCTTCTTTGTTTCCTATTCCTTAACACAAGTGCTTTTTCTACTTATTTTGGGAACGCTATGTATATGATGTTGTAGGTGTTTATTTGATGATGAATGTATGTGTTTATTTTTTATTACAAAATAGAAAAAAAATTACACAGTTTTCTTACATTCACAACCTACAAACTCATAAACTCCCGAACTGTCTGTTTCATAACAATAGAACGTCTGATAAGTTCGTAGCTCTGTAAAACTCTCGGGTCTCGCGTGGGTGTTAAATGTAAAGCGAATATGAACCGGGGGCGGGGGCATCGCGTGCTTGCATGTTGCGCCTACGTACCGCCCCCGTATTCTACAAAAAAATGTATACAGGTTGAAATTTACATATTCTGGTAACTATGAATTAACCTATTACGTGTATAGAATCTACTGCCCTCTAGCAGTAATAAAAATAAAAAAAAATATCTTCCCACCCTTCCCAATACTGGGGTAGGGAGAGGTATATACTGTTAAATATTTTCGACCCTCCTTTCAACGAAGCTTATTTGGAAGAACGTGACAGGTGTTGAGCCTGTCGTCGTCGTTGTCCAAGCCATCAATATGAAAGGCAGATAAGTTTTGAAAAAATCAATGGGAACGCGCCTACCACCTGGGGATTGAATTCCGATCACCTAACCACTCGGCTGTCGTGATTTAATAAGGAATAAATACATATGTAGATAAATGAATATATACATAGGTAGGAGTTACAATATCTTCAGTGGAAAGTGCGTCGAAGGGACTTAATTGTCTAGACTAGACCTTTGTCTACCCTTGTATTAGGAATTGCGTGAAGATGTTTTTTTATTTCTTCATACATAGTTTGGGACAACATCAAATACATTGCTCTGATCTCAAACCACTTATGTTATGGAACCTCTTCTTCCCATTTTTCATTAGGGACCCTCTTTTCAATAGGGTTATCCCAGTAATGTAATTTCCCATAATGGGAAATTGCATAGTAGGGCATTAGTAAGACGTTCTCCGTGTATTGTCTTAACGTGTAACGTCTGGCGTACTCACTGGTTTTCATGGTGTCACTAGCTCCGTGGTACAGATTCTTTTCCCGGTCAATCAAGAAAATACTTTTCAAAATGTACTAAATTTTGTCGAGTCTGGGAGTTTTTGGTACCTTCGTTGTTTCTGATTCCCCAGATGGCAGGCTCGTACCAATGGGTTTGTCAAAAGTTATATACGATTTTTTTATAGGAAAAGGGAGGCAAACGAGCAGGTGGCTCACGTGATGGTAAGTGATTACCGCCGCCCATGAACACCCGCAATACTATAGGCTTAGCAGATGCGTTGCCTCCCTTAGAGTGCCCCCTCTCCAATAATTGGGGGAGAAGGGTGTGTGGGCCACCGGTTACCTGCACTCACCAGACGAAACGCAGAAGTTTGTTAGACTTCTACTTTACGCCGGTATTCTGTGAGGTCGTGGTACTTCCCGGTCGAGCCGGTCCATTCATGCAACAACAACAGTTGATGCATGGCTGTACCACTCTTACATCGTTGGCTTTAACATAATGGCGGCGACGCGCTCACCACCTGTTTTTTATCTTAACGTAATAAAATAATTTTAAAAATTTTAATCTTTGTGTGTGTTTAAATCTTTATAAATATGTCGCTACTGATAAAGTTTGTGTGATGTGTCATTGGCATGACATCCGGAAACTGTTGCAATCTTATTGCACGTCCGTTTGATTGTGCATGTAATATTAACGAACACGACAGCCGAGTGGATGGTCATTGGAGTTCGATCCCCAAGTGGTAGGCGAATGAAGTTTTCAAAACCGGTCATGTTGTCCCCAGAAATGTCTTCCCGTCTTCCAATGGGTAGAAAAGAACTTACTTGTCTAAACCTCTGTCTATCCCTGTGTATTGGGAATGGCGTGAAGATTTTTATATATTTTGTCTCTCTACCTTTATAAGTGTCACGATAGCCGAGTGGTTGGGTGATCAGAATTTCGAGTCAAGAGTTCGATCCCTAGGTGGCAGGCTCGTACCAAAGTTTTTTTCAAAAACTTGTGTACGAATTATATCGTTGGCTTGGACATAAAGACGGCGACGGGCTCGCCACCTGTCACGTTGTCCTGAAAATATCTTCGATGCAAGGTGGGTCAAAGGGACTTAATTGTCTAGACTAGACCTCTGTCTACTCCTGTGTCGGGAATGGCGTGAACTTATTTTTTTTAATTTTTAATTTAATTATTTTTGCCTTGCCGTAAATGTCATCAGAGATATATGTATGAGATAAATGATAAATTCTTTAAAATCTATACAAATTTATATCATTCTTGCGCCCGTTTATAATTTTCGTCGATTTCAGGCAGCTATTTATGTGTGAATGAGCTTTTGGGATAATGAATTAGGGCCCACTAGGCCGCGTTAGAATCTCTTTGATCCAGTGATGTATATTTAGATTATGACTAATTAGCGTGTATGGAAGAAAATGCGTAATTGGGCAATATGTGACTAATTTAACTTATATTCTTTAAAGAATACTGGCAATGCAAAATAACATTACTAGTATCACCTCCTTGTTCTCTAAAATAATGGAATCCATTATAAACTGCTAGCTCTTGAGGTACTTAGAGGAGCATCAGTTCATTAGTGACCGAGAGTACGGCTTCCGTCGGGGTCGCTCAGCTGGTGATCTTCTTGAGTACCTCACTCACCGATGGGCGATGGCAGTAGAGAGCAAGGGGGAGGTCCTGGCAGTTAGTTTGGACATAGCGAAAGCCTAAGATCGGGTGTGGCACAAAGCGCTCCTCTCGAAGCTTCCGTCATAATGGCTTTCCGACAAATTTTGAAATTGGGTCACTAGTTTTCTTATAGACCGGAGCATCAAGGTCTTAGTTGACGGTGCATGCTCGGACTCCAAGTCTGTGAAAACTGGTATCCCACAAGGCTGTGTGCTATCGCCAACTCTGTTTCTTCTGCATATCAATGATTTGTTACAAATTAGTAACATTCATTGCTATGCAGACGACAGCACTCGTGATGCCTTATACACCGGCCGTGCCAATATTTCTCTGGAACACGTCGATGAGTACCGGAACAAACTTGTGTCTAATGTTGAGATTTTGTTAGACGATATCTCGGACTGGGGCAGACTAAATTTAGTCAAGTTCAACCCTAAAAAGTTTGAGCGTTTACCGCTAAAAAGAAACCCTTCGTCGCGTCAACTCATTTTGAGAGCACTACCTTAGTTGCTTCAGCTAATATCGGAATCCTTAGCGACAACATATCGATCTATGTTCAGTTTCGCGGTCATTTGGAAGGGAAGGCAAAATTGGCCTCTCAAAAATTGAGCTTGGCGTGCTCAGTAGAGCACGACAGTACTTCATGCCGGTTCACCGCTTGTAACTTTATAAGGCGCAGGGTAGGTTAGCCCATGGAGTACTCTGAGATGTTCATATCTCTGGGTAGGGGCACCCCAGTGTCAGCTCCTTCCATTTCGTATCCAACGAAGAGCGGCTCGCATCGGCGACGACCACGTTCTATTTGATCGCTGGCAATGCGAAGAGATGTGAGAGAGTGCTCCGAGTCTCTCGTGAGATGGATTTGCCTCGCTCGGCGTGCCGATTATATAGATAGTAAAGTAGTCTACTTAAGTCTCTTCGACCCACCTTCCCCTGAAGATATTTTTGCCATAATAACGTGAACTAGCGTATTTTAGCTAAATCGATTAAATGCCAACTTCAACTTCTTAAATTCAAAAATAAAAATAAAGTATCATCACGCCATTATCAATATACGGATAGATAGAGGTCTAAAAAAATGAAGTCCATTCAACCCTCCTTTCACAGAACACATTTTTAGGACATAGCGACAGGTTATGAGACCGTCGCATTTCGTACGTCCAAGTCAAGGATATAAATCGTATATAAGTTTTTGCAAAAACCCATTGGCACGAGCCATCTGAGGATCGAACTCGGGTCTCTTGACTCTAATTCCGATCTCCTCTCCTTATTTATTTAGTAATCAGTTCATGTCTCGATCCGTACGAAGGATTTAATAATAATAATAATCTTTATTTGCTAGCATGGTACATATTAGTTATGGTAGTTTTGTTGGTAGTTTAGTTGGTACAATAATCACCATGCTCTGCGGATTGGCGATCGCAGTATCAGACACCTTGCACATTAGACGCTTTTGCCCGGTCTGCTTATTTTGGTCTGGTATTTAGAAATAAAATAAATAAATATCTTCACGCAATTCCCAATACAGGGGCAGACAGAGGTCTAGTCTAGACAATTAAGTCCCTTCGACCTACCTTCCACCGAAGATATTTTTCGGGACAACGTGACAGGTGGTGAGCCCGTCGGCGTCTTTCTGTCCAAGCTAACGATATAATTCGTACATAAGTTTTTGAAAAACTCATTAGTACAAGCCTACCATCTGGGGATTGAACTCAGGTCTCTTGACTCGAAATTCCGACCACCCAACCACTCGGCTATCGTGATTTTCTGGTACAGGTCATTTCTTGTACCTTTCTGACTTTCTTTTTCTGTTACAGGTCATTTCTTGTACCTGCCCGTGGATCCAACCATGGAGAACATGGTCATAAAATCGCCACCGTTTCGGGGTCTTTCTGAATTCTGCAAGGTAAGTTTTTCTAATCTTTGCCAATACACGGGTAGCCAGAGGTCTAGGTAATACACGGGTAGTCCTTTCGACACACGTTTCACCAGAGCTAATATTGCTCAGAGGTGACAGGTGATGAGCCACTCGCCGTCCTGATGTCCCAGCGAACGGTATAAATGTTACATACAATGGTCTATTGTTTCAAATTCCGATCATCCAACGACTTGGCTATTGCCACTTTTACAAATTTACACAAAATAAGTGATAAGAAAGAAGAAAGAAAGAAAGTAGATTTCTTTATTGTCACAAAACAGTACATTTAAAAGTTATAGCTAAGAATTACAAATTAAAATAAAATGTATGATTGGATTGCAGCAACGAAACGGCATCCGACGCAGCAAATATGCTGTAACAGTACTGCTGCAGCACTGTTATTCTGCGACAATAACAATAAGAATCTGCAGAGGAATGATCTGTGTCTCATTTCTACCGCTGAAGATCAAAGTATGATCTGTTGTGTACTGTCTTGGTTTGAGAATTATACAATGTTAAGTTTTGTTCAGTGCAAGACCTGACTTTGTTTACAACGTACTGACTACGTAACCGCTCGTTTTCTTAGGTGACTAAGGACTAAACTAAACTTTACAATGGCTATAAAGAGATAAGATAACCACATCGAAATATAAACATTATAACAATAAACACAAACAACATGGTGATGGTGATAAATCCATCTTATGGTTGTGGTATGTCCTGAAGTGGACTTATAGACTTCTTTATTACATCAAAAGTTATGTCCACTTCTAAATAGGTCTTCCCAAAAGAAAAGAGTGTGTGGTGATAAGGTTAGACTATATGGTATGGTAAACCGTACGTGTCGTAACGGTATAAGAATATTACCACCCCCTTTCTTCCCGTGGGTGTCGTAAGAGGCAACAAAGGGAAACAGCCTTAAATATCGTAATGGCAACCGATAGATGGCGGGATAACCATCTCTAAAAATATTAGACCAGAATAAACAGACCGAAGATGGCCAGCAGCGTCTGAGGTGCGAGTGGTCTGTCCGCTGCGATCGCCAATCCACCTGCCAAGCGTGGCAATTATGGCTAATGGAAAGAGACTATGCCCTGCAGTGGACTTTAACAGGCCATTATGTATGTATATCATAATTGGGCTATGATTGTTGATTAGGTATATACTTTTTGTATGTGAGACATGATCTGTCATGAAAAGAAAAACAGTCCAAAAGTCCACTACTTTTGGACTGCTTTTTTTCCATATATTAGGGCCTGCTTCTGGAAAGGTCAAAAAAGTAAAGGGTTGCATTTAAACTCTAAGGCCTGGGATAACTTTGGACACACCAACAGTCTCATGTGTTGCGAGGCCTATTGCAACAAGATGTTACAGATTCAAATCCCCTATTCGACTTTTATCGAGAATCACATAGAGGAGGGAGGGAGGGACAGGAGCATAGAAGCTTAATTGAAGTGTTTAACAGGAATATTAGAAATGATATAAGCGTTTCGAGTATTCTTTAAAAAGAAATGTATCATTGTGAAATGAAAAATTATTTTATTTAGCATATGAACATGATTCGCGAAGTGTTCCTTTTTTTCTAAAAAGGCACGAGGCACCGACATAAGCCCCACTGCGTAATTTCCCACGCTCTTGTGAGATTATGTACAAGTACTGTTATATTTTTGTCGATTGATTCTAGAATGTAACAAATTTTATTTGATTTCTTATTATATTGTTTCCTTAGGAAAGAAATCTTCACGACATTCCCAATACTGGGGTAAAGGTCTAAAAAGGTCTAGCCAATTAAGTCCTGTTGACCCAAATTTTACCTTTTTTCGACGATCGTTACTCTTTCACGCAAAAACTGCCCAACAGATTTTGTCGATATTTTACAATAATATAGCTTATACATCAGAATAACATATCGATTACAATTAGCATCCCTTAGAAACCTAAACTAAATAAATAGTCAAGGTATCTTGACTAACTAAAAATAACGGTATTACGGTGGTATAGGTTGTTTCAACTATACACATAAATAACTATAAGTTTGTCTGTCTGTTGGTTCCGGCTAATCTCTGAAACGGCTGGACCGATTTTAACTGGAATTTCACTGGCAGATGGATGATGTTATAATCAGGCTAATTTTATTTTAGAAATATAATGATGTTGTCGATTAAGTGTTAAACGGCGGGCGAAGCCGCGGCGGGTAGCTAGTGTGGTAATAAGTTAGTTTAATTCTTCTCTCAATAAGCTATTGGAATTCTAGAAGTAGTTGAAGAAGCCTTTCCCAGGCTTAGGCAAGGCATATACTACTTTTTATCATCAAACTAGTTTCTTATATGTTGCAATTAACATTTTCTTACGGTGTAAATGTGTGTGTGTGTGTATGATGTAAAAATATTTGAAAGGGACGAAGATAGACCGAAGTGTGAAATATGGGTAAATAAGGAATGTCTAGAACAGGTGAATAAGATTGTATACTTGAGGAGTGATTTTAGCCGGGATGGAAGATGTGACATAGATGTGGACAAGCGTGTCGCTGCCAGAAACAAGGTCAACGGTGCCCTGACTGCGTTAGTCCAAAGGCAAGGTGAAAAATGCACGCCTTGCGATACATAACGCAGTACTGGTACAGACTTTGTTATATGGCAGCGAAACCTGGGTATGCCAGAAGAAGCATAAAAGTAAAAATGCACTGGAGATGCGATGTCTTCGTAAACCTTCGTAACCTTGGCCGACCGAAAGCGAAACGAAGAGATTCGCAATTTGGCATGTTTGAAAGATGACCTTAACACTAAAATTGATAAGGGCGTGCTTCGATGGTTTGGGCACGTTGAGCGAATGTGTGAAGACCGAATAATATAATCGTGAAGATAATATAGAGCGCGAAAGTGAATATTAAAAGGGGTCGAAGTAGGCCGAGACTAACTTTCGAAGACCATGTGAGCAAATTGCTCGAAGAGGGAGGGTCAAGAGTACTCGGTGATATATAAGATAAGTATACCTCCACGTGCATGTATGAAGAAGATGATGAATCTGAAAGAAGCGAAAGAGGTATGTAAGGATCGTGACACATGGCGATCTGTTCTCTCTGGCTACCCCGTCAGGGATTGTGCGTGAAGATAAATAAAGTAAAGTAAGTGTAAATGTGTTATTCTCTTACAGTTCGAGGCGACGTTACATCAAAGCAAGATGCAGAACGCGAGCATACGTCTGGTGTCGGAAGCCACCATGTCTGAGGTGCAGTGGATACTGCAGGAGGTTGCGGGAAATAATTTCGAAATGTAAGTTGAGGAGTTTTTATTAAATGTCGCTCAAGGAGCAAATGAATGCTATATTAAAAAAATGTATGCATCTTCATGCGTTCTTCATGCCATTACCAGTACAGTAGACAGAGGTCTAGGCAATTAAGTACTTTCGGACCCTATGTATCATGATATCAGGATGTATCATGTATTAGGTCCAGATACCTGAATGGTTGGGTGATCGGTATTTGGGTCTAAACACCCGAGTTCGATCCCTATGTGACTGTCTCGTACAAATAGGTTTTTCAAAAACTTATGTACGAATCATAAGGTGGGTTGAAGAGAATTAATTGTCTAGACTAGACCTCTGTCTACCCTTGTATTGGGAATTGCGTGAAGATATTTATTTATTTTATTTATAAATATGAAAGTTTGCTGTTCGGTTATTCATATGTTTAGGTATTAGTTACACACTCGACGAGGGAACTCGATGAAATTTGTCATTTCCTGTGGGGGGGGATCTGAGCATGTTTCGCTTAATGGACTTTATTACGTAGTGTTGGAGCTCCAAAAGGAACTCCTCTTTCCTTTCCGTGGGTGGCGTAAGAGGCAACAAAGAAGGAAGCCTTACAATCCAATACAGTTACTTTAACTTACTGTTCTACTGTTAGCTGGGACACTAAGACGACGATATAAAAAAAATAGACTACTCATAGGCGGTATAACCATCTCAAAACATACTAGACCAAAACTCGTCAGAATGAAGATGGGCAGCAGTGTTTAAGGTTCTGTCACGTTGTCCCGAAAATATCTTTGGTGGAAGGTAGGTCGAAGGGACTTATATATAAGAAGGGACTTATATACTTATATATTATTTTTACTAAGTGTGATGATTTTTGACTCTTGTTCTCAGCTGGCATCCACTACGCTTCATGATTGGTAAGATGCAACAAGAGGTTCGCATCATCGTCGAGGTGACGAGGCCAAACTACGTGAGCCTGGCGCACAGCCTACCCCATATCGCCATCGACAACATCCGGATGCTGGAGTGCCTGCCGGAGCCTCCGGTCTTCAACGGCGAATGTCAGAATCGGCAGTTGAAATGCAACATTATGAACGTAAGAGATATTTTTAATGTCATTATTATTAGAATAATTTATATACAGTGAAAGAAAGGAAATGTATGTTTTTAACAAAAACAGTACGCAGAAGAAATAACAATCCAAAAAAAACATTTAAATAAACATGCAAATAAAAAAATAAACAAATAGCAGCACGCGAAAATTGCGAAAAAGTGTGCTAAATTTCCCGCAAATTATTATTTGTAAATATTTCATTTATTTATTATTGATATTATGATTTTATTCATACATAAAAATATTTCAAAATCTAATAAGATAATATCCGTGATACTATTACATAATTCATATAAATTTACAAGATTGCTTAGTTTTAAGTTATAACATAATTTGCTATTACGAAATTCTAAAAATGGTATTAAATACTTATTAAATATATGTAATTTGTTTACAGAAGGAGTCCTGCATCAAACTGCAGCAAGTCTGCGATCTCGTCAAAGATTGCGACGACGGCAGCGATGAAAATCAAAACTGTGGTATGAATAATATTATCTAATAATATTCCATTCCCAGCTTTGCATTTAAATAAGAAGAGAAATTAAAATAAATCTACTGACACATTCGGGATTCCTAACTGCGACCTCCTTATCATGGCGATGCACTTACTTTTGAGCCACCGTCTCACCGGCACCAGTGGTTACTATAAAATAAATAGTAAAGTATAAGAACTAAGTCACGATAGCCGAGTGGTTGGGTGGTCGGAATTTCGAGTCGAGAGACCCGAGTTCGATCCCCAGGTGGCAGGCTCGTACCAATGGGTTTTTCAAAAAACTTATGTACGAATTATATCGTTGGCTTGGACATAAAGACGGCGACGGCCTCACCACCTGTCACATTGTCCCGAAAATATTTTCGGTGAAAGGTGGGTCGAAGGGACTTAATTGTCTAGACTCGACCTCTGTCTACCCCAGTATTGGGAATTGCGTGAAGATATTTATTTATATTTATTTTATAAGAACTAAATATAATTAAGACAATAATTATAATAGATAAAAATGCATAAATGTATATAGTATTTATACCCACACATACATGCATATTGGTGACGGCAACCCAGCAATTCTTTATGGCATTAACATAAAATAATATCCTCACGCCATTCCCAATACAAGGGAAGAGAGTGGTCTAGACAATTAGTTTTGGGACAACATGACCGGTGATAAGCCCGTCGTCGTCTTAATGTCCAAGCCAATGATATAGTACATAAGTTTTTGAAAAAAAAAGCATCGGTGCCAGCCTGTCACCTGGGGATCGAACCAATTGACAAGACTTTGAAATGAAATGACAAGGTCGACAATCGTTATTCTATTTGAAACACACGCTTCAATTTCTGTCTGACATGTATGATAGACCTTTAAATTCTTCGGAGACTCTTACTCTTACGTCTTTCTCATTTGCTGCACAAGGCACACGGCTTTAGAATGCACTGAATCTGAATCTTTGAGACAACCCTCCAGTAATTTAACATTTAAAAATATGTTAACGACGGAAATAATTGCAGAGATCAACATAGTTATTTTGTCCTCATAATCCTTCGTTATCATTTGTATTATATATCTATTTATTAATAATTATTGTCGTAAGTACATTCAATTCTTACACTTTACTATTATATTATACAGTAACCGCCTTCGATGTTTTTCCACTCCTCAAGGTTGACAGAAATTGCTTTTAGCATTATGTCGGCGTGGTCTACTTATACAAGCTTCAATAAAGTTAAATAAATAATAAAATATATTATGATTTCTTGTATTTACGCTAATACTACACAAATTAAATAATACGAATATCGGACATTATTAAGTATATTTACAGCATCCGAAACGTCGAGAAATAAATATAGTTTGTAAAACAAATTAAAAACCGAAAATCGTTTTATTTAAAATAAAATATATTAATCATAATAATCATCCTTTTGCAGATAAAATGCCGTACGGTTCGTACTGCAACTTCGAACAAGACGCTTGCGGATTCGTGAATGTGCCGCAGTAAGGAATAGTTATTGTTATCACAAGTTTTTTTTTTAAAAAAAAAACTTCGTATTATGACTTTGGCTATTTGCGTAAAAATATACCTTCCTTCCTTCCCGTGTGTGTAGTAAGAAAGAAAAAGAAAAACCCTGAAAAAGTCAAGGATAACCGCATCTAAAAATGTTAGACCGTAATTTGAGTTCGGTCCGGTGTTATCCTGTCATGGTCTCCCAAAGCAAAGATGTAAGAAATATCGCTGGAGGGGCCAAAACTGTCTAGTTCTCTTACTACCCCAATATTAAATGCCTACATGCTGGGATATTGTAGGTGAGTTTACTTCATCGTGTCAGAAATGACGACCTCCGTGGAGGAGTGACGTACACACCAGTTTTCATAGTGTCGTTGCGTCCCGGGTTCGATTACCGCACGGATCAATGTTGGATAGCAGTGTTTCTAAATTGCCCCGGGTCTGGCTGTTTGTGGTAACTTTGTTTCTGATTCCATAACACGCGTGCTGTAGATACTTACTTTGGGATCAGAGCAATGTGTGCTATGTTGTCCGTATCGATATATGTATTCATTTGTGTCGGCATATATATCCGGCACTAGCCTACCTTTTCCTACAGTTTACATATGTATGAACCTTCTACGAGAACTTCACCAGGCGACGTTTCCGTTCCAGGCCTATACTAAAATGGTCCCGTCACAGCGGACCAACGCCAACGGACAAAACCGGTCCGAACTACGACCACACTTGTGGACAACCGGACCCCTACACTCCGGTCCAGGTCCCCCACCATCTGTTCCCCGCTCACTTGAACTACAGCCTGCCCAAGTGCGTTGGCTACTACTTCTTCGTGAATATGAATGTGACCGGTCCAAACAAGGAGAAAGCGGATTTCGCTTCCACTGCCGTGATGCGAACTGTGATATTCAATCCGCCGCCCAAGGTCCACGGCAACATCACCTCCAAGTACTACAACTGCTGCATGGTGAGTAATAAATAATTAAATCAAAATAAATACCTTCGCACTATTCATTAATTATGTAAATGTCCGAGGAGGTTAGAAAAGTCTCTACATGGTCTGTTTAGGGAAGGAAAGATTGATTTAACCCATTTTTACGTAATATTTTGTAAAGAAAGAAGAGAAGGGGGGGGGGGGGAATTTAGATATTGAGAATGTATATTATACATACTATATATATACATATATGCTATACATTCTCAATATCTAAATTCGTAAATAAAATAAAATCGTGAGAAATAGTTAATGGTAGAATCAGTAAAAAAATCATTGGTACATAATTAATTAATGGCCTCCTATGTGCTGGTGAAAAGTTAGCCCATAATCAGACATAGTTTTCTGTGACATATGATGTTGTGGAAAATACGTTATTTTTATTTCACCACATCTACGCTTCACTCATCACAGTTTAAATCGCAGTTAGTTAATCACAGTTATAAACTATTATTATATAAATACAAGATCAATTACTAATTATAAATAAGTATATAAAACTAGAAGTGTAGTGGAGGTACGCCACAATATGTATGCATATGATTTGGTGAAGGCTCGTACTAACGAGTTTTTTTTAAACTGTCCAAAAATGTGTCTTTGGCTTGGACACTAAGACGAGGACCGCCAGAAAAGTTGTACTAGAATAAGAACCAATCAAATGAGGGCTAAAGGATTGATTTGGCTTCTCACTACTTAACTTTTAAAGCCTTTCCCAGTAACGGGTCGTTCTGTAATATTGATAAGTACTTAATAATTTGGCTAAAATAGACTCCCTCAAATAGTAGACATGCGCAACTAAACCTACCAATATTCTACCCTATTCTCACGATTTTAAGACTTTCTTTATTTATTTTATAAGTTCTTAGAACTTAGTCTAAGAACTTATAAAAAAAAAAAAAATATCTTCACGCAATTCCCAATACAGGGGTAGACAGAGGTCAAGTCTAGACAATTAAGTCCCTTTGACCCACCTTCCACCGAAGATATTTTCGGGACAACATGACAGGTGGTGAGCCCGTCCCCGCCTTTTTACGTCCAAGCCAACGATGAAATTCGTACATAAGTTTTTGAAAAACTCATTGGTACTGCCACCTGGGGATCGAACTCGGGTCTCTCGACTCGAAATTCCGACCACTCAACAACTAGGCTATCGTGACTTTTCGTTTATTTATCGTTTATTGATCTATCGTTTATTTATTTATTTTTTAAGAACTTATAAAATAAATAAATAAATATCTTCAGGCCATTCTCAATACAGGGTAGACAGAGGTCTAGTCTAGACAATTCATTCCCTTCGACCCAACTTCTACCGCAGATATTTTTGGGATCACATGAAAGGTGGCGAGCCCGTCGTCGTCTTTATGTCCAAGCCAACATATGGATATATGAATCGTACATAGGTTTTGAAAAACCCATTGGTACGAGCTTGCCACCTGGAAAACAAGAACTTATAGGCAAAAGAATTTATGTCTTATTATCCTTGCAATAGGGTTAACCTGTGACAACATTGTGATATGCCGCATTCTACTACCAACAGGTAAGGTTCTACTATCAGCAGAACGGTAGAAACTACGGCTCGCTCAGCGTCGACTTGGTTGAAATCACGAACAGAGGGAACCTGTCCACATCCCTCTGGTTCTCCACCAAGGACAAAGGGGAGAACTGGTACAGAGCTGCTATATTTCTTCCCAACGTCACCAGGAGGTCAGTAAAATATTACAATTGTGACATTTGGTGCTTATTTATATAGAATCCTTTTTTGATTGTGCAACGAAAGTCGTGGCAAACATTTGAAGACAGTCCTGCAACCAACAACACAATACCATATATTATAACAGAATATATTCTTAATTTTACTCCTGAATGATCGGTCATTTCGTTCTGTACTTTGGTACAGAAGAGTTTGCTCCTACCAATTTATACTGCCAAAGAACATTTGTTATGTTCCGATTTGTAAGGTACAGAGCAAGTGACATTACGGTCAATAAGGCATTACATCATACTTCTCTTATTTAAAAAAGCTTCTATAACCTTCTTCTTTTGAAGCTGGTTGAAGAAATAACACCCAAGGAACCAAATAGATTGCAGTTGTGTGGAAGTGTTCAAATCGTCGACTAGAGTTGGATAAGGGGATGGAAGAAGTATAAGCGTGGGAGAATGTTTCCATACAAAGAAAATATCTAGTTGACTTACAGTCTGTTAGTAACCCCAAGGAATGAGTTGATGAGCTTCAATGGTATTTTTAAATATATTAAGTTCAATTTTGCATTTCCTTTTTCTGTAAAAGAAACTTCATTACGATACGTGGTAGATTAAAAATGATAATCGATGGATGTTACATGAGGTACTTATCTTCTTTTATGCAGCATATCAAATTTCCACTATAAGTCACGATAGCCGAGTGGTTGGGTGGTCGGAATTTCGAGTCGATAGACCCGAGTTCGATCCCCAGGTGGCAGTACCAATGAGTTTTTCAAAAAAAAAAAAACTTATGTACGAATTTCATCGTTGGCTTTGACATAAAGGCGGCGACGGGCTCACCACCTGTCACGTTGTCCCGAAAATATCTTCGGTGGAAGGTGGGTCAAAGGGACTTTATTGTCTAGACTTGACCTCTGTCTACCCCTGTATTGGGAATTGCGTGAAGATTTAAATTTCCACTGCTGAATAGGCCTCCCCCAAAGATGTTACTAATAGTGATGAAAAAATTATTTGATTTGATTTGAATCCTTATTTCAGGTATTACCTCCAGTTCAAGACTCGGATGGGCATGAGGATCTACTCGGACTCCGCTATAGACGACTTCTCGATGGCACCGGAATGCTTCGGCTTGAACATGGACCCCCTAGAACTTGGAGACTACAATTATTACGATCCAATTTTCGAAGAGAAGACCGATCCACATCCGGACTTCAAGGATGTCGAATGTGAGTATACCAAATGGTGAATGTAGTTGAACTAGCACAGACACTGAATATCTATCCTAGCTTAATTGTGGATGAATTCGATTGATTGCTTGGTTTTCTGTATTTTGTTAAAACAACATACACAAATATATATCGACGCTATTTCCAATACTGGAGTAAACAGAGGTCTAGACAATTTAGTCATTTCGACCCACGTTTTACCGAAGATTGTTTGGAATAACGTGACAGCAAGTGAGCCTGTCGCTGTCTGTCTGTCAAAGTAAACTTATGTATGATTAATGTACCCGTATAAAAGTTCTGAAAAAAGGAAGAAAAGTAAGTGACCGTATACTGCGACTTAACTTTTTTTCTATGGGTGTCGTGAAAGGCGTAGAGTACAGCCTTGAGAATGTCATTGGCTACCGACATAAAGAGGCATAATCATTTAAAAATAACGGACTAACATACATCAAACCGAGAGGGCCGCTGCGTCTAAGATGCCAGATGTCTGTTACAGTCAAATTACTGGCCAAGTGTGGCGGTTCTAATCCTTACTTAAGGGCGTGGCCTATATCCAGCAGAAATGAATACATAGGTCGTTGTGTTCCCTTTGGATGTAAAGAATAGGTGTTTACAAATCCCCATGTGATACTAATAAAGCAAAGTAAGAAAAGCACTGAGGATATGAAATTAGAAATTAAGAGTTTTTTGAAACCTTTTTAAGACGTAACATTGCTACTCTTAATGGTAGTATTTGCTCGTTACCTAAGGAGGATTTGCCATAATCGCCACGCTTGGCAAGCGGATTCACGATCGCAGTACCAGACCAATCACATCTCCGACGCTGCTGCCCATCTTCGGTCTGATTTTTTTGATCAGAAATATTTAGGAGATGGTTATCCCGCCATCTATCGGTTGCCAAGACGATATTAAAGACTGTTTTTCTTAGTCGCCTCTTACGACAGCCACGAGAAGAAAGGGAGTGGCAATATTCTTACGCCGTTACGAATGAATTTCCACAAAATGAAAATGAAAATGGTAATTTAATTTTGTGAAAATTTGTTCATCATCCTAGATTGGGTAACCATACAGTACTGATCGCTAAGTAGATCTATAGCTTTCATTAGTCTTATAAACGGATATGTTGAATCGAGGGTGCATCGCTATTTTGATTGGCATACATTGAGTAGCTTGTTATAATATATTTGCGCCAACTTATTATTGTTACGCCCCACAAGATGGCGTTATATCAAGGCAGGATAACGTATACCACGCATTTCCCAACTTCGGAGTATCCAGAGCTCTAGAAAATTTTACCCACAATTCTCGTTTATTTTGGGACAACGTGACAGGTGGTAAGCCCGTCACCATCTCTATGGCCACTCCAACTAAATAAACCATACATAAGTTTTAAGAAACTCATTGGACTTGAGATCGAAATAGGGTCTCTTGACTCGAATTCCAATCACCCAACTCAAATATCGTGACGGGAAACATTGATAGGTATTCCAATATACTTTCGCGCCAATTTGTTTATTCTATCTCGCCACTAGATGGCGTTATATCAAGGCAGAACAACAATATTGTTTTTTTTTTTTTACTTCAGTCTATCGCTTCACGACATGCGGCGCGAGCGGTCGCTTCGGCCCCAATCAGACCATGTGCGACGCCGCGTACAACAGCACTCCTGTGTCCGTGACTGTCATATCCGAACCGCCCTTTCAGGGTATACAGTCGTGGGAGGTGCCCACTGAAGGGTATTACACGTGAGTATATTACTCTGTATATAAACTATTCTATAGCAGGAGAATACACCCGTGGGGTCTCGAATGTTATCTTGACGATATGTGAGACGGGATTCCAAAAGAATATGGAGAAATAAACGACTTTCATGGCTGAGTGGCGTCGGTCTATATGGTCTCGCCAGTTCGGATGCCCCGGGTTCGTTTTCCGCTCGGGACATACAAGAACACCAGTCTCGGTTGTGGGCGGTATGGATGTTGTCTGTGTCTATTTATTATATATTAAATAAGTTCGTACTATAGAGAATCATCTGACTAATCAATTGACATGTGTTTCTAAATATAATTCTGATGATAAATACATTAAAATTTCATCCTCTTGACCACTGGGTAACTAGACTAAGTCAAAGGAAAACAAAAAAAAATTCACACGCACTATCCATTACTCCAAGCCATTCAAGGCGTTTACACATTTTAGACCCAAGCCATTTAAAGCTAGCCACATTTCAAAATTGTATTTCCGGTGTGCTTAATTTTTGTTCCTGTATTTTTCGTGATGGTTATTCCACAATTTATCGAAATCAGCGTCAAGGTATCTGTTACTGCTGTCGCCAATTCTCTTGCTAAATAAATACGTACACAGACAGGGACAACATCTCATACATTGCTCTGATCCTAAATTTGCTAAAGCACTTTTATCATGTAATAGAAGGATGGTATCACAAATTACTTTACTGTAGCAAATCCGCCTTAAAAGAGAGGTCAAAGTCTTGCAGTGGACTTTAATAAGCCCTTAATGGAGTATTTAAGTACAAATGAACTGATTGTGTCCTTTGTACACAGAATAATAGCGACGGGCGGTTCTGGGGGGCTGGGCTCGGCGTGGGCGGGCGTGTCGCACGGTGCGCAGGCGCGCGGCCTCTTCGAGCTGCACCGAGGCGAGCGCATCTACATGCTCGTGGGTCAGCAGGGGCTCAACGCCTGCAAGAAGGTAGGTCACCTGTCACCTGGTTATGACATTGATGCGTTGGCTGTATGGTCATTAGGTCTTTGCCTTTCCTCAAAGAAATATAACAATGAAAAGACGTTAATGCTCTGTGGCTGTGGTTGGTCGGCTTTATGGCAATGGAAATCAAAAAAATAGCCAATATTCAGGGAGAATTCAAATTGTAGTAGAATTAGTTTTTCACATATACTTTTTTAAAAGTCACTATAGCCGAGTGGTTGGGTGGTCGGAATTTCGAGTCGAGAGACCCGAGTTCGATCCCCAGGTGGCAGTACCAATGAGTATTTCAAAAAACTTATGTACGAATTTCATCGTTGGCTTGGACATAAAGACGGCGACGGGCTCACCACCTGTCACGTTGTCCCGAAAATATCTTAGGTGGAAGATGGGTCAAAGGGACTTAATTGTCTAGACTTGACCTCTGTCTACCCCTGTATTGGGAATTGCGTGAAGATATTTTATTTATTTTATTTTTACATTTAACAACTCGGCTATCGTGACTTTTAAAAGTGATGTATTATTTTTGAAAAAGTCAAGTTGGGTGATGGGAATTCGATTCAAGAGACTCGACATCGATTCCTAAGGCTTGTACCAAGGGTTTTTAAAAAACTTATGTACGTTTTTTATCGTTGGCTTGGACATAAAGACAGTGACGGGCTCATCACTTACCACGTTGTCCCAAAAAATGTCTTCGGTGGAAGGTCTTAATTGTCTAGACTACTTCTGTCTATCCCTGTATTGGGATAGTCAGAGGTCTATACAATTTAAACCTTTCGACCCACGTTTCACCACTTATTCGGGACCTTTTGACTTGTGGTGAGCTTGACGTCATATTAGTGTACAAGCCAGCGCTACAAAACAATTTTTTCCCTAGGATTTAATTCGGGTCTCCCGATTTGGATCCCGATCATTCAATCAGTCAGCTTTAGTGGTTTAATAAAAAATATATTGCATTTTATTTATTATAATTTATTGACTCTTATACACTCTCAAAGTTGTCGCTCTCTTCTTCTATCAGACGCTGTCAGCACAAGAGAGCCAGGAGTGTTCCAGAAGGCGATCGAACGAAACTCCGCTGATATTCACGAGCAAGACGCACGAGGTGCGCAACACGGAGGTACACGACGGTGGGGGAGGGGGCGGTGGGGCTACCTACGTATTCTTGGTGAGTCTCTACCCCGCATACCGCAATCCCGTTTTGAAAGCTAAGCGTTGCAGCGTATATATATATGAAACTTTATCTACACTACTTTACTGCCTATCAAGAGTCCACTGCTGAACATAGACCTCTCAGGAATTCGCCACGAAGAAGGATCCTCAGTCCAACAAACATCCATCGACTCGCGCAACGTTTTGCAAAGATCGTCACTCCATCTTGTTGGGTCGTCCTACAAAGCGTTTGCCTATACGAGGGGTTGCCACACGAGAACCTTTTTCTCCCCAACGGTTATCAGTTCGTCGAGCTATGTGGCCGGCCCATTGCCATTTTAGCGTGTTGACCTTTACTGCTATGTCGAATAACTATGTTCTGCTGCTAATCATTATTAATCACGTTATCTTAGCTTTGGTGAAAAGTGTTTTTCCTGCCTCAGTAGGGGTAGTTGTTTGAAGATTACAGAATTACGTCGGATGTACTGTTAGCGATTTATATACTTGTAAATGTTATGCGACCTGTAAAAGGCATCTCCTAGAGTGGTGATTTGCCAAAATCGCTATTCTAGGCAAGTAGAGTGGTGATTATAGCAAATTCTATAATTTTTATGTAATATTACAATAATATTTTCGAAAACTTGCGTTAGAAGCCATACTCATACAAAAATACGTCTCTATTTTATATTTTAAATACAAGATAAATTATTTTTAAAGATAAAATTTATAGTACAACACGATAGGCGAGTGGTCGGGTGGTAGGAACTTCGAGACAAGAGACCCCAGTTCGATCCCCAGGAGGCAGGCTCAGTGGTATCAATGGGTTTTTCAAAAACTTATATACGAACTACAGCGTCGGGCTTGGCACCTGTCACGTTGTCCTAAAAATATCTTTTGTGGAAGGTGGGTCAAAGGGGCTTAATTGTCTAGACTAGACCACTGTCTGCCCCTGTACTGGAGTGCAGTGAAAATATTTTTTTATCGATAGTCTTTTTTCTACCACCTCTTCGCAATAAGGGAATTGCGTGAAGATATTATATATGACAATATATTTAGTAGTATATTAAATACTATTCAGACTTTAATAGTAAATACTATTGCTTGGACTTAACGACGGCGACGGA
Organism: Sericinus montela; assembly: GCA_029286605.1. Lineage (NCBI taxonomy): Eukaryota > Metazoa > Arthropoda > Insecta > Lepidoptera > Papilionidae > Sericinus > Sericinus montela. The sequence goes on from JAGSMR010000050.1 coordinate 3,001,743, forward strand.
CTCACCATTAGCCACATTAACCCAAATAACGGCGAAAGGAGGGTCGAAATCTAAAGGACTTAATTGTCAAGACGTCTATCTACACCAGTATTGAGAATGGCGTGAATACATGCTTTGAATGCTCTTTGATGGAGAGGACTCAATGTTTGGTATGTGTTCTTAGGTGGAAAAGGGGGGTCAAGCGTACCCCCTGCTGGCGGCGGGGGGTGGGGGCGGGCTGAGCGTGGGCGTGTTCCACGACGACGGCTCGCAGCACGCGCGCGGCCGCACCAACGCGACCCCGGAGTCAGGGTATATGTATGGACCCCCTGGACGGACCTCCGGTGAGTGAGGGCAGCTTGTCACAGTTCCTCTACAAGCAAATGAATGTATAGATACATAGATAGGTACAAATCAAGTCCAGAGAGAGAGAGAGAGTCAAGAGTCAAGAGACCCGAGTTGAATCCCCAAGGCTCGTGCCGAATGGGTTTTTTTTTTCAAAAAGTTATGTACGATATATATCGTTGGCTTGGACATAAAGCCGGCGGCGGGCTCACTACCGATCACGTTGTCCCAAAAAATGTCTTCAGTGGAAAGTGGGTCGAAATTGTCTAGATCTCTGTCTTCCCCTGTATTGGAGTGCAGTGAAGATATTTTTTATGTTTCACTCGTTATAGCCTTTTTTAATCTACCACCGCTTCGCAAGACCCAAGAAAATGTAGTAAAAGTGTTTTATTTATTGACCCCATCCGGAATGGAACCTGGGACCACACATCTGGAAACACCATGAAAACTGGTGTGCTCGCCACTCGTACACGAGGTCGTCAAGATGTCATGTTTTTTTCTTAAAAAGAACAGTCACGATAGCTGAGTGAAGAAAGAAAACTGTCCTGAAAGTGAAAAAAGACACGAGTCTCGGGATCAATTCCCGAACGGGTTAATGTAGAAAACCGCTTTTTATACATTCTCTCGGGTCTGGGTGTTTATGTTACCTTCGTTATTTCCGATTGTTTAACACGTGTGTTTTAGCTAATTACTTTGGGATCAAACAGTATGCGATGTTATTTATTAGTTATTTATTAGTATCATGTGTGATTTACCAAGATATAAGTGTAACATAAATACGTATATGTATTTGTTTGTAAGATACAAACAAATAAATATACGTATTTATCTGTGGCGACATCTATATCTGCTTCAGCCTTCCTGCAGCACAACGTCCGCATTCATTTATTTATTAGTATCATGTGTGATTTACCAAGATAGAAGTGTAAGATAAATTATGTTGGTATACGTTAAAAGATCTAATAATAGGGAGCAGGTTACTGAAAATCACTATACACAAGAGTGTGAGTGTGATACAAACCAATACATATACGTATTTATCTGTGACATCTATATCATCTATATCCGTCACTAGCCTTCCTCCATATATTTGTTATTTAATGGCGATTGGCGATCGGCGTGCAGGCGCCGGCGGCGGCTGGGCGTCGCGCGGCGGGCCCAGCACGCCGGGGCACGAGCTGGCGCGCGGCGCCGCGCTGTCGCAGGGCGGCGCGGGCGGGCGGGCCTGCAGCGGGGCGGCGCACGGCGGCTTCGGCGGCGGCGGCGGCGGCTGCCTGCGGGGCGGCGGCGGGGGAGGGTGGCTCGGTACAGCTATATTATACAGTCACGGTAGCCGAGTGGTTGTGTGATCGGAACTGGAGTCAGGCGACCCTTGTTCGATCACCGAGGCCTAATGGGGTTTTTTTTTTCAAAAGTTTTGTGCGACGCACATCCTTTGCTTTAGTTGAAGGCGCGACGAAATAATTTAAATAATTTATTAGATGTCTAGACCTCAGTCTATCCACGGGGTATGGCATGAAGATTTTTTTTTAATTCAATCTTCGAATTACGGACTTGTGCTTAACGTCGCTATGAATGTAACAAATTCGCGAATGTATCGTTAACGAATTTTATAGCTTATTGGCAAACGCTAACAGCAAATGCCATGATTAAGAAATGAAGCGGCGGCATCTTTGATTTGCTCTTGACAAAGTACTATCCAATGGATAGTACTGCAAGTAAAAAATCATATGTACATATAGTCGCGCTATTGAAAGAAATAAAACATTTGTTCAAGGTCCAATCAGAAGAAGAAGAAGAAAGTTCATTGCCACAAAACAGAACATATAAATGCTATAGCTAAGAATTACAGGTTAAAATAGAATGTATAACTGGATTGCAGCAATGAAACGGCTTCCGATTCAGCAAATATGCTGTAGCAGTACTGTTGCAGCGCTTTTGTTCTGCCGGTACCATTAAAAATAGTCCACGCACGTGCGGCCCCAAACCGATTTAAAATAATATAAAATATATGAAATTATAATTTGATACACAATACAAATTAATTAAAATAAGACAATACAGGGCAACAGTGAATACGAGTAAGATGTAGTATAACTATAATATGTTTTATAAACTATTGTTTAACTAAGTACAGAGTTTTGTAGTCAAAGTAGTAATCCGGGTAAAGTGAAAGTACTGATCTGTTAGAGAAGTATATGTCTGTATTATTAATGCTTTGACACCAAGAATAATAATTGAGTATTCAAAGATCGATTTCATAAATCGATTCAAATTGTAATCACAATAGATACAAAACAAAGCAAAAAAATGAAATTATACAGAAAATAAAATAATATTGCCTTAAATGAACAAAAATGTAAAAATAATATAAAATTAGTCTGTGGTAATACTAAATGATAAGACTATTGGCTATTGACACATAGTAGTCATTAGAATTTTTGAATTTTGTATCATGATGTAAATTATCGTACAATGATATTATTGGGCTACCTTAGAGTGTGATTCGAACTCTATCTCTCTTACGTAGGCGAACCCTGCCACTGTACTGTACGCGCTTACGGATAAGTATCTCATCGCCGGATCCGATGAGACAGGCGTCTACTACAATAACTGATGGCAGCATTTAGTTTTTGCCAAAATAAGAATTTATCTTTGTTTTGTTTCTGATACACACATATATCCACAGATAGTAGTACTTTAATGGTTGTTGTAAGAGGCGACTAAGGAACTTAAACTTGAAATGTTTGTATTTACCTCGGTATCTGTTCTAACTAACACACGGAACCCAAATTGAGCTGACAGGTAGTACCGTTCCCCCGTTCGTGCCTTTCAGCTCTCCCAAGTGGCTAAATACGAGTAGCTAGCCCTTAAGGAACACCTTGTAATATTGATAGGTGGCAACACCAACGAGGGCGACGGGCGACACGGCGGCGGCGGCTGGTCCTACGTGGACACCGCGCGCGGCGTGCCCGGGTTCGCGCGCGTGCAGCCCGCGCCGCGCACCGGCCCCGGCGAGGTGCTGGTGCTGCCCGCCGTACACGTGAGTGCTGCCCGCCGTACACGTGAGTGCTGCCCGCCGTACACGTGAGTGCTGCCCGCCGTACACGTGAGTGCTGCCCGCCGTACACGTGAGTGCTGCCCGCCGTACACGTGAGTGCTGCCCGCCGTACACGTGAGTGCTGCCCGCCGTACACGTGAGTGCTGCCCGCCGTACACGTGAGTGCTGCCCGCCGTACACGTGAGTGCTGCCCGCCGTACACGTGAGTGCTGCCCGCCGTACACGTGAATGCTGGCCGCCGTACACGTAGTGCTGCCCGCCGTACCCGTGAGTGCTGCCCGCCGTACACGTGAGTGCTGCCCGCCGTACACGTGAGTGCTGCCCGCCGTACACGTGAGTGCTGCCCGCCGTACACGTGAGTGCTGCCCGCCGTACACGTGAGTGCTGCCCGCCGTACACGTGAGTGCTGCCCGCCGTACACGTGAGTGCTGCCCGCCGTACACGTGAGTGCTGCCCGCCGCACACGTGGTGCTGCCCGCCGTACACACGTGAGTGCTGCCGCCGTACGCGTGAGTGCTGCCGCCGTACGTGGTGCTGCCGCCGTACACGTGAGTGCTGCCCGCCGTACATGTGCGTGCTGCCCGCCGTACACGTGAGTGCTGCCCGCCGTACACGTGAGTGCTGCCCGCCGTACACGTGAGTGCTGCCCACCATATATGTGTGTTCACAAATGTGTGTGCTGCCTGCGCCTGCACGCCTGGTATCTGGACTTCAAAATCTACATCCTGTAGTGTAGTATTAAAAAGCTAACAAAGTAATATCCACCTTATCGTACATTGAAAGAATCTGTTTCCTTGTATTCAGAAATGCGGATGCGCGTACCGCTGCATCGCCCTCAACGAGTACAGAAGCGAGGTGGCCTGCTACTGCCCCTCCGCCTGGATCTCGGACAACAATGACCCAACCAAATGTTTGAGTGAGTCTAAATAAAAATAAATATCTTCACGCAATCCCCAATACAGGGGTAGACAGAGGTCTAGTCTAGACAATTAAGTCCCTCCGACCCAGCTTCCACCGAAGATATTTTTGGGACAACGTGACAGGTGGTGAGTCCGTCGCCGTCTCTATGTCCATGCCAACGATGTAATTCGTACATAAGTTTTTGAAAAACCCATTAGTACGAGCCTGCCACCTGGGAATCGAACTCGGGTCTCTCGACTCGTAATTCCGACCACCCAACCACTCGGCTACCGTGACACTGTCAGTCAGATTCTATTTAATCTGTGTTCAGACTCTATAGGCATGCTCCAGTCTAACTTTCAACGACCTTACCTATTTGCTAAAATATAGGTCCTGGATTGAAGTCCCAGTTGAAAGGAGATATAGTGACGTGATCATAATTTTTGGTTTTCCTGTCTGATCCCGTTGTATTTATCCCCCGACGCTAACATTGCATCTGATTTCTTTCAATCTTTATTTCGGATGTAATTTGTCCCCTGCAGTATTTTGTTAATCATTTTTACCGTATCATCAGCAAATTTAAGAGTCACGATATCCGAGTGGAATCCAGGTCAAGAGACCCCAGTTCGATCCCCTGGTGGCACGCTCGTACAAAGGGTTTTTTCAAAAACTTATGTACGATTTATATCGAAGGCTTGTACATAACTACCACTTGTCACGTTGTCCAACACATTTTCGGTGGAAGGTGGATCGAAAAGAATTAACTTTCTAGATCTCTATCTACCCCTGTATTTGTGTTCATTTACCCTTTAATCTACATATTTAATAGTTCATAAGTCGTTACCAGTCACTTTCTTCTAGGCGACTAAGGGAAACAGCCTTGAATATCGTTATGATAACCAATACATGTCGGTATAACCATGTCTAAACATATCAGACCAAAAGAATCTAACCGAAGGTGGGCCAGCAGCGTCTGAGGGGCGAATGGTCTGGTACTGCGATCGCCAATCCGCTTGCCAAGCGTGGCGATTATGACAAATCCTTCCTGTGGGAGAGGCCTTTCTTTTGCAGTGGACTTTACCATCCCTTTATGTATGTATGTATGTATGTACATACATATGTAAGTATTAAACTCCAGTCGTGAGTCAAAGCTAACACACAATTATTTTGTAGCCTTTCCCTTTGTTTGTTTTTTCCTGTGGTGTACTAATAATGGAACATATAGAAGCTCCACCAGTAGCTTCAAATTAGTCGCAAAACAATAGTTACTTCACCTAGCAGAATTTACTAATTCGAAGTCGGTTTCTTTGTTGTTATAGCAACGGAAAGAAAGTGGTACCATGCATGGTCACTGCCGCTCATCGGAATAGTGTTGGCCTGCATCCTTGTAGTCGTGGTGCTCTGCGTTACACTTCATTATTGTAAGTATATTTTACATATATACATACACCTAACTAACAGCGGTAGAGCCAAGCATCAGCTTTTGTCGTTGCATGAATGGGCCGGCTCGACCGGGGAAGTACCACGAACTCACAGAATACCGGCGTGAAGTAGAAGTCTAAAAAACTTCTGCGTTTCCTCTGGTGAGTGCAGGTAACCGGAGGCCCACACACACCCCCTCCTGAATTCTGGGGGGGAGGTATCTCTAAGGCCGCCAACGCATCTGATAGACTGAACTAGAAGACATTTGAGACTGCGTGACAGGGGGTGAGCAAGTCGCCGTTTTTATGTCCAAGCCTCTGATATAAATCGTACATAAGTTTTTGAAAAAGACCCATTGGTACGAGCCTACCACCTGGGTATCCAATTCGGGTCTCTTGACTCGAATTCCTCTCACCCATTCACTCGGCTATTTCCTTTACAGTTTCATATATTCCGTCTCCAATTTACCTATTTTTTAGGTCCACGTTACGATATACATAACCCCAAAGGAAGCATGCCTTTTTCACCATAGAAGCGAGGTGCTAATCCAGGTCGAAATGTATGTGTTCTGAATTTCAATAAAATTAGTTCAGCCGTTTTGGCGAGCTTAAGAAACAGATATCCGAATCCTCCCCTACTGGGAAATCCATAGCCTATGTCAGCACATAGGCCTCAGAAATTATATCAGGACATATCAGGTCTCTATTAGTAAGTGAGAATTCGCTGCAGGCCGTAGATTTTAGTAGACCCTTATATAAAATATAAAATAAAAACAAATATCTTTACGCAATTCCCAATACAGGACGGTTCCTGTATCCTGTCCAAATAAGTCACCTGTCCAAATAAGTCCCCTCGAACCACCTTCCACCAAAGATATTTTCGGGAAACGTGACAGGTGGTGAGCCCGTCGCCGTCTTTATGTCAAAGCCAACGATATAATTTGTATATGAGTTTTTGAAAACCCACTGGCACGAGCCTGTCAACTAGGGATCGAATTCAGGTCTCTTGACTCGAAATTCCGACCACCCAACCACTCGGCTCTCGTGACAATGTATTTATATGCCGTTATATATGTATTTAATTCCACAGATAATAGATACCAGCGTAGGAAAGAGGCAGAGCTTCACCAGAAGCGTCTCCTGGAGCAAGAGGTACAACTTCACCGGCTGAGAAATGCACCGGGAGGGAACGAAAACCCACTGACTATGGCTTTCAACCCACACTACGGGAGTGAGAGTATACTCCCACAAGGTGTGGATGTGAGAGGACTGCCGAAGGTTTCGAGAGAGAGCTTAAAGCTCGTCAAGTAAGTTAATAGTTGCTTAATTTTTATTTTTCACGCCTTTCCCAATACAGGGGTAGAGAGAGGTTCAGTGTAATTTTGGTTCTTTCGGCCTGCATTACTTAGACGCGTTAGTGGACATAATTTATATCTTCAGTGGGACTAATAAAAATATCTTCACGCCACACAGAGTTAGACAGAGGTCAAGACAGGACAGGTTGGGGATTAAATTGGGGACAAAAACACTCTTGACCCAACCACTCGGCTATCGTGATTTCAGTGGGAGTAAACATGTAAAAACTCCAGATACAAGCATTGCAATTAACTAGACTTATACTAATTTTAATAGAATTTTGAATTGAATTTTGTCTGTTTGAAAGTAAAACTTCTTTACGTACGCCTGACTAGGGGAATGAGCTGTTGAATGCGTGAAAAAGAGCGTTACGAAAAGTGTGATCGGGCGAGGCGAACGGCAGTTGAAAGGGAGATATAAGTTAGCGAAGATAGAAAGGGAAAGAGTTACGTATCGAATATATTTTAAAAATATTCATTTATCAATGAACTGATCTATTTGTAAAAAATCATATTATATACAAACGTATAGGTTCGACGACCTCTGTATACGAGTGGCGTACACACCGGTGTACGTGTGGTTCTCAGCTCTGAGGTTCAGGGTTCGATTCGCGGTCGGGTCCATGTAGGAAACACTATTTCTACATTTTCTCGGATCTGGGGTGTTTTTGGTAACTTCGTTGTTTCTGTTACCATAATACAAGTGTTTAAATTACTTACTTTGGGATCAGAGCAATGTATGTGGTGTTGTCCCTATCTTTGTATGTATTTATAAATGGAGCTACAAAAGTTTTACTTCAGTTTTGTGATCTATAATTGCCTTCCACGCCTTTTTTTAAATGAAGCCTTGTATTACATCTTTGGTATTACTTTTTACCTAGGGCATTAGGTCAAGGCGCGTTCGGAGAAGTCTACCAGGGACTCTACCGCCACCGCACTGGAGACACGGTGGAGATGCCGGTGGCCGTGAAGACCCTGCCGGAACTGTCCACGGGACAAGCGGAGTCCGACTTCCTGATGGAGGCGGCCATCATGGCGAAGTTCAACCATCCCAACATCGTGCACCTGATCGGCGTCTGTTTCGATAGGCATCCGAGGTGAGGATTCGAGTCATAAGTTATGAATAAATATATAAATGCTTAAAATAATAAATAAATATCTTCACGCCATTCCCAATACAGAGGTAGACAGGGGTTTAGTCAAGACAATTAAGTCCCTTCGACCCACCTTCCACCGAACATATTTTGGGACAACGTGACAGGTGGTGAGCCCGTCGCCGTCTTTATCTCCAGTCCAGTACGATATGAATCGTACATAAGTTTTGAAAAAAAAAAACCCAATGGTACGAGCTCTCCACCTGGGGATCGAACTCGGGTCTCTTAACTCGAAATCCCGACCACCCAACCACTCGGCTATCGTGACTTTTTAAACGGTGTATTATTCTTGCATTCGTTTTAAAATATACTTTTTTTAAGGTCGCAACGCATCCGCCATTCCTCCGGTATTGCAGATGTTTATAGGCGGCGGTAATCACTTACCATCACGTGTGCCACCTGCTCGTTTACCTCCCTCTTCTATAAAAAAAATACTTTATTTCCTATTTCAGTGGTAAATAAAGAAAGTTCTAGGTCGGTTGTTTTTTTTAGTATATTTTTTTGGATTCCATATATATCATACCCTTTTTTGTGGAATAAACTATTCCTCCTTTCATATGAATTGCTCCACGTGTGTCCCCGCCAGGTTCATAGTGCTGGAGCTGCTGGCGGGCGGGGACCTGAAGAACTTCCTGCGCGAGAGCCGCCCGAAGCCGGAGCGCGCCAGCGCGCTCAGCATGAAGGACCTGCTGCTGTGCTCGCTGGACGTCTGCAAGGGCTCCAGGTATCTGGAGGTGCAGCGGTTCATCCATAGGTACGTACATAGGTACATACATTACCCCGATCGCAAAGTTGTTGGAAACGTGTGTTGGAAACCACAAAGGTAGCATAAACAACCAGATCCGAGAGAACGTAGAAAGGTTGTTTTCTACATTGAACCGACCGAAAATCGAACCCGGGAACCTGAGAGCTGGCGAAAACTTGAAAACGGGTGTGTAAGCCTTTGTTCACGGAGGTTGTCACGATAAATACAGAGATGGGGACAACATTAAACACATTGCTCTAATCCCAAAGTAATTGGTTCCCACGACGCTAACCGAAGACATGGACATGCATCAACGTGACATGTGGTGAGCCGATGCCGAGCCGTCTTTATGTCCAAGCCAACGTTATAAATCGTGCAAAAGTTTTTGGTACGGGCTTACTACCGAGGGTTCTAGCTCGGGCCTCTCGACTCGAATTCCGATCACCCAACCACGGCTATCGTGACTTTTAACAATTCTCGCGAGTCTCTCTTGTGAATATCTCCATTTAAATTGGAATATACCGATCATAAGCGTAGGTACTCGCACTTGGCCGATTTTCGGGCAGCTGTGTCCATAACCTAGTACTACCTACTATTAGATATATTACTAAAGTAATGTATAATATTTCAAATGTATTTTCTAACTACTTATAACTACTGTAACTGATCACCTTATCCATTTTGTTTCTATACCTTATAGGCAGCAAAGAAGAATTGCAATTGTTTTAAACGTCAAGACAATTTTTGACATTGTGTTATTTACACTCTAACAGGGATATAGCAGCTCGCAACTGTCTACTGACCTCCCGCGGGCCGGGCCGAGTCGTGAAGATAGCAGACTTCGGTATGGCGCGAGACGTCTATCGCGCCGAGTACTACAAAAAGGGCGGGAAAGCAATGCTGCCAATAAAATGGATGCCGCCGGAAGCGTACATAGATGGAGTGTTTACCATTAAAACGGACGTTTGGTGAGTAACTTTTTTAATTGTAAAATTTTTCCCTGTACAACACTATAAAAAATATCGTCACGCTATTCCCAATACTGGGGTAGACGTTCTTTCAGAAATCGAATGATAACAGTTTCCATTTAAACATTAGATAGAGTTCAAATAATTATATTAACTAAATTAATTACCTTTATTCTATTACTTCAAAACAGGTCATTCGGTGTACTTTTATGGGAGGTGTTCTCACTGGGCATGATGCCATACACAGGCTGCACCAATAGAGAAGTAATGGAAATGGTGTCGGGTGGTGGGAGACTTGAAAAGCCCTACGGTAAGTTATAAGAAACTTACGAATTAATTCTTTTTAAATAAAAACTGTCTATGGTATATTTGTCATAGAGTAAGTATACAAACACTATTTCCATAGAGTATACTGTTCGTGGGGTATGAGTGTAATAATCCGTTTATTTTTATGGGTGTCGTAAGATACTTTTACATAAGCTTTAAAACAAAAAAATACCGTACCTAAATAAAGAAGTAACTCAGGCTACTTTTATTTTGGAAAAACAAGTTCCGCGTTAAGTGTTAATTTTTATAGTTGTAATAATAACAAATGTTTACTGGCTCAAAAAAGTTACAATGTAAAGGTAGGTAAACAGACACCAACTGTTCCAAAACAAGGTAGAGTCCTGTGTTTTAGGCGATTGTACAGTAATGACTCATGTAAACTTCTTTTTACATTTCACAAGATATACAGACAAACCTTGACATCTAACACATCAATAGCCTAACAATCTGTTACGTCAATCAATCAATCATTTATTTGCCAGAATGTAGGTAACATTAGTTCTTAATATTTATAAAATATAGCCCTATACATTCTGCCTTATTGAGGCATGCAAAAGTTTAATTACAATATAAAAAAATATAATAAATTTAATAGAAAAATTTTGAATTTATATAAACATAATATTCAGTTGAACATAATTAAAGTAAATTATAATAATTGTGAATAATACTAATAATTAAATAATAAATGTCAAGAAATATCAATTACAATTTATACAGTTATACTAGAAAGGTATATTATCTCTAAGGAAATCGTCAATAGAATAATAACATTTCTCAGTTAAGAGTTTTTTCAGCTTATTTTGAAACAACCCGCTAGACAACAGTCTCCAACTTTGTTATATATGTCACCATGGCAATTTATTATATATGTCACCTTTAATAAGCGCCGGTGAAATGTTGGTCGGAAGAATTTAAATTGTCTAGAACCCTGAACACCTTAGTATTGATGGTAAAAACTTTCCGCAGGCTGCCCTCAGGAAATCTACCGCCTCATGTGCGAATGTTGGAACCCCTCGCCAACCGAGCGGCCGTCCTTCGCGCAAATGTTCGACCGGCTGCAAAGGTTCCTGCAGGTGAGATAGGTCGTTGTTTCTAGTTCAAAAATAATTGGATATATTAATCTAACTAGCTGACCCAGCAAACATTGTTTTGCCATATAAAAATAGGGGTTGATCGTAGAGGGGTAAAAATTTATGGTTTTAATGTATTTTTAATAAAAAAATAGTATTTGTCTGAAAAAAATTAGGGGTGGACTCCCCTTAACATTTAGGTGGATGAAAAATAGATGTTGTCCGATTCTCAGGCCTACCCAATATACACACAAATTTTCATGAGAATCGGTCGAGCCGTTTCGGCGGAGTAAGGTAACTAACATTGTGACACGAGAATTTTATATATAAGATAAAACTAACATATTTTATATCTTAAGACTTACGTTTAACATTCACGAATGAACTACCTTTAAAACACATTCCGTGGGCGAAATAGATGAAAAGTTTTGTAGCATGCCAACACACTTAATGTGAGCCAAGTGCTTTATGACTTATGGACCCTATGGGGACCTATGGAGTCAAACTGCAGGCCTCATGAGGAAGCTTAAAGTTCTTCACCTTGCTATGGAAAGGGCTATGTTTATGTATGATCGGTGTTTTTTTGGGTGATTGAATCCTCAAGGAAGACATCCGCAACAGAACTGGGGTAACTGACATAGATGTAAAGATCAGCAAGGCAATGGGACGCTGCGAACCGTTGATCGCTCTCCCCAAGACTTTAAGAAAGGTACGATAGCCAAATGATTGGGTGTTCGGAATTCGAATCAAGAGACCCGAGTTCGATCTTATGTACGATTAATATCGCTGGCTTGGACATAAAAGACGACTATGGTTCACCACCTGTCACGTTGTCCCAAGAAAATGTCTTCGCTGGAAGGTGGGTCGAAAGAACTTAACTGTATTGTATTGTTATTGTATTGGGAATGACGTGGGTACCTCACATGTACTGCAAATGTTCATGGGCGGCAGTAATCACTTACCATCACGTGTGCCACCTGCTCGTTTGCCTCCCTTTTCTATAAAAAAAAGTATGTAATATAATGACAGGATCCAGAGATAGTGAGTGCTCCTCTGCCAGTGTTGCGTTCTCTACTCCTGCCTCCGGTAGATTTACCGCCCACCGATGACAGCCTGCCACAGGTAATAAATTGCTAAGCTCAGACGCCTTATTAGGTGTTGACCAAATATATTTCATACAGGATGGATGCCAACATTTGACATTTAGCTGAAAATTCTATGAGCAATAAAAACTAATGAAAAGTTTTCTTAAACAAAACGCTAGCTTTACTATAGATTTAATGTAAGAATTAAATAATTAATACATGCATAGATAGGGACAACATCTCATACATTGCTCTGATCCCAAAGTAAGCTGCTTAAGCACTTGTGTTATGGAATCAGAAACAACGAAGGTACCACAAACACCCAGACCCGAAAAAATGTAGAAAAAGTGGTTTTCTACATTGACCCGACCGGGCATTGAACCCTCTCGGAGCTGACCAAACAGTGACGACGTCGTATGGTATCCGCGCTGGAATATACCCCTTTTACTCCCGTGGGTTGAGCAAGAGACAATTAAGGGAAGAGCATGCGAAGTACCATTGGCTACCGATAGGTGGCGAAATAATCACCAACAAACTCGAAATCCTGCAGAACGATGAAAGGCAGCAGCGCCTAAGATGCAGGCTATCTGGTAATCGCCAATCCGTCTGACGACTGTGGCGATTAAGGTAAACCTACGGGTTCTTACGGGAGAGGTCTTACATCTTGTAATTGACTTTTACATGCCGTTATACGTGTATGTAATATGCTATTGATCCCAGCAAGAGCGCTAACCACAAATTTAATTGCGGTTTGTGGATGATGAAGATACTTTCATATAAATATATAAACAACGTCCTGTAAAATGTTTATTTTAAAATTAAATCAAATGAAAACGGTACCTGTGTTATGTTGAAATCTTATTTCGGCTTCAAAGTGTAACAAAGGCATAACAAAGACATGCATACATATATACGCACTTCAAAACATGACATCTTTTCGGTAGCAATGGGATGAACAGATAACATTAGTAATGTCATGTGTGTGTTTGTAACCTATTAGTATGTGTCCCAGAAATAGCCTGGATGAAAAAAAGAAATGTCGCAACGTTGCATCCATCCTGTATGTTTTAATAGAAATTTAAAGATTACAAATAGTGAAGTCTTTGTTTATAATACTGAAAACCAACAAAGTTCAAAAAATCTACCGAAGTTATATGGGTCATATCGTAATTTACTCGCTCTGAACTTCAGACAGACAGAGAGGCAAATTCACGCTGTGACGGAATTTTTAAGTTCCACTGTTAATTATATAATTTTTCTAATAATGCCTATAAGTAGGAGATTTAAAGAAACAATTATTTAAAATATTGTTTAAGATATTCTATAAAAAATCTTTTAAAAAAATATAATTCATAATGATTTACTAATATTATAATGTTTTTTTTTTATGGTAACATTTTCGCTCTGGCTACTAGAAGCAAGTAATTGGATTGTTATTATTTTTAAAAATATAAAAATTTCGGTGTTAGTGATCCGTAATTTTTTTAAGAAACGTGCTTGCGAGTGGCGCATGTTCATGACCTACCATGATACGTATTTTTGTTCATATTTTTCTAACTTTACCTACCCTCTCCTTGAATGAGAAACGCGTAGAAAATAGACATACCCCTGTAGTTAGAGATAGAGATTCTTTGTAATGTCGCGAGAAGTGTTCATTCGAATGCATGGAGTGTCCCATATTATAATACCATACTGCATATAACCTAAAATAAAATCCATCTGGCATTTCACATTCGTCATTCATACGCTATCAAAAATTCATACAAAACATTTCGAAGAATCTCTTCTTTTTGTAATTTTGCAACAAAATATTGCGAAGTTTGAGTGTCTACTTGCCTAGTAGCTATAGCGGGAATCTACCTGTATTTTTCTTATATCTTACCTTTATCCCTTTGCATGGGTTTTGTAAAAAAAAACAAATGTCAATAAACCGTGGGAAATGGTTTTCGCATTCAGTGGTATTTTTTAAAAATTCAAAATATTTTACAGAACTCATGGTTTTTAATGCACGCTTAGATATAAGTGGAATGTGGCTCAGGGAGATCATTTTTTTTTGAATAAAAAGATAAAATGGTAAATCCTAATATCGTGCCCGTGGTCTTTTAGCAATGTGATTAACAGTATTTTCGTCCGCTTGCTTTCTAATATTTCATAATGCCCAAATCGTCTCAAAGGCGTACGTTACCTACTAAGATTTGTATTTAATCAATCATCGATACCTGCACATAAAATGTTGTTACATTTAAAAATCAACAAGTAATAAAAAAAATATATTAGTTTAATGGATATATCTTATATATGTTTTTGAATTTTGACTGATGTAGCCGAAGTAAGTTGAAAAGAAATAAATGTACCTACTGTCAAATTCTATTCTAAATACATATATAACTTTTGCAAGCTGCTCCTTTATAATCCAAAATTAAATAAATTTACCTTCCAAGTTCGAATCGCACTATAGGCAAGCGTTAGTGCGATGAAGTAAGTGTTTGAATATTAATAAATTATATATGAATATTAATCTATTTAAATGTAAGTTTAGCTGTAAGTTTAGCGTCTATCTGTTGGCTTTAACATTAAGTCGGCGATAGGCTCACTGTACTAGACCTCCATCTTCACCAATATTGGAAAAATGGGTGAAAATAAGTCAAATAGGATGACAATTGCCTTTTTATTGCTAATCAACAATCGAAACGAATAAATAATACATTTTAAGTCCCCAGAGATAAACTCTCAAATCGTATAGTCTACAATTAAAACGATGATATTTCGGATTTTTCAAAAATTAAGTTACGCTGAAGTAAAAAAGACAAGTTTTTTGAAGAGGGCAATATAGACTGGTATAGTACGCGAGACCGGGGAAAAAAGAAAATAATTTTGCGGGAAACGAATAGGGGAATGAAACAACGATATATAGGCAAAGGGCAAGGCTACATGCGGCCTAAAAGCTAAAAGACCATGCGGCGTGATCTCCCGGGCCCGTGTGACGTGTGTGGTGTTGGCAGCGCTCAGCGGCCGCTGACTACCTGGTGCCGAAGTCGTCGCGGGACCCGCCGCCCGACGCTAGGTAACTGGCTGGCGGCTAACTTGCAACCGGGGCACTAGGCTCGCTTCGGGCTGTTTAGTCTTTGCGTATTGGCTGGCTACTGATGGCTTGTAATATAAATTGATGTTGCCCCACTGGAATATGAGATTTATATACGTTACATTTTACTCTGCGAATGAATTAAACACGTTGTTCCAAAAAATCTTCCCGGTGGTAGGTGGATTGAAATATCTTAATGGTTAGGATCTCTGTCTACCTCTGTATTGGGAATGGCGTGAAAATATTTTAAAAATTTTCAATGAATATAAAAAATTATCTCGACTTATGTGGAGAAATTTTAAAAATTACTTATGTGAATAGAAAAGAAAACCACAAACATCTTCATTTAAACGATGTTCTTGAATATTTTGTAAAAAAAATATCTGGAGGAAATGTGAGGAGCATCACATTGAATCAACTTTGCAAGACATTCCTCCATAATGATGCAATTTTTATTGAATTTTTAAATTAAAAAGAAATTTAAAAAATCGTATGACACGGGCAGGATCAGTCCTCCTTTTCAATCTCTAATACAATATAAGTTATGAGACTTGCGCATTATTCATTTAGCCTAGTGATGCGCATTTGCAGGATGTTACTGTACGTGTCTAGAATTTAATAAATGTCTATGTAGCTACCCAGTATCCCGGTTAAAATGGCTGCCAACCATTTCGTTATTATACCATCAATAAATTTTTGAGGCGTCTTAAAACTATGTTTAGGGCAGATCGTTAATCAAATTCTGGTCACACTTGAATTTTCCACGTATGCTGGCTATTTATTATTTATTATAGTAGGCTATAAGGGATTATTTATTATTTAAATTTATTATTGAAGGCATATTTTTATTATTATTGTATTTTAAAAGTCAACGTTCCATTCAATTGTGACTAAGCATAAAAGTTTTAATATCTAAATTTTCTCATAACAAAAGGAGTTTCCAAGTAGTAAGTTGGGAGTATTTTTGACCATTCACATTTTTGATACTTTTGTTTTAATCAATCATATTAGATTATAAAATACAATTTTTTATCAATAATAATTCTTTTTTAATTGCATTACATGTAAAATAAATTATGGGAAAATTTAGCCAACAGCGTTTAACACATAT
This sequence comes from Sericinus montela, assembly GCA_029286605.1. NCBI lineage: Eukaryota > Metazoa > Arthropoda > Insecta > Lepidoptera > Papilionidae > Sericinus > Sericinus montela. The sequence goes on from JAGSMR010000050.1 coordinate 3,018,349, forward strand.
CCCGAACGCAACTGCTATTTTGACGAAGCAGTGACCAGCATGATTAGTGAACCTGTCCCAATGTAATTCTAGCCAGGTTTTATTAAATCAATAGCCTTGTTCGATTTAAAAACAAGTTAATCAAAAAACTTAATTTAAAAACAATAAGCTGAAGAAGTTTTAAAAGTAAATAAAAAAAATTGAAAGCCTGCAATTGTTTTTTTTTTAATTTGGTAAATAGAAAGAAAATTTGTCTGATTTAGCTGAAATAAAAATAGTATGCCTAATTACACTTTTAAACTTGGTTATATATTTTGGAAAGAAAATTATTATTTACTAAATTATCTTAGGGTTTCGCTTATTTGCTATTAGGCCAATGCAAGTTCTCTTTTGAAGATAGGATAGATTGAAATCAAGGGAACGTTTTGTCGATGTTTTGTTTTAGCTCAACGGCACCGCAAACACCTCATAGCAAATCGCCAACGGCAGCACAGGAGCCGCCAGAAACGGAGGATTCACAATATCTACCTCTTCTGAAAGGTATTTATTATTCTCTACGTCAACATTTCAGTGCTTGCATCGTGATTTTGAAAGAAAGTTTTTAGTTTATAATTATAGTTAATGTCAAATCAGTGTAAGACATTTTTGTTGACAAATATCCGTAAAATACTCGTAGTGGCATCCGTAAATACCTTTCTTACTGTGCCAGTTGTAAGAAGTGGCTAAGGTAAATATCTTGAAGTGTACAATGGTTACAAATACATAGTGGAATAAGTATTTCGAAAAATATCAGATCAAAACTAAGCAGACCGGAGTAGAGCAGCGTCTAAGATGCAGCGTGTCTAGCACTGGAATACTCAATTTGATTGCCCATAGTGGTGATAATGGCAAATGATCTCTTTACGGGAGGTACCTTTGTCTGTATGCAATCAACTTTGACCTGTTGTTTCGTAAGCGTTAATTCAAATTTTTCTTCGCCAACATAAATCATTATCTAATCAAAATATTATTTTCGCTATGCATTACGTATATATTATACTACGTTCTATAATCAAATTATAATTAGTTGATATATTTAAAACCTTTATCATCATTGTGATGTGCTCTTGTGATGCGATGTTGACTTAAAACCTTTCCCCATTTGTGTAGCATCACAAGAATATGGCAACATTCCAATGTCGTCACGGGGCGGCGCAAGGCGCGGAGACGTTTCCGCTACTTCCGGCGCCGAGACGCGGACAAACACAAAGTTTCTGCAGTCTAACTCCACTGACAGGTAAACGGCGGGAAAATAATGAAATCGCGTTCATGTTTTACGTTTCAGCAATTAAGTCATATTTCTCTCAATCAACCCATATTCATGTCCATAATTATAGATAATTATACAATTTTTGAAAGTTGCTTCTTTCATAAAGCAAAAGTATATATTTAATAAATGCACCCTCTATTTATATTCTATAATTTTTCTAAGCTGTGTAATTTAGAACGATAGTCGAGTAGTTGGGTGGTCGGAATTTCGGGTTAAGAGACCTGAGTTTGATCCCTAGGTGGCAGGCTCGTACCAATGGGTTTATCAAAAACTTATGTACGAATTATATCGTTGACTTGGACATAAAAACAGCGACGGGCTCGCCGCCTGTCACATTGAACCGTAAAAATCTTCGATGGAAGGTGGATTGAAGGACTTAATCGTCTAGACTAGACTTCTGCCTGCCAGGGGCAGGGAGTTGCGTGAAGATATTTATTGATTTATTTTGTTTATTTGTATAAAAAAAGTATGTGAAATCCTTTGTCCGACAGTAGATTTATTTTGACTGTAATAAAATACTTGTGTATTACTTTAGGTTGTTAAGTTCAGTCGAGGGAACCTCGATGGACGAGGACACTGCGTCGGAGACGGACGAGAGGCCTGTGGTCTGGGAGACTTCCTTCACAGAGCCGAGGTCGAAGAGGAATTCCGTGGACCTCAAACAGAACATTGACACCGGGCCCGCCGTAAGTGTTTCAATAGATTTTAGGTGTGCGTTCGTGTGGTGTATAAACCGGTTTTCTCTCTAAATTCATTAAAGTTCTCTAAGAATCTAAAAGAGCTGACAACGATGCAATAGAAATGCTCCTACATTAGTCGAATACATTGTCTGTTAGCCTGAAAAACTTAGTGAAATATATTATTTATTTGCATTCCACAATGTTCTTTTCTAAATATAAATTGATCATAGTTTCTCACATATAGAAAAACACATAACTCCGAAATATTTAATGTTAAATCACACACTGTTTCTCAGGTGGATAAACTCATAAGCATTACGCCTACCTCGCCGAAACCACCAGAGAACCCATTATCAAAGGCCATAGACAATACAGTCGCTGAGAAGAATCACAGAAACTCTTTGGTGCCCGAAAGGAAGACCGCGCCCATCGCTTCTCCCGATCCGCCGCGGACCAATGCATGGGTTAATAAGGAACCTCCCAAATTAGTTCCGAAACCTAAACCCTTATGCCTCGATGCGGCGCAGCTGGAGCAGAATTTGAACGCGTTAAAGAAAAATAGCGGTTCCGTGAACCTAACAACAATGAACATTCTACCGCCGTACATTAACGTGGTCACCCCGAATAAACTTTCCGAATCGAAAACGATACAAATCGATCCGAAAAAGGCGATCATACACGATCTGCCTAAAGAAACAGATCAGAAAGAGGAGAAAGGGAAACTCAAACAGTCCAATTCAGCTGCCAGTCTTTTGAACGGACCTATGACAGAAGTTCCATACGCGGACAGCGATAACGCCTCCTCCAGTTCAGGTGGAAACCAAAATGGCGTGAAGAAGAAAAACAAAAACTACGGCGAAGTTCTAATCGGTAACGGAAAGAAGATTATGAAACAGGGTAGCAACGGCGGTGATTTCACCGGTGATACGGAAATAAATTGTTAAGCGTTCGCTTCGAGGACATTGGCCTGTCAGTGAAATTTGGTTGTGGTGTTTTTTTAAAAAAAAAACGAACAGTGCTGCCAACAAAACATATTGACAGTTATATTTTTTAATTTAGCGAAAAATAATGGTAACGGTTGTAAATATAAACGATGTTTTTAAAGGTATTAAGTGAATTAAGAGTATTTAATATAAGATAAATAGACGATCGGTGAAACTTTTCGTCTATGTAGTTGTTTATTTCGAGATTTGTATTTTTGTCGGGTTGTACAAAATGTTTTTATTGTTGTAATAATTGGTATATAAGATGTTTGTTTGAAACGGAACGGCTACCTGGAATGCTTCTAGAAGAAAAAAACAGTCGTATCGTTGCTCAATTTGCTCAATATTTTGCGAAATAATAGAATTCGTTTTGAATTTGATTCGGCTTCCTTCCAAACATACAAAACGATTTGTTGTTTAATTGTTATGATTCTCACTTAGCGACAAAATCCTTTTCTATAATATACATTTTGTTGTTTGTTAAAACTTGTTTTAAAGTTTCTTAAGCCTATTATAATCATAATAATGAAATCATACGCACATCGATTAGTTAAATCAGTTTGTAGATTAGCGGGAAGTAAATGTAAAAAAAAATTGGCATGGACAAATTTAAAGTGATTTCTTTCATTTTCTCTAGCTACTGATTCATTTTCATTATAAACATTACAAACTTACGCCTGAATTATATACGGAACAGGTAGAATGGTAATCTCTGATTGGAAAGAAAATTATTGCCATACCTAAAATTGTATCGCATGAATCAGTAATGCTATGTTAAAAATCAAAAAGTAATAAAGCATTGTACCAGTTATTTTTAATAAATGAGCTTCCCAGTGTATTATTTTTATCATTGTTAACTCTATGTAGGCAAAGTAGTATCGCTTAAAATGTTTGTAAATAAAATAAAAAAGTAGTGATTTATGTAATTCCGCCCTTTAACGATTATATGGGGTTACTTAGAAAATACTTGCACCCATTCGGTCCGACTAAAATTAACTCGTTAAATATTAATTTATTTGAAATAAATTAAAAAAAATACCTTCTTACAGTCGACCAGATAGCCGAGTTGGTTGGTGGTAGTCGGGTTATAATTCTGCTTGGGGCTAACATTTGGACCATGAATATGTTTATACTGGATGTTTATAAGAATATTTATCTAAGCAAATAAATAAGTATGTAAGTATACAGTACTGTTGGTTCGCACAATGAGACAGTGCTAGGCACTGCACCCTCTCTTTGTGTGAATATAGACGCGTATGGAAATTTCATCCAAACTTACACTAAAAAGTTCTATAAATCGCTTCACTATAAACATATTTACTATATATGTTGCCTTTTTAATGAACTGTGTACATTATATGAAAAATACGAATTTGGACGTACTGAAAACCAGCGCCATGGCAAAACATGTCATGGTATTACGCTGGATGTGCTCCTGTTCCCAGGTGACGCTTTAACACATACGAGTATGTGTTATTTGTATTATGTAATACTTGTGTTAATAATTGATTTTTCATATTTTTTGGTTATTATTTGAGTTTCATATAAGTGTCACAGCGTTATATTGGCGAATAACCGTTTCTTTTTTTCTTTCTTAAAAAAATATTTTATTTGGGCAACAAAACTTTTAATCTTCCACTTTTACAATATATATGCCCGGTTTCTACTAAAAAGGCTATCGGCTATCTGACAGTATACATACACATAAAAGGTCTTGAAAACACAATTTTCGACGTCGATCTGAAACTTTAATTAAACGAAAAACAAACATCACTCATGTTTGCCAAGTTCTGAAAAGAAACAAAAAAGTTATCTATTCTCTTTATAAAATTCGAATAAAGCATTAAAATTTAAATCGTCTATACATTTATACATATGTTTATTTCAATAATTGGCATCGATGAGAGAGCCGGTATGTTTTAAATAGCCCTGTATGTACGTATATTAATTGACATAATTCGTATTGTGGAGCGAATTATGTTAAGTGTAGTTATAGTGTCTATGGTTATCCTTAAATGAGTGTTTCTATTATAAATTTTGATTTGTATAAGTTGTTTGGGTGGATTGGTTTCAGTTACCCTACGGCATCCAATAGCACGGTACGAACTAAGTTAATATCAGCGGTTATGCTCGTAGTTCGCAGTTAATAAATACAGTAAAAATAGAATTTTATTATATTATATATAAATAAAATGTGAAAAACCACATGAAATGCTTTAACTAAAGGGTAAGATAGCTATTAAGAGAAACTGACAACGTCATTTTACGTGTTTCTGTTACGCTGAGTAGTGCCAAACGTTTCTTTACTGCCTCTAAAGATTGCATTTAATACAGTTTTGTGTAAATGAGGCATGAAATGACAGGGTATCATGTTTGTTTTTTAATTAAATGTTATATAATCTGCGGAAAGGTCGCAAATTCATTAAGAATGTTGTGAAATTGCCCAGAAGTCAATCGTGTAAGAAAGCAAATCAAAAAAGTTAATCAGAAGAAATGCCAAAAGTTGACGCAAAATAAGTGTTTGCATTAAATTTCCTTTTTTTAAATATATAAATATATTTATTGTATACGACATAAAACCACAGAATACTAAATATTAGCAAACGTTGACGTATCTTCCATATAAATCATATTTATTGAACAAATGGCAGAGTTTATATAGAATTATTTAATTTGTTTGTAGTAAAGTTCCTCAGTTCTTAATTATTTATATTCAGAAAAAAGGTTTATATGTGTTATTATACTTACCAAAGTTTACTGTACGTGGTAATTTAAAGAATTTTGGTTTATTTTATGATATTTCCTATCTGGTGTTGGAATTTTTAAGTTTCTTTTATAAGACATAAGGCAAAGCCATTAAGTATTGCATGCAAAAACGAACGCTTCCTATTGTTGTGACATGACAAAAAAGTAAATGTCTCCTTTATTAAATTAAATGCAATGTAGAACTTTTAATGACTTTTGGTTTTATGAATAACGTTTTATCGTCACTTCTATAACGCTATTATAAATGTTGCTCAATTAAGAAGTATAGTTTGATTAGATCGAACACATTTTTTAATTTCGTTTAAATAAAAATAAAGAGGAATTGTGGTTGTGATTTAAATATAACACGGGTTGACGATGGCAAAGAAGTTCCTTTTTCAGTAGACGCGAGTGACTTTGAAATGTTATTCTGTTTTATTTTCTCTATTTGTAAGTATCGGGTACTGGTTTTGGACAACGAAATTTATGATGAAATCTGTTTGAAGAATGTGCAATTTTTTTTAATTCGTAATATTTTATTAAAAAGTATTAACCCCTTTTTTTCTTTCTCCGGCTCCTTTAACGAGTTTTCAGGGATGTTAATATTAAACAAATTTCATGTAAGTAGGTTTTATATGAAGTTATTTAAAAAGATAGCAACTATAACTGTTGAACATGTTTGAATGCAGTTCAGTTTATTGGGCCCACTGAACTCTTTAGACTTGTTCCTTCCAGTTCTTTCCCTTATTATAAATGTAGACATAATTATTAACGTTGATTTTTTTCGTTTGCTTTTTTGTTTTTAAATATTTATAGGTATAAAAACTTTCTTTTCGCTTCTCTGTAAATAAATGTAGCGTATACCTACATAATAACTTCCCTGATCACTTGTCACTCCCGCTCGCCATTTTCACAAAAACGGAGGGCAGGCTCTGAATTAGAATAAGAATGCTGTATAGTGAAACATATTTTATAATCAATACATAATTATTAAATATGTAAAAAAAATCGTATAATTAACGAAAACATGTAATATGATATTTAAAAATAAAGTCATAATAAATGTAAATTTATTGACGTTTTATTTGTATATAAATCATAAAGTTATAAGTCACGATAGCCGAGTTGTTGGGTGGTCGGAATTTCGAGTCGAGAGACCCGAGTTCGATCCCCAGGTCTGCCACCTGGGGATCGAACTCGGGTCTTCAATTGAGCTTTTCAAAAACTTATTTACGAATTTCATCGTTGGCTTGGACATAAAGGCAGCGACGGGCTTACCACCTGTCACGTTGTCCCGAAAATATCTTCGGTGGAAGGTGGGTCAAAGGGACTTAATTGTCTATACTTGACCTCTGTCTACCCCTGTATTGGGAATTGCGTGAAGATATTTATTTATTTATTTATTTTATTTGAACACCGAGATCCGAGACATTACAGTAATGGTTTTCTACCATGCCCCATCCAGGAATCGAATCCGGGACCTCTGTTGGTGACACCGTGAAAACCAGTGCGTACGCCACTCGTCCACGGAGGTCGTCAAATCAAAAATTCTTATTATTAGAAATCGTTAGTTGAACTTCTGCCACCTAATATTGTATCATTTTTTCTTTTTTAGCTGGCTAGCTAAACGCCACGACTGCGAATCACAAATGAAAATCACAAATTGGGTGATAGAGAATATAGACCAGGAATTCGAATCGTGACAGTTTCGGTCACCAAGAGGAAGGCTCGTACTGATGAGTTTTTGCGCTTATGTCCAAAATGTATAATTGGTTTGCACACTTAGACGTTCACATAGGTTGTCCCGAAAATATCTTCGGTGGAAGGTGGGTCAAAGGGACTTAATTGTCTATACTTGACCTCTGTCTACCCCTGTATTGGGAATTGCGTGAAGATATTTATTTATTTATTTATTTTATTTGTATATAAATATTCTTATATACAATATTATAACCTTTTCATCTGGAGTTGTGAAGATTAGTATCATACCTATTTCTAAATTCCTGAGAAAGGATCATAATCCCGAAGTGGTAGGAGATCATAGATCCCCAGGTGTGTCTCGTGCCAATGGGTTTTTCAAAATTTATGTACGATTTACATCGTTAGCAGGGACATAAAGACGGCGACAGTCTCGCCACCTGTCGTTGTTCCAAAAAGTGTCTTCCGTGGTAGGTGGACCGCTTAATTGTCTAGACCTGTCTACCCCGTATTGGGAATGGCGTGAAGATATTTTTACTAGCATACACAGGCTGTCTCTTCATCTTGTAGATAGTCCTCCCGCACAAGGTTGATCCCGCACAAGATTTCTATTCCCGAATCTTTCCGACAGCAGTTCTGCGACCTGACTGGTGCTAGTATATCAACAATATGTCAACTACGGACACCACGACGCATATTGTTAGCTGCATCAGGGATGCCAGATCCTAGTCCTCAGTTATACATATTATCTATGTTCCCAAGAAGTCACGATAGACGCGTGGTTGGGTGGTCGGAATTTCGAGTCGAGAGGCCCGAGTTCTATCCCCAGGTGGCAGGCTAGTACCAATGGGTTTTTCAAAAAATCATGTACGAATATCGTTGGCTTGGACATAAAGACGGCGACGGGCTCTCCACCTGTCACGTTGTCCTGAAAATATCTTCGGTGGAAGGTGGTGCGAAGGGACTTAACTGTCTAGACTAGACCTCTGCCTACCCCTGTATTAGGAATTGTGAAGATATTTATTTATTATTATCATTATCTATGTTCCCGGTCGAGTAAGATCGGGGAACGATTGCATATTATTACAGACATGCCACTGACGTTAACGCTGTTGTTTCATATATTATGATTTGGTCAAGATTTCAGTTTAAGGAATTCGCCTCTTATCAAAACCACGGATAGAAAGATATATAAGAATATATCTTTTATACCCTATGCAATACAATAAATATAATTTTAATACCCTAAGTATAAACACAATGAAAATACAGTAAGAACTGTATTTTTATTATGTTTATACTTAGGGTATTAAAACGTAGTAAACACTTACATATATTGAGACCATTTTGTTGTTGCATGCATGGGCCGGCTCGACCGGGGAAGTACCACGACCTCACAGAATAACGGCGTATTATGAATGACTTGCAGGTGTTCATGGGCGGCGTTAATCACTTACCATCACGTGAGCCACCTGTTCGTTTGTCCCCCTTTTTTATAAAAAAACAACCTCATATACACGGCTCTCGTCCCAAAGTAAGTAGCTAAAGCACGCGTGTAATGGAATCGGAAACAATAAAAGTACCACAAACACCGAGACCCGAGACATTACAGTAATGGTTTTCTACCATGCCCCATCCAGGAATCGAATCCGGGACCTCTGTTGGTGACACTGTAAAAACCAGTGCATACGCCACTCGTCTACGGAGGTCGTCAAATCAAATATTCTTATTATTAGAAATCGTTAGTTGAACTTCTGCAAACCTAATATTGTATCATTTTTTCTTTTTTAGCTGGCTAACTAAACGCCACGACTGCCTTGTGATTGGGTGATAGAGAATAGAGACCAGGAATTCGAATCGTGACAGAGTTTCGATCACCAAGAAGAAGGCTCGTACTGATGATTTTTTGGGTACTTATGTCCAAAATGTATAATTAGTTTGCACACTTAGACGTTCACAGAGGTTGTCTAAATATAAGAAAAGAGGCGACGTTTTTGTTTATTACAATAAATGTTGCCGGTAAATACTTATCTAACTTATAACTTATCTTACGCTGGAATTATGTTTATTCGAGATCAAACTCAAACCTCCAAGTTGGAAGCTACATCCTTTTAAAAGTAATATAGTGAAAAAGTCACGATAGCCGAATGGTTGGGTGATCGGAATTCGAGGCAAGGGACCCCGAGTTCGATCCCCATGGCTCGTACTAATAGGTTTTTTCAAGACCTTTTCTCTAGACCTCTGTCTGAATAGAAGATATTTTTATATATACGATTTTTATCGTTGGCTTGGGACAAAGACATCAGGTTCAGCACTGATTACGTTGTCCCATAATAAGCTCCGGTGGAATGTGGGTCGAAAGGACTAAATAGTACAGAGCTTTGGCTACCCTTGTATTGGCCCCTGTGTTGGGAAATGTCATGATCATCGTCATATCAGTCTATCTAAAGTCCACTGTTGAACATAGGCCTCCCCCTAAGATTGCCACATAGAGCGCTCCTGTGCCATCTGCATCCATCGACTCCCCGCAACATTAATGCAGGTCGTCGCTCTATCTTGTGTGGGGTCGTCCTACACTGCGTTTGTCTGTACAAAGTTGCCACTCGAGAACCTTTCTTACCCAACGTTTGTCAATTGGGAAATGTGTAAAGTTAAAAATAAAACACACGTATATAATTTGTATTACCATTTATTAAGTACTTTATCAACTTATTACAGCGTAAACAAAATACAAAACTAAACATTTCCGTGTTTTATATAATCTGCCCAAACAGATTATTTTCATATAAATCTAATATATATTTTTATAAGTTTAACAGTAGGTAATTTAACATATAAAACTCTATATATATATATACTTAAAACAACATTGCACAATTTTCAATTTACAAATCATTTAAACCTGTACTTACTATACTTACGGCAATCGTAATATGACATTGGGCGTGACATCTTTGAAATTAGTAGTAACTGTAATGTAAGAAATAGTAACTGACTGGTTTTTCAAATAACAAACTTATGGTTGTCTTTTTATTCAATAGTAGTATTAAAGTTTTTCTTTTAATGTTATTGAACTGTGTTGTGAAAACAAACTGAAGTTTATATGTAGGTAAGTAAAACTCGTAAGTATAAAATATAAAATTTAGTACCTAATACAATATGTGGACCCTTCTTTCGAGTTCAACTCGACTTACACTATAATTAATCACTATAAAATATTTGTGCGAATTTATTTTTAAAAGGTATTCTTTGTCTTTAGTATTTTCTGAAATGCCAGTTACAAATTTTAAAAAAAAAAAACAAAGTAATAAGAATAACTATCGTACTACGTGTTCAGATTAAAAAAATATATTAAAATCCGATTGCAATGAACATATGGCAGTTTTTAAAAAAAAATATTAAAAAACCGCGTTCATGATAAGAACTAAAATAACTTCAGTTGAGTCGGATTTTGTAAGTGGCGCGAAAAAAGATATAGAGTTTTTTGTAATTCAAAAGTATCATGTGTTTTTTAATGTTTCTTAAAACAAATTAATGTACGCAAGATATGAAGTGATTTGTAAACCCGGCATATTTTCGTTGTAATCGCCTAATGTTTATTTTTACTGATAAACCGGTAATTTTTCATAATCAATATTAAACTCAATCATCATATAACAAAAACTAAAAAATTTCTTGGCAGTTTTTTTATTTTCTACAACTTTCCATCCATAATATAAAATTCTCTTACAATCACTACACGGCGTATACAAATTTTTTACTTGGGGCTTTATTTTAAATGTTTTATAAATTTTACATCGATGAAAACTATTTATCGATTATACGTTGCAACGGAGATAAGCTTATCGATCCTTAGCAATTTTTTCTCATCTTTCTCCCAATTATTATACGATTGTGGCAAGCGAGGCCATAAAAAAATAAGAATTAATCAGAGATTAAGATTTGCAAGACCTGTTTTTCTTACCTTAATAAACGCGGCCTTAGAAACAAAAACTATTAATGTAATGTGAACTTCGTACGCTATACGATTAAAGTGAGATTTTAATTTTTATTATAATAATTTCGTTATGTTCTTCTCTTTTTATTAAATCCAATTTAATTCAAATAATTTTTTTTTCTAATATTTTAAAACGAGATATTTGTAATCGAAAATAATGCTAATACACTTTGGAAAACTGACCTTTTTATTTCAATAAGGTCCGAGGATTCATTATTTTGTTGACTATTCGATTATAATAAAAAATATACCGAGAGACATTCATAATCGAGAATCAACAGATTGTTTTATTGATTAATAATTCGTTACCGCTGACGATAACTAAACGAGTGATCAACTTAAACATTTCAATGTTTAACTCGGGTCCAGGTTAGTCCCAAGGGTTTACATAAGTAATCAACTGATGTGATATAGCTGTGAGAAGTTTTATATTAGTCCAAAAAAACTCTAGCGACATAAGAAAGAGTTTTTGATACAATTTACATATTTATTTATTAATGTTATTAGAAATATATGATGTGATATGTATATATACACCCGTTATGTTTTTTTTTTTATGTTGAGGACTTTGAGCTGGCATTCACAAAGACTTTTATTGTATAATCTTTATCCTCACAGATCTTCAATAACAAATTAAGGAAAGTATTGAGTTTTCTTTTGTGTACAAATACGCATATACCCTGTAACAATATTATTTCGAATACAATATTCTTAATTTTCCCCCGTGAAAAAAACATTCCATAATTGTTTTTCATATCTATCAATACCAGTCGAAAAACACTTTTCATTCTACGATTGCAGATGAAATATAAATCGTTGATATCGGTAGAAATCAAGGTATGAAAAATAATCATGAAATTAAATATTGAGGTTTATTTCTACAATTTTAAGGACTAAAAGTGCAATATATTAATATTATTTGTTTTTTATTTCACTGTAATCAACTTACACCTCTCCTGTTGTGGCAACACTGTTTCCTGTAAATTACAGTTACTTTATTTAGTAAGTTTTTTTCAATACAGGTATAACTATAAAATTATTCTTGTAAATATTACTTTTCAGTCAAATTAAAAAATAAATAAATATAAATATCTTCAAGCAATTCCCAATACAGGGATAGACAGAGGTCTAGTATAGACAATTAAGTCCTTTCGACTCACCTTCCGCCGAAGATATTTTCGGAACAACGTGACAGGTGGTGACCCCGTCGCCGCCTTTATGTCCAAGCCAACGACATAATTCATACTTAAGTTTTTTTAAAAACCTGTACGTACGGTACAAGCCTGCCACCTGGGGATCAAACTCGGGGTCTCTCGACTCGAAATTCTGACCACCCAAACACTCGGCTATCGTTCATTCAAATTGAATAACTAGTTTTTCCTTTTCTTAGTAACTATTAACTAGTGTTATTGAATTTAGAATCAACGGAGGTACCACAAACTCCAAGATCCGAGACAATGTCGAAAAAGTGGTTTTCTACATTGACTTTTCAGAGACTCGAATTCGTCACTTCAGATCGTCTCAAGGTAAGTTTATTTTTTGTGGAAGAATGTGGCAAGCGGTTCACCATTCGAGGATATATGCGCGCAGTTACCAACTATATATGTAAACATATAAACTACATATATATGTATATAATAACATAAAATAAAAAATATTGTATTATTGAAATATAAAATCATCCTCTCTTTCACTTGATGTGCCCGACAGGGACCACAATAATTAATAAAAAAGAAATTGTCAATGTAATTTAGGGTAGATAAGATAGTAAGTTACACATGAACTAAGTGGAGGTATATTTCAAAGATGGTTTTTGCAAGCATTCTGGGAATAGACGGTTATCGAGTGTTTCTTTGTGTCTCCAATTACTAAGAACAGTACAGTCAATACTGTGGAACACAAAAAAAATGCCATTCACCCTGAACAAGTAATTCCTCATCCGGGTACCTTCTAATTAATGGTCGCCGACTGCTTAAAGTCCCCTTTGTCGTGGTTCCTCTGAGCCTTGGACGGCTCGTACACCAACATGGTGGACCGCTCCGGACTCGTCCTGTTGCGGTGCACATCTGAACAAGAGACCTATGGTGACCATTCGCCCACCACTAACAACGTCCAACCTGAAAAGCGTCCACATCGATATCGGGACTGGACCTGGTGCCATGATACGATCTCTATGTGACTTTATGCACGAGCGGTACAGCCGAGTGGTTGGGAGTTTAAGAGACCCGAGTTCGATCGCCAGGTGGTAGGCTCGTGACAATGGGTTTCTTTTCGAATACTTATATACGATTCGTTGGGTTGGACATAAACACGGCGACAAGCACGCGCGTCACGTTGTTAGAAAAGTCGTCAGTGAAATGTGGGTCGTAAGGTCTAATTGACTAGACCTCTGTGTATCCCAGTATTGGTAATGGCGTGAAGAATGTATCAGGCATAGACGATAGGCATATACGACGAGGGGTAGTGGATAGATATTCAGTTTAGTGTAGGTAAAATGGAAAGGAGTGTTCCATCTCATTGTATCTTTGGTTTGGACATTATGACGGCTTTTACACTGTCCCAAATAAGCTCAGACGGAATTTGGGTCGAAAGGACTACACCGTTTAGACCTCTGAACATCCACATATGTATGGACGTGAGCTTATTAATATATCTTAATGCGGCAGCCTTTTGCTGAAATGAAAGACACGCCACTGGTTTGATCTCAACTGTGTGTTTCGATACATTGTACCATGCAACTGGTTGGGGTTTACTAAATTAAAAATTCTACTGGATCATTACCCACACTTACTCTGACTTTTTATAACATTCATAAAGAAGCACAAATTGCACTGAACCAGATGTCTCCTGAGCAAAAAATTAGTATACCAATACTATTAAATTATTAACATAGTTTTTTCCTAAAAAGCACAAATATTGCTAAGGGTGAGGGTACACTAATATTTTTAACATAAATGCCTGTGTCGCAGAGATTCATGACACTAGTCTCTATTTGTGGGACATTTTTCAAGTTAGACGTATTACGTAGTAGGATCAAGTAGACGTACAGATTTACAGTATTTGTTTTTACTTTCATATTTATATAACATTCAGCAAGCGAATTGTCGTTTGTTGCGAGGCAACAAACACTGTGATGGACTGTACCAGTAGCCAGCGAAACGGAGGCAACAGCCCTGTATAGTGTGTGAGGGACGCAGCACTCACAGCGCAGACTGAGCCGCCGCTTGTGCTGCGAGCAGAGCTCCAGCGGCCCTGTATAGTGTGTGAGGGACGCAGCACTCACAGCGCAGACTGAGCCGCTGCTTGTGCTGCGAGCAGGCTCAGCGGCCCTGTATAGTGTGTGGGGACGCAGCACTCACAGCGCAGACTGAGCCGCCGCGTGCTGCGAGCAGGCTCAGCGGCCCTGTATAGTGTGAGGGACGCAGCACTCTGGCGCAGACTGAGCCGCCGCTTGTGCTGCGAGCAGAGCTCCAGCGGCCCTGTATGGTGTGTGGGGACGCAGCACTCACAGCGCGAACTGAGCCGCCGCTTGTGCTGCGAGCAGGCTCCAGCGGCCCTGTATAGTGTGTGGGGACGCAGCACTCTGGCGCAGACTGAGCCGCCGCTTGTGCTGCGAGCAGGCTCCAGCGGCCCTGTATAGTGTGTGAGGGACGCAGCACTCCACAGCGCAGACTGAGCCGCCGCTTGTGCTGCGAGCAGAGCTCCAGCGGCCTGTATAGTGTGTGAGGGACGCAGCACTCACAGCGCAGACTGAGCCGCCGCTTGTGCTGCGAGCAGGCTCCAGCAGCCCTGTATAGTGTGTGAGGGACGCAGCACTCACAGCGCAGACTGAGCCGCCGCTTGTGCGAGCAGGCTCCAGCGGCCTGTATAGTGTGAGGGACGCAGCACTCACAGCGCAGACTGAGCCGCCGCTTGTGCTGCGAGCAGAGCTCCAGCGGCCCTGTATGGTGTGTGAGGACGCAGCACTCACAGCGCAGACTGAGCCGCCGCTTGTGCTGCGAGCAGGCTCCAGCGGCCTGTATAGTGTGTGAGGGACGCAGCACTCAGCGCAGACTGAGCCGCCGCTTGTGCTGCGAGCAGAGCTCCAGCGGCCCTGTATAGTGTGTGAGGGACGCAGCACTCACAGCGCGAACTGAGCCGCCGCGTGCTGCGAGCAGAGCTCCAGCGGCCTGTATAGTGTGTGAGGGACGCAGCACTCACAGCGCAGACTGAGCCGCCGCGTGCTGCGAGCAGGCTCAACGGCCCTGTATAGTGTGTGAGGACGCAGCACTCACAGCGCGAACTGAGCCGCCGCGCTTGTGCTGCGAGCAGGCTCCAGCAGCCCTGTATAGTGTGGGGACGCAGCACTCACAGCGCAGACTGAGCCGCCGCTTGTGCTGCGAGCAGAGCTCCAGCAGCCCTGTATAGTGTGTGAGGACGCAGCACTCACAGCGCAGACTGAGCCGCCGCGTGCTGCGAGCAGAGCTCCAGCAGCCCTGTATAGTGTGTGAGGACGCAGCACTCACAGCGCAGACTGAGCCGCCGCTTGTGCTGCGAGCAGGCTCCAGCGGCCCTGTATAGTGTGTGTGAGGGACGCAGCACTCCACAGCGCAGACTGAGCGCCGCTTGTGCTGCGAGCAGAGCTCCAGCGGCCCTGTATAGTGTGTGGGGACGCAGCACTCCTGGCGCAGACTGAGCCGCCGCGTGCTGCGAGCAGAGCTCCAGCGGCCCTGTATAGTGTGTGAGGGACGCAGCACTCACAGCGCAGACTGAGCGCCGCTTGTGCTGCGAGCAGGCTCCAGCGGCCCTGTATAGTGTGTGAGGGACGCAGCACTCACAGCGCAGACTGAGCCGCCGCTTGTGCTGCGAGCAGAGCTCCAGCGGCCCTGTATAGTGTGTGAGGGACGCAGCACTCACAGCGCAGACTGAGCCGCCGCTTGTGCTGCGAGCAGAGCTCCAGCGGCCCTGTATAGTGTGTGAGGGACGCAGCACTCACAGCGCAGACTGAGCTGCCGCTTGTGCTGCGAGCAGAGCCCAGCGGCCCTGTATAGTGTGTGTGAGGGACGCAGCACTCACAGCGCAGACTGAGCTGCCGCTTGTGCTGCGAGCAGAGCCCAGCGGCCCTGTATAGTGTGAGGGACGCAGCACTCACAGCGCAGACTGAGCTGCTGCTTGTGCTGCGAGCAGAGCCCAGCGGCCCTGTATAGTGTGTGAGGGACGCAGCACCACAGCGCAGACTGAGCTGCTGCTTGTGCTGCGAGCAGAGCCCAGCGGCCCTGTATAGTGTGTGTGAGGGACGCAGCACTCACAGCGCAGACTGAGCTGCCGCTTGTGCTGCGAGCAGGCTCCAGCGGCCTGTATAGTGTGAGGGACGCAGCACTCACAGCGCAGACTGAGCCGCCGCTTGTGCTGCGAGCAGAGCTCCAGCGGCCCTGTATAGTGTGTGAGGGACGCAGCACTCACAGCGCAGACTGAGCCGCCGCTTGTGCTGCGAGCAGAGCTCCAGCGGCCCTGTATAGTGTGTGAGGGACGCAGCACTCACAGCGCAGACTGAGCCGCCGCTTGTGCTGCGAGCAGAGCTCCAGCTGGCGCCGCACCAGCTGCGAGGCGGAGGCCGGCCGCGCGCTCAGCGGCAGCGTGGCTGCGGGGGGGTGGATGTCCGAAGAAGCGCCTTTTGCTTGCGGCTCTAATTGAAGAAAAAAACAACCTATGTCGAGCATTTCACGACATCATCACAGTTGAGGCTTGGACTAGAGCAAGCAAGCACTGTGTTGCCCGACATATCGCTAGTCAGCTGACACACATTTCTACGGACACACGCTCTTGCGTCATAGAAATTTATTGTTCCATGTCCGTACGTGTAACCAACAGTGGATACGACTTACTAAAAGTCAACCCACTATGATTGCTTGTTTCACCCATCGATCCCACAAGTCGACCCTCTAACGAATATATCCATTTTCGATGTTTTCTTCTCAGCTTAAAACATGATTACAAAGCACTACTAGAGAAATCTAACAAGATAGTAACAAATTATTGAGATTCCATATTTCTCATAAATATAATAACTCTACACTTTTATTTAAAGTCAAGAGTATTGGAATTAAAAACGCATTTCATATAGTAAGTTGACCTTGACATGAGCATGCTTACCAAGAATGTAAATTAAATTTTGCGCCTTTTAATTTGCAATCATAGTAATTTGTTACTGTAAGTTATTTTGAGTGACATTTTTCTTTGAGCTACTTTTAATGTAAAAAAAGGGTATTGTGTGTTTTTTGAGGTGTTATCCGGTCACGTGTAATCATCGCTAAATTAAACCTCAACGCTTTTCTCTTAGACGCTTCTTTTCCTAATACAAGTTTAACCGGAGATGTAGTAAATTTAGTGCTTTCGACCCACTTTTCACCGGAGCTTACTTAGTTTATTTTGGGAGATGATAGGTGGTGAGTGCTGTCACCATATTTGTGTCCACTTCAACGATATAAATCGTAACGAGTTTAAAAAAACAATGTAAGAGCCCACCTCCTGGGGATCGAACTCGGGTCTCTTGACTCGAATTCCGATCACCCATAGAATCGGTTATCATCTCTTAATCAGAATCACACATTAAGTTTTAATGATCCTATAATGTTTACTATAAATTTCGTCCTGTGGCATGTGGTATATTATAAATGTATACCTGGAAGCGCATTTGAGATTAAACAAAGCTATACATACCTCTCTCAGTCAACACGATCTCTCGATGCATCTGCGACAACTCAGCATCTTTAACGAACACTCGATGCTTTACGTCGTTGGCGAGGTCCCACGTTCGAGTGCTGTCGCCCAGGTATTTCAAATCCAGATTGTCGACGTGGACCTCATCTTCTTGGATCGAGGAGTTCTTTGATAAAGCATTACTTCCTTGGCCAGCCTATTAAGTTTTTCTTTGTTTTAATTTACGATACTTCTGCGTTAAATGAAACTCATAACGAAACGATAAATATTTAGAAGTTTAAGATTAATAGACGAAATGATGTAATGAATTACTAGATTTCATATAATACAATCACGCTTCTTTTCCGTAGTGGTAGGCAAAGACCACATCTTTCCACTTGCTACGATCCTTACTAACATGTTTTACTTTCATTATTCCCTTCGTACATGCTCTTCGATTTAGGATACTCTTGACCTGGACTTTTTTCAGGACGTCATTTCATATAATACGTAGGCTTTTTAAGCAGTAACACATAGGGTCTAAGAACCGCTTATTTAGCAAGAGGTCGAAGGGTAGGGAGAAAAGTGGTAGTCCCATTCTTCGAAAAGACCGGTTATTATGCGACAATTGTTTTAGAAGATCAAAAGACAGTTACTGCAGAGTGGTATACTAAGAAATGTTTGGCATTTGTCTTGGAAATAGTTCGAGAGAAACGACCTCGCAGTAGGATCCTCCTTCACCATGAAAGTGCCCCCACGCACGTCGCCGCGCGAACGACGACTGTTTGGCGTCGTCAGACGTGGAATTGCTGGATCACCCGTCACATAGCCCCGGCCCCGCACCTTGCGATTTTTATTTATCCCCGAAAATAGAGGAATCCTTCCACCGGAGACATTTATTCAAATTTAAACTATTCAAACCATATTAATATACATCTATTGATAGCACTCACCTTAAATTTCTTCACCGTGGGACTTGAATGAGACCTGCTAGTGAAGTCGAAGCGTTGACTTCCACCGCTCTTCTTCCTAACGATCGGCGACAGCTTCCTAAACTCATTCCTCGGCTCCAACTCTATCCGCACGGCCTCGCTGAACGTGGAACTGTTACTCGCGTGACCGAATAATGGCGATAGCTTCGGTTTCGCTCCACTAGTGTCCGTATCCTCTAAACTCTCCACAGTTATAGTGGTATCAACGCTGTTCGATTTAACACCAATCGGCTTAACAATGATCACGCCTCGTTCCAGATCCTTCTCGCGGTCTATCACGACCGCGTGCGGATCGTAATTGGGATTCTCGAATCCCGTCTGCGTGGCGATGTCGTCGCTGAACGCTGTAAATGTCTGCGACGCCCTATTCGCGGCCCTATTCAACATACGCTTGCGACGCTCCAACTCAGCGTGAATGTCCGTTTGGACGCGCAAATTAATGTCGCCGTATCTGCGCACTATATAGTTCAGGAGCCAATGGTAGCCCTTGCGTAAACCGGGATCCACTTTAGGCTTTTTCGATTTACAATCTGTTATTGATGCGCTATACGATTCGACTAAGGTTGGACATCTGTACCTGATAAAGAGAATTTATGCGTAACTTTAGTTCACGTTACTCTACATTTAAACACTTAATAGGGCTTAAATTATGGTGTTTTTTTTTCTTTTTGGTTGCTTTCTACTTCACACGATTCACCCAGGTCCGATACATCGTTAAAAAATCTGCGCGCCTAAGAATTTTTTTTTATATTTCAAGAATGTATGAAGTCCGCCAACACTGGAAAAACGTTGAAGACATTATATATACTGCTATAATGTCTCTCATAATATTTTATAAATCTTTGTTCAGCAGTGGATATTTAATTCCGTACTTACACTCACTTAAAAAACTTATGTACGAATTTCATCCTTGGCTTGGACATAAAGACGGCGACGGGCTCACCTCCTGTCACTTGTCCCGAAAATATCTTCGGTGGAAAGTGGGTCAAAGGGACTTAATTGTCTAGACTTGACCTCTGTCTACCCCAGTATTGGGAATTGCGTGAAGATATTTATTTATTATTACACAAAAATCTTTTAATCTTAAAGAAAACGATTTTCGGATTATACCGCATTTCACTAAGATGTGTAGCATTCGCGTAAATACAACAAAAAATCTTTTAAGGTCAATTCGGGACAGTAAAGGAGTAAGGACAATTCCCGTAACAATTTGCCACTACCAGCTCGCTTGAAAAGCGGATTGACGATCGCAGTATCAGATACCACGTACTTACGACAGTCTGCTAGTCACCGGATTATATTTTTCAAAGTCATCTTGCTATCTATCAATTTCCTTTCCCTTGCTACTTTTCCAAAGTGGGAGATGACGCCCCCATGTGGGGTCTGAGGGCCTAAAGAGGGGTGGTAAGAGACCCAGAAAAAAAATCGGAACGTTATTTGGCTTTGTGTAGAAACAATGGGGACACAAAAAAAAATAATTTATACTCAAAGTGGGCAGTAGACAAAATATATTTTTGAAAACCCCTGCATTAGAGGGATAGAGATGAGGTCAACTCTTATGCTTAGGCATCATATGCTTAGGCTCCTTTCAGCATCCGATAAATGTAGCGACACCTAAGTCAGGCGCTGAACTAACGTAGAGGGGATTGCTGCACGTGAGTAACTGTCGCGTTATACTCATGCGTAGCTATCCCCTCCACATTTCGCACAACGCGCGTTAACCAGTTTATTTCATCAAGGTCACTTACTTGTTAACCAGTGGTTCAATATTCAATTTCTCGACGACATCGATATCGTCTAGAGCGCCATCTTTGTCTTGCTTATTGGCTAGAACTAAGACAGGTTTACCTGCAGAGAGCATTGGAAAAAGTTAAATTATATGCAGTTTTCTTTTGATGTGAAGAAATTCAGATCCAGAGGCACTGAGTTTCTTGCGTAACTCATCTCTCTGACAGAATTTATGCAAGGATTTTATCGTTGGCTTGGCAACTAAGACGGCAACCGTCACCATCGGAATAATAAAAGTCCATTGCAGGACGTGGGCCTCTTCCGTAAGTGAGGTTTTGCCATAATCGCCATGTTAGGGCAAGCGGATTAGCGATCGCAATACCAGATGCCTTGCAGCTACTGCCCGTCACTGGGCTGCGGAATTTTAGTCTGGTATTTATCGTTCTAGCTATTCCGCCATCTTTCGGTATCCATTTGGAGTTTTAATAGTGGTAGAGCCACGCATCAGCTTTTATTGTTGCATGAATGGGCCGGCTCGACGACCTCACAGAATATCGGCGTAAAGTAGAAGTCTAACAAACTTCTGCGTTTCGTCTGGTGAGTGCAGGTAACCGGAGGCCCACACACCCCCCTCCCCCAATTCTGGGGGGGGGGCACTCTAAGGCCGGCAACGCATCTGCTGTGCCTCTAATATTGCGGGTGTTCACGGGTGGCGGTGATCACTTACCATCACGTGAGCCACCTGCTCGTTTGCCACCCTTTTCTATAAAAAAAAATTCAGTTCTAAGGCTATTGCCTTAGTCACCACTTACGACAGCCACAGGAAGAGAAGGAATGGTATTATTTTGATTGAACATGTTGTATATCTGACAAAATGTGAGTTGAAAGAACTAAAATTATCTAGACCTCTGACTACCCCAGTATTGGGAAATACATAAAATAATAATTAGAATGTGTACATTTATTTCACAACTCATGTAAAGACTGATTAAGATTATTTAAAAAACAACTTAAAGGCTACATCATACATGCATATTATTAGGGATAATTAACTTGCAGAATTTTTGCATTTACTATTTTTAATTTTAATTGCATCGACAATTTTTATACCTTTCCCTTAGTCACCTTCAATGACACCCATGAGAAGAAAGAGGGTGGAATGTGCCATATAAAAACAGTTACATTTTAACCATGGAATTCCATACAGTTATTCATTATATTATATGGGAAACATATCTTTCAAATCTGAACAAGGAGTATTTGCACTGAATTGATATATGTATGAAACTGTTTACTATCCAGAGGAGATCAAAGGATGAGGCAGTGAATGAATATATATCAGAATAATCATTTTCTTAATCGGTACATACCAGAACATTGGTATCTGGAACAATTGACTAACAATTTCTACAATATTTTGTGATTAAATGTTTTTTTTGTACCTTTTAACTTTGAGAAATTAATTTATAAAGAAAAATTATTAAACTTATATTGCCAGGAGGCTAGCAAGCTCTTAAATACAAAAAAAAAATCTGTTAAGTTTTTTCTCTTTTATTTATTAGTACACCCAATATCTTGTACCTTTTTTCACAATGACAAAGTTCTGTTTTTTTTTTTTAATTAAAAATAAAGATTAAAACAATTATTTTAGTGGCATCTATTGACACTAAGTATTACTTAGCTTGGTACTTTTTGGTTGATTGGTTATTATTATTATTACTTACTTATTTTTTTAATATTATTAGAACAAGGTGATGATACTGGTTTATGCTCAAAAATGAACCATTATTATATTTCATTCATATTCATTACTGATAAAGAACCTATAAATAGCAGCACTAAATGCAGAATTTTGTTTTTCTATTGATAGAAGAAATGGGTAAAAATAATTATATAGGGAAAGTGATAATTTTTATTCATATTAACATAATTTTCTCCAAATGAATGATTTTAATTTCAAATAAATCAAGATGGTATCACACACATATTTAAATTGACATTTGTACTAAAACAATTATTTGTATAAAATAGGTAGTATCTTTGATTACTCAATGCATTTTGTTTTTATTATTACAATAGTAATGATTTTCAAATTACAATTGCAAACGTAATATATAAAATGTAATTAAAATCAGGTTGATCAGTTACAAACGTGGTCAGACATCGTGACAGAATATAACGGATTTTTATTTATATAAGATAATTTATATATATTGCAGAATCGATTTTTTAATCTAATTAATATTACAATACCTGATATTCTATCATGTGATAAGACCTCTTCGAGCACCGCTTTGCATTCGTCCAACCGTGAAAAATCGCTAGAGTCGATAACGAAAATAACACCATGCACCTCGCTGTAATACTGACTCCATATTTGACGAAATTGCGGCCCGCCGCCTAAATCGTAAATTGTTACAGGAGTATCCTTATGTATTAAATTCACAGCTTTAAATCCGACAGTGGGCAAAACTTTGTCGTCTTTTTCACCGGCTAAATTGTTTACCGTTTTCGTTTTACCCGCGTTATCCAATCCAATTAATATTAAAACGATATGACGACGTATTCTTCTCCGACGATATATTCCCCAACAATTACCCATGACTTCTCACTGTTTTTACACACTAAAATAACAAATAGACTAATAAAAATCACTAAATTCTATTTGTGACTTTGAATTAGTCGCCAGAAGCCATTTGTAAACATTTATTTTTTTGTTGACACAACGGTTACCAATAGCGATCGAGATCGATGTGACCAGTATTTGGAAGCTATGTACAACCTTGTTGCACGAAATTATTGAGGTAATCTTTATAAAAATAAATAGATCATACGATTTTATTACGTAAAAAACTTTAAGCTAAGTAATTAAGTTAAATAGTTGAAAAGTGGACTTTTGGATATATAACGAAAACTCGACAATATATTTCAGTATTTATTGATATTTTGGTACTCTTAATGCATTTAAAAATTATAACAGCAGTCATATGTAGGCATCATGAAAATATTACTATTTTCTTTTTATTCTATTGCATTTATGAATTTAACATTATTATGCATTCTTTAAAACTGCAACACTGGGTAAAAACCTTTCTACGGAATTTTAAAAATATGTACTAAAGAATTAGATGTCTTTACTTAAATAAATAAATGTCTTTATTAAATTTTATGATACTCAAAATATATAATTTTCCGACAGACCGGACCTTTAGACCGGAAATAGTGTAATTGAGCCGGTCGCGTTTAATTACTTACGCCAGGATCAGGATGGTACAATTATATATCGATCAAAATAATTAAAAGCGAATGATACCATGAATTAATGTGTTTATGTTATCTTTGCCATGGATAAAAATTATTTTTAAAAATTATAACAGCAGTCATATGTAGGCATCATGAAAATATTACTATTTTCTTTTTATTCTATTGCATTTATGAATTTAACATTATTATGCATTCTTTAAAACTGCAACACTGGGTAAAAACCTTTCTACGGAATTTGTACTAAAACAATTATTTGTATAAAATAGGTAGTATCTTTGATTACTCAATGCATTTTGTTTTATTATTACAATAGTAATGATTTTCAAATTACAATTGCAAACGTAATATATAAAATGTAATTAAAATCAGGTTGATCAGTTACAAACGTGGTCAGACATCGTGACAGAATATAACGGATTTTTATTTATATAAGATAATTTATATATATTGCAGAATCGATTTTTTAATCTAATTAATATTACAATACCTGATATTCTATCATGTGATAAGACCTCTTCGAGCACCGCTTTGCATTCGTCCAACCGTGAAAAATCGCTAGAGTCGATAACGAAAATAACACCATGCACCTCGCTGTAATACTGACTCCATATTTGACGAAATTGCGGCCCGCCGCCTAAATCGTAAATTGTTACAGGAGTATCCTTATGTATTAAATTCACAGCTTTAAATCCGACAGTGGGCAAAACTTTGTCGTCTTTTTCACCGGCTAAATTGTTTACCGTTTTCGTTTTACCCGCGTTATCCAATCCAATTAATATTAAAACGATATGACGACGTATTCTTCTCCGACGATATATTCCCCAACAATTACCCATGACTTCTCACTGTTTTTACACACTAAAATAACAAATAGACTAATAAAAATCACTAAATTCTATTTGTGACTTTGAATTAGTCGCCAGAAGCCATTTGTAAACATTTATTTTTTTGTTGACACAACGGTTACCAATAGCGATCGAGATCGATGTGACCAGTATTTGGAAGCTATGTACAACCTTGTTGCACGAAATTATTGAGGTAATCTTTATAAAAATAAATAGATCATACGATTTTATTACGTAAAAAACTTTAAGCTAAGTAATTAAGTTAAATAGTTGAAAAGTGGACTTTTGGATATATAACGAAAACTCGACAATATATTTCAGTATTTATTGATATTTTGGTACTCTTAATGCATTTAAAAATTATAACAGCAGTCATATGTAGGCATCATGAAAATATTACTATTTTCTTTTTATTCTATTGCATTTATGAATTTAACATTATTATGCATTCTTTAAAACTGCAACACTGGGTAAAAACCTTTCTACGGAATTTTAAAAATATGTACTAAAGAATTAGATGTCTTTACTTAAATAAATAAATGTCTTTATTAAATTTTATGATACTCAAAATATATAATTTTCCGACAGACCGGACCTTTAGACCGGAAATAGTGTAATTGAGCCGGTCGCGTTTAATTACTTACGCCAGGATCAGGATGGTACAATTATATATCGATCAAAATAATTAAAAGCGAATGATACCATGAATTAATGTGTTTATGTTATCTTTGCCATGGATAAAAAATTATTTTTAAAAATGTTATGCTATTATATGTTTAGCATATAATAGCATAACATTTTTAAAAAATTTAGTATAATTCCATTTAATTTAATTAATTTAACAAAATTTTAAGTACTGTAAGATATAATATTTATTAAAATTCGATCAGTCATAATCGGAATATGTCGAAACTAAAAAAATTACGTTAAACGCCTTTCTTTTATTTCAATTTACTATATTATCAAGGTTATGGTAAAGGTAAAACCAAGGCTACAGGTGTTTCTTTTCAGATTAAGTTTGTGATGTAAATGTTGTAACGACTGTAAAAGGCCACACACGTCAGATAAGCAGACGCCCGAGACCATGCTCAGGTGGGAAATTTTCCCGCGTTTTTTGTCTTAGGTTAAAAAGTAACCTACGTTGTTTCTTCGTGTCTGATCGATGTAAAACTATATTTGTAAAATTTTAAACAGATCATCAGTTTAGTGGTGACAAGCAGACGTTTTCTGTCATTAGTTGTATTAGTGAAGATATTTTTTGAAGTGATAACTTATGTAGCACGCTGTGCTTTTAAATAACGATAAAAAAAAAAAACGTAACACTTCTTTTAATAGAGAGGTAATAATACAGAAGTACTTTTTAATAAAGAAAGATTTCGAGAGAGAGAGACCTTCAAATAGAAACATCAACATAGCACTCGTTGAGGCTTCGTCACTATTAAAATCAAATCATTTATTCATCGATACAAGTAAAATAAATACATCCATCGATAGTCGTTTTTTAATCTACTACCGTTTCGTAATGAGACTTCTCAAACGGAGAAGAAATAGGCGAAAGAAACTCCGACAGTATCCTCTTTCTTTTTCTAATAATATATATAATAATAGAAAAAGAAATAGTTCTTTTTCAAAATATTTAACTTCTGCCGTGTATCAGCTCATGGGTTTTTTTACCAACGCATTTAATAAAACTTGCAAATGAAAATACATATGGAATATTTTATTTCTGAAAATAAAATTCGAAACGAATGCAGGTACAATTTAGTCATAGATATTTACAAAGCTTCGATTTTTAAATAAATAAACAAATTAATTGCGCGCCAATTAACGTAAAGCTCTCCTCTGTTCAGTTTTACCATAAAATTTCAATTTTAACATATTATCTGAATCTGACCAGTATAACGTCTCCGTTTTTTATCGAATAGTAAGCTAAATCTTTCATCACATTGTCTAGACATATTTCAGCGCCTTTCAATTGTTCGTCGAGTAGATTGAGCGTAGGAGTTCCAGTGTTGCCAGGTTTTGAAAATAATCTTTGCGCCAGTGTTACCAACTTTTGTACAGCCATTGTTGATGGGAATTTCTTTTTCAATATTTTACCGTTTTCATCGCGTAACGTTATTTCTAGCAGTTGGGATGTGAGAGTCATATTTTTGGGTAGTTTCACAAGCAAGCTGTCATCTGGGATGCCATATTCTGAAAGTTTTTCAATTTTACATTTATATGCATTAGCAGTATTATATATACTTATATAATGTATTTTGTGTAGAGATTTTGGAAACGAAAATGCAAAAGGTTTGTGACAACGTAGTCATCACTTACAGCCTAGTTTTAGGAAACTAGTGACCTCCATTGGACCCCGGGCTGGCACCAATAAAATTGTTACTAGTAAATGCCGCATTCAACACAAGCTCGATGGCATGAGATAGCGCTTGTGAGAAATATTAGTAACTGATATCTCTGTACTTTTCACATAAATAATAACAAATACATACATAGATAGGGACAACATCACATACATTGCTCAGATCCCAAAGTAGCATAGCTAATGCACGCGTGCTATGGAATTCAGAAGTTACCACAAACACCTAGACCCGAAAATAGGAAGAAAAGTAATTCAACGCATCTGCTATGCCTATTATTATATATCTGGTATTGCGGGTGTTCATGGGCGGCGGTAATCACTTACCATCACGTGACACACCTGCTCGTACATAAGTTTTTTTGAAAAACTCATTGTTACGAGCCCGCCACCTGTGTATCGAACTCGGTTCTCTCGACTCGTAATTCCGACCACCCAACCACTCGGCTGTCGTGGCTTATTAAGAAATATTTCTTATGCGTAACAAAATATTATACTCACTGTTTATAAGCTCCTGGAAGCGGCAGTGCTCCAGATCAAAGGCCGTTCTCTGAGTTAAGTCACCTTGTGCTAGTTTCCATTCCGCACCGTAGCGTTTCAAGTAGTCATATTCAGCGCCTCTGCGTAATTCTGGTGTTATGATAGAGCCGTTCAGTTCCTGCGGAAGTATAAAAATTATAGAGTTTCACAGCGACCACTAATTTAAAGAATATTTCATAATTATGATAACAATATTGCAAATTTAACTTCACGCAATTCCCAATACAGGAGTAGACAGAGGTCTACTCCTGTATTGGGAATTGCGTCTAGACAATTAAGTCCCTTCGACCCAACTTCCACCGAAGATATTTTCGGGACAACGTGACAGGTGGTGAGCCTGTCGCCGTCTTTATGTCTGAGCCAACGATGTAATTTGTACATTAGTTTTTTTTTGAAAAACCCGTTGGTACGAGCCTGCCACCTGGGAATCGAACCGAGTGGTTGGGTGGTCGGAATTTCGAGTCGAGAGACCCGAGTTCGATTCCCAGGTGCCAGGCTCGTACCAACGGGTTTTTAAAAAAAAAACTAATGTACGAATTACATCGTTGTCTTGGACATACAGGCGGCGACGAGCTCACCACCTGTCACGTTGTCCCGAAAACATCTTCGGTGGAAGGTGGGTCGAAGGGACTTAATTGTTTAGACTAGACCTCTGTCTACCCCTGTATTGGGAATTGCGTGAAGATATTTATTTGTATTTACGCGAATACTACACATTTTAAATAAAAACTATTTTCGTATTGCTTGGTCTTGGAATCCAAGTATACCACTACAAGACCTCAAGATACAGTGAGCACATTCTGCGTAAATCGGATTCAAAATTAATAAATAAAGTTGACGGTAGCGGAAGGTAGTAATGACAGCGGGACGTTCAAGACCTCAGTCCCCCCGTGACCACGGATGTTGTAAAGCATCCGAAACGTCGGGAAATGAAAATAAAAAAAAATAAAAAAATATCTTCACGCAATTCCCAATACAGGGGTCCACAGAGGTCAAGTCTAGACAATTAAGTTCCTTTGACCCACCTTCCACCGAAGATATTTTCGGTACAACGTGACAGGTGGTAAGCCTGTCGCCGTCTTTATGTCCAAGCCAACGATGAAATTCGTACATAAGTTTTTGAAAAACTCATTGGTACTGCCACCTGGGGATCGAACTCCGGTCTCTCGACTCGAAATTCCGACCACCCAACAACTCGGCTATCGTGACTTTTGAAATGAAAATAGTTTGCAAAAACTAATAAAAACGCGATAAAATCCGTAAATCGTTTATTTAAAATAAAATAAAAATCTTTAAGCCATTTCCAATACTGGGGTAGACAGGTGTCTTGACAATTAAGTCGCTTCGACCCAAATTGCACCGAAGATACTTTTGGGACAATGTGACAGGTGATGGAGTCTCATCCCCACCTGGGGATGAAACTCGAGTCTCTCGACACGAAATCTGATCATCCAATCACTCTGCACTTTCTCTGTACTTTGTTATTTAATAAAACCATAAACACACATACTTGTATAGTTCCAATTTTCGCTATAATGAGTTGTGATGTGGTGTCGTAGTCTTCGCTGTTTTGTATTGGATTCTTCAGGAAATACAATTTCTTGAGGTTCCTCAGTTTGTCCAATTCGCTCACGGATCGCCACTGAAAACAAAAACCATTTTTTTTAAAGTATGGATTTTATTTTTATAGAAAAGGGAGTCAAACGAGCAGGTGACTCACGTGATGGTAAATGATTACCGCCGCCCATGAACACCCGCAATACCAGAGGCATAGCAGATGCGTTGCCGACCTTACAGTGCCCCCCCCCCAGAATTGGGGGGGGGGGGTGTGGGCCTCCGGTTACCTGCACTCACCAGACGAAACGCAGAAGTTTCTTAGACTTGTACTTCACGCCGGTATTCTGTGACGTCGTGGTACTTCCCCGGTCGAGCCAGCTCATTCGTGCAACAACAAAAGCTGATGCGTGGCTCTGCCACTGTAAGTGGGCTCATTAAATTCGATTGAATCCCGCTGGAGTCAAACATTTGTAAAATATGAATGTTTGTATTCGATGGTTGCATGATTTTCGTGGATGTTTCACATGTATACATAGGTATGTATATGTATAAATGTGTATACATTGTGATACAAAACATATGATATTAAAAACGAATAAGCGTTCTGTCTCACTGTGAAACGACTTTTGCTTTATTATAACGAATAAAAATTAATCACGCTAGTCCCAATGCTGGGGTACATAGAGGTCCAGACAATTATGTACTTTCGAACTATTATTTCCCTATTTATTTAATTTTCTTATAAATAAATAAATATAAATATCTTCACGCAATTCCCAATACAGGGGTAGACAGAGGTCAAGTCTAGACAAGTCCCTTTGACCCACCTTCCACCGAAGATATTTTCAGGACAACGTGACAGGTGGTGAGCCTGTCGCCGTCTTTATGTCCAAGCCAACGATGAAATTCGTACATAAGTTTTTGAAAAACTCATTGGTACTGCCACCTGGGGATCGAACTCCGGTCTCTCGACTCGAAATTCCGACCACCCAACAACTCGGCTATCGTGACTTTTGAAATGAAAATAGTTTGCAAAAACTAATAAAAACGCGATAAAATCCGTAAATCGTTTATTTAAAATAAAATAAAAATCTTTAAGGCATTTCCAATACTGGGGTAGACAGGTGTCTTGACAATTAAGTCGCTTCGACCCAAATTGCACCGAAGATACTTTTGGGACAATGTGACAGGTGATGGAGTTTCATCCCCACCTGGGATGGAACTCCGATCTCTCATTTACGAACTCCGATCATCCAATCACTCTGCACTTTCTCTTTACTTTGTTATTTAATAAAACCATAAACACACATACTTGTATAGTTCCAATTTTCGCAATAATGAGTTGTGATGTGGTGTCGTAGTCTTCGCTGTTTTGTATTGGATTCTTCAGGAAATACAATTTCTTGAGGTTCCTCAGTTTGTCCAATTCGCTCACGGATCGCCACTGAAAACAAAAAACATTTTTTTTAAAGTATAGATTTTATTTTTATAGAAAAGGGAGTCAAACGAGCTGGTGGCTCACGTGATGGTAAATGATTACCGCCGCCCATGAACACCCACAATACCAGAGGCATAGCAGATGCGTTGCCGACCTCACAGTGCCCCCCCCAGAATTGGGGGGGGGGCGGTGTGGGCCTCCGGTTACCTGCACTCACCAGACGAAACGCAGAAGTTTCTTAGACTTCTACTTCACGCCGGTATTCCGTGAGGTCGTGGTACTTCCCCGGTCGAGCCGGCCCATTCGTGCAACAACAAAGGCTGATGCGTGGCTCTGCCACTGTAAGTGGGCTCATTAAATTCGATTGAATCCCGCTGGAGTCAAACATTTGTAAAATATGAATGTTTGTATTCGATGGTTGCATGATTTTCGTGGATGTTTCACATGTATACATAGGTATGTATATGTATAAATGTGTATACATTGTGATACAAAACATATGATATTAAAAACGAATAAGCGTTCTTGTCACTGTGAAACGACTTTTGCTTTATTATAACGAATAAAAATTAATCACGCTAGTCCCAATGCAGGGGTACATAGAGGTCCAGATAATTATGTACTTTCGAACTATTATTTACCTATTTATTTAATTTTCTTGGTTTAGATTATTTGTTTGCAGTGTATAATGTACAATATAATGAATGAATATACTTAAAAAACAATTAAAAATTCGAGTCAAGAGAACCGAGTTCGATCGGTGGTAGGCTCGTACCAATAAGTTTTTCCAGAAACTAATTTGGACACACAGATTGCGACGGCCTCACCACCTGTCACATTGCCGTAAAATGAGCTCCAGTTAAATCATCAAAAGTACAAAATCGTCTACACCTCTGTTAACCTGTATCGGGAAAAACATTGACATAAGAAAAAAGAAAAAAACATATCTAATACAAAACTTACGTCGCTAATTTTGTTCCGATTCAAAAACAGAACCTCCAAACACTCGAACGAGTCCACTTTACCGTTGCCTGGGTGGTCATTGAACCTAATCTCGCCGATTTCACAGTCGTTCAAGCTGAGCACCTTCAGACTCTTCAGTCCACCTAGATTCAGTACTTCGCGCCAGGAGTCTATCGGGTTACCGTCCAGACGCAACGCTGTCAGCGTCTGCAGTGTGACGTCAGGCGGTGTTATCTTTTTTATTCTGTTGTAGGCGGCAATGATCTCGTTTACCCTCGGCCAGAGGTGCGACAGCGCGAGGAGGTCCGGCCATTCGTAATCGCAAACGGAAACGTTCAGTTTCTCGAGTCTGGCAAAGTTGATCGACAGTTGGGAGAGAGTATCCACTGTCATGTCGATTGCCATGCGATTTTTGCTGGAAACATACCAGCTTAGATAGTTAATCGAAGCAGTATATATAGTATAAAAAAAAAGTCACGATAGTCGACTGTTTGGGCGGTCGGAATTTCGAGTCGAGAGACCCCGAGTTCGATTCCCAGGTGTGCGAATTATATCGTCGTATGAATTGTACCGTGGTCGAATGGCGTATATACCGGTTTTCAAAGTATGGCCAGCTCCGAGTGGGGTTTGGTTACCCGGTTGGTTCAAGCTAGAAAACACTTTTTCTACATTTTCTCGGGTCTGGGTGTTTGTGTTTACCTTCGTTGTTTCTGATTCCATGTGACAAATGCTCAAGCTACTTACTTTGAGCAACGTATGTGATGTTGTCCCTATCTATTGTATGTATTTATTTATTATCATTTAAGATTCATTCAAGTTGAGTTTTAATTGGACGACCTCATGCCGATTCTTGAAGTCCCATGGAGTTCCATACACTCTGGTTTACAAGAGGTAAGCAGATCTGAGGTCCAGGATTCACGGACTGGGTTCTTGGGTGTTTATGGTATGTTCGTTGTTTCTGATTCCATAACACAGGAGCTTTAGTTATTTACTTTTGTATTCGAGTAATGTATGTGATGATGTTGTATGTATTAACTTTTTTATTACTATTGTGCTAATTTGGTATCATAGATTGGTGCAATACCGCAAATCAAATTGGACTGCTATAGAAAAACGATAACAACATGTTTATATGAATTTGCAGAAAAGGTTAAAAAATAACTTGCTTGTCTTTAGGTTTTTGCTCTTATATTCAATTGTAACTATAATTCAAGAACAATGCCATAAAGATTAATAAAGTAATTTCTCGACCCCTGGGCTCGTATCAATGGGTTTTGTCAAAAAACTTTGTACGATTTATATCGTTGGCTTGGACATTAAGACGGCGATGCGCTCACCACCTGTCACGTTGTCTCAAAAAATGTCTTCGGTGGAAAGAGGATAGTACAGACTTAATTGTCTAGACAGAAGTATCTACCCCTGGGCTATCGTGACTTATTTTTAAGTAATCGTTAACTATACAAACAAAAGACCCGAATTCGTTTCCCCGAATCCCCGAGCTTGGGCTCGAGCCCACGACCTTCGACCGTACCAATGTGTTGGGGACCTGTTCCGTCTCTGTCCACCCCGTCACGGACTATCCATAAACATATTCATCACCATCATCCCTGAAGCACATTCGAATCGACCAACCTCACATCCAACTCCCTCAGGTCGTGCAGCTGCGCGGACAGCTGTATGACTTCGCGCCAGTTGGAGAATAAGTTCTGCGACAGGTCCAGGCTGCGCACGCTGGGGCAGAGGGACGCCACGTTTCCAGCCCTCGACACGTTCTGATCGTGCACGCATACCTCCAGAAGGCGATCGTATTTTCTGGGACGAGTGAGAAACGGTACGTTTTTATTTTATCTTTGCGGCAGAGCCACGCGTCAGCTATTGTTGTTGCACGAATGGGCCGGCAACGGAAGTACCACGACCTCACAGGATACCGGCGTGAAGTAGAAGTGTAACAAACTCCTGCGTTTCGTCTGGTGAGTGCAGGTAGCCGGAGGTCCACACCCCCCCAATTCTGGGGACACTCTAAAACCGGCAACGCATCTGCTATGCCTCTGGTATTGCGGATGTTAGTGGGCGGCGGTAATCACATACTCTATAAAAAAATGTATATTATCGTTGGCTTGGAAACAAAGACGCCGATATGCTTTTATTTAGATATATGCCGATAGGATTTAATTTGTCTGGACCTCTGTCTACTCCGGTATTGTGAATGAATTCAAATCAAAATAAATTATTTCATATAAGTGAGTGAGTGAGAGTTAATAGTGGTGCTTAAAAAGTGGTAAAAGCCCAGTGGGAGTGCTATCTTTATACCCAAGTAACCAAGTTCGATTCTCTGTGCGGAACCGTTAATAATCAAAATCGATTATTGCTATTTAAAGCAAATTTACTACGAGCTCGGCGGTAAAGTAAAACTTCGCGAGGAAAACTTGCCCACCTGAGAACTAAGAAAATAATATTATTTCGAGGACCTGTGAAGTGCGTCGATACGGTTGTCAGTTCTACGAGCTTTTTGGCCACACATTGTATTCTGTGACCAATAAGCAATGTTTAGAATTAAATAAAAAAACGACACCACGCTGATGAATTATGTGTTGTGATTTTTACTAGACATAAATGTCATTTACAAATATCAAAATCATCAATTTACTTTTTATTTACTATTTTATAATTTTATTTATTTATTTATTATCAATTTACTTTATTACAATACAATGTAAAAAAAACAAAACCATTCCAATCACAATAAAACAGTGAATATGACACATTGCCACTTTAGTGTGCCGATCCTCACGACTTTGGACTTAAAGCATGTATGTCAATGAAAAATCAATGAACTTACTGTTTCTGATGTATTTTCTCGAAACCAACCATTTCGATAAAGGGTGCTCCCATTTCCCTTTTCCATTCATTTATTACCGTTCTACGATGAGCCGCCACGGTTTCATCCTGAAATTATTTGATTTTACATTGTCTTTTATCGTAGCTAGTAGTTAGCCGAGTTGTTGGGTGGTCGGAATTTCGAGTCGAGAGACCCGAGTTCGATCCCCAGGTGGCAGTACCAATGAGTTTTTCAAAAACTTATGTACGAATTTCATCGTTGGCTTGGACATAAAGGCTGCGACGGGCTCACCTCTGTCACGTTGTCCCAAAAATATCTTCGGTGGAAGGTGGGTCAAAGGGACTTAATTGTCTAGACTTGACCTCTGTCTACCCCTGTATTGGGAATTGCGTGAAGATATTTATTTATTTTATTTAATAGCAAATTCTTTTTGATAAATACCAAGATAGTAATTCAGAAATCTTAAGAAAGGTGTTTGACTACAACTCAAATAGTAGGCTCACTAATGAGCAAATTGTATTTATGTTAATCCTCAGCAGAATAAGTTTTTTATCTACCATCATCATTTTTGTAAATAAATAAATATGTTCACGCAATTCCCAATACAGGGGCAGACAGAGGTCTAGTCTAGACAATTAAGTCCCTTTGACCCACCTTCCATCGAAGATATTTTCAGGATAAAGTGACAGGTGGTGAGCCCGTCGCCGCCTTTTATGTCCAAGCCAACAATGTAATTTGTACATAAGTTTTTTGAAAAACCCATTGGTACGAGCCTGCCACCTGGGGATCGAACTCGGGTCTCTCGACTCGAAATTCCGACCACCCAACCACTCGACTATCGTAACTTATTTTTTTTGTGGTTGTTAAATTAATGCATACAGGACTTGGTAAATAGGCTTCAGCTATTAATAGCAATGCATAGAGCTGAATCTGCAGATACAAACTTATTTTATAATATTTTCCTCTAGTAATTTGTATACATAACTTTAAATCAGTAGTCATAGGCAAGGGATATGAGGTTATGTAAGAAAATTGGGAATTAACTTGAGAAACATAATTTTTTTATTATATGTTATTCTACTCTATAACTGAATAGTCTATACATATAAATAAAATTGGATAATTGTCAATTGTCTGTTTGTAATATTGAAATAACCGTGTTTTACGACATGTATATGAAAACTTATATGGTACATACACTAAAATAACAATTTTTACACTGACAGGTAGCTAATGTTATAAGGAGTAACATAGGCTACTTTTATTTTGGAAACATAATTAGGGTTCCATGTTAAATGTTAAACCGCAAACAAAGCCGCAGGTGGCAGCTAGTTAATTCATATTGTAAAACATTTTAGCCAAAAAATAGGAAAACAAGATTTTGAATCTATTAACAGATCACATTCTTACATTTATGAAGATATAGATAATTTTTAAAACAAATATAAATCGTCATATAAATCATTCTAAAAATAAGTCTAAAGCAGCGTGGAATATTAATAAAAGTGAATCAAATGATCTAAAAACAAAAGAATTCATTACAAAGTTGAAAGATAATAGAACTGAAAAGAATAGTCCAAGAAAATAGCAAATGCTTTTAATTAATTTTTTATAAACATTACTAATAAAAAAAAGATGAACAAATGCTGCAATACTAACAAAACTACGATAGTGAATAGCATTTTCCTGAAACCATACGAACAAAATGAAATTATGGAAATGATAAAGTCACTTAATGACACAAATTCTGTCAGATACGATGAAACTTCAACTAAGGTATTAAATTAAAACATTGTAGTAGAGATATTATATCGACCTTGACATATTTAATCAACCTTTCTTATGACAATGAACATGTTCCTGATCGCCTTAAAGTTTCAATCATTAAGCCTCTATATAAAAGAGACAATAAACAACTAGTAAGTAATTATCAATCAATAACATTAGTGTCCATTTTCTCTAAGCTGTTCGAAAAAGCTATGTAT
The DNA here is from genome assembly GCA_029286605.1 of Sericinus montela. Classification (NCBI taxonomy): domain Eukaryota; kingdom Metazoa; phylum Arthropoda; class Insecta; order Lepidoptera; family Papilionidae; genus Sericinus; species Sericinus montela. The sequence goes on from JAGSMR010000050.1 coordinate 3,054,931, forward strand.
AAAATAATACATGAGTTTTCTTCAAGGTTTAGTATATTGAAGAAGGAGCAATATGGTTTTCGTATCAATAAATCTACGACACATGCCTTATTTAATCTTATTTGTATGATAATTGATAGTTTAGATTTGATATGACTAAAGCTTTTGACTGTGTGTCACATCAGATATTACTGCAAAAACTAGACGATTTGGGAATTAGAGGCCCAGCATTGAGCTGGATTCAATCATATTGAAGTGACCGAAAGCAAAGCGTAATAAATGAAAATCTTAATGCATGCAATGAAATCGTAAATTATTAATCAAAATACATGTATAACAGATTTGGTGTACCACAAGGTAGCATACTTGGGCCACTTCTATTTCTATTTTATATTAATGATCTTCCTGACGTGACAAAAAAAATATGACATTATATGCTGATGATATTTCAATTTTAATAAATTCTAATAATCATTGTGACACTAATTTACTACAAAAAATTTATGACATGAACAATACTATAGCCATATATAAGTCACAATAGCCAAGTGGTAGGGTGGTCGGAATTTCGAGTCGAGACCCGAGTTCAATCCCCAGGTGGCAGGCAAATACCAATGGGTTTTCAAAAACTTATGAACGAATATCGTTGGCTTGGACATAAAGGCGGCGACGGGCTCACCACCAGTCACGTTGTCCCGAAAATATCTTCGGTGAAAGGTAGGTCGAAGAGACTTAATCGTCTAGACTAGATCTCTGTCTACCCCTGTATTGGGAATTGCGTAAAGATATTTATTTATTTATAACAATACTATAAAATTGATAATAAATTGGCTAGAACTCAATAATCTTGACATTAACATTAGCAAAACTAAATTCATTCATTTTATTAATAGAAATAAACATGGACCCGAAAAAATAATGAATATCCAGTACAATGCACAAACAATACACCAAGTTGAAGAAACATCTTTTCTGGGAATTCAAATTGATAGAAATTGTACCTGGAAGTCACATGTAGATAAAATTTGTAAAAAAATTAATCTATTTGTATATGTCTTACATAGGCTAGCTAAAGTATCTTCTGTGGATACTGCGCTCAAAGCATACTATGGATACATTTATTCAATACATAACTACGGAATTTGAATTTGGGGAAACTCTTCACACATAATTAGGGCTTTCCTTGCACAAAAAAGTGTGTTCGTGCAATGTGTAATATACCATTTTATGAATCATGTAAACCTCATTTTAAAAAACTTAAAATCATGACACTTCCCTGTATATATATTTTTGAAGTAGCCAAATTTGTAAGATATAATCCTAATATTTTTCTAACTTAAGCAGATATTAAGCATTCAAAATATTTTAGAAACCAAAATAAACTGATTGTTAACAAAATACCTAAAACATAATTGTTTCTCAACAATTAATGTACATTTAAAGTACTATAAGCTTATTATGAATAAAGTTGTTATTATTATTATACTTTAGTTAAATGATGAATGTTGACAATAAGACTACTATTTGACAATTACTGAATACTAAAATTACTAAGTCTTCTTTAAATTTGTATAATTGATTAATTCAATCCTAATTCAGAACATAACAAATTTCTTTATATGATTATTGCACAATGTTTATTTTAATTGCTTGACTTTTTTTATTGTTTGCCTGAATCCAATAACAATTTAATTTTGGAATATATATCAATATTTAATTATAAAATTTGTATGCCAGAAATGGTTAATGTGATGAGATCTTATGTAATGTTATTGTGTCAACCTGTATACTCACATTATACAAATAAATAAATAAATAAAAAAAAGTGATAAAACCTGTTATGTTGGAGGATGCACATAGTTGTGAATTATTACTTATATATTACGTAATTTACTAAATATTCTTTTTGGTTGTCACATTAAACTAAGACCTACAAAGGGTCTTCAAACCTGCTGATATTTTCAATAAATTCAACCTTTGTAGTGGTGAAAAGTATGTATAAAAGTTAAAAAGATTATTAAAAACAAAAATTTAACAAACAGACTTTTGGGATGATTTTTTTATTTGCAACTGAAAGCCAGAACCTGACGACATGAGACATAATTGAGCTTTAAGTTAATAGCAGAGAATCTTTTTGCTGCTTTCACTACACTCTCTTATCTTCTTGAAACACTTCTTAATGTGGCTTTCTGGAGAGATATATGGTATTCTTATAACTTATGTCTCCTATTCTACAATTGTTTTCTTTCCCTTTGCACGTTAAAACTTAAAAACAAGAATTACTGACATTAAAATTTTTTTTTTTCATTTATAACACATAAATAATTTAATTTATAAGAAAAGGACATAAATAATGTACATATGCACAATAGCCACATATGACACCAATATTATATTTCTTTGTAACTGTAAACTGAGTAAACACAGCTGTGTCACATAATGTATTCATTATAACAAAAAATTAAATCACTTTTGTCTTTATCTCATTGGGATTTGAAGTTCTCCAGGGATTTAAGAGCAAAATAAAGTTGTTTACTAAAGTTGATTATTGTTTGGCTGATTCATACTATATTATAAATAAGTGTGGGTGTAAGACCTTGCTTGTCTGATTCTAGAGAAGAAAATGTGCTTAATAAAAATCTAGTTAATATTTACCTCACGATCACCATAATATTTTCGAATAGCATCAGCGCAGGTCCTGAAAGGTGATATCTTGTTGGGACGCACAAACGACCCAGCGCCTGGTTTTGTAGTTTTAAAGTATTGAACATCTTCAACAAACCCATCGTGTTTCCCCCTAGACGCATTGTCCCACTCAACGCCGTACCAAATCCCCTTGTATCCCTGCACTTCACCAATATATTTCACTGTGCCAAAATCATCACCACATTTTATTCTACTACCAATCGACACTTGCATTTCGTCCTCGACGCCGTTACAACTATCCATAGCGCCGTTGCAAAATTTTGGTATTAAATTAACAGGCATAGCGCCCACCATCCTTTTTGTGTATTCGAAAATGGAACTGTTTATCAAATGAAAAACAGGATGAATGAAAACGGAATTCCCTTCAGTTCCGAAAAGCTTCGCTAATGTCAAATTGACTAAGGCAAAGCTGACGCATTGTCACAATTTGTTGCTATTACATGAAATATTTATAAAGTGCAAATACGGGCTTATTTCTTTACTTTATTTTGTGAATTACTAAAATATTACATTTACAGAAGAAATGTAAGTGATATATATTTAATAAATTACATTAACAGTGTTGCAATATACATTACAAAGCCTTATTCGAATTATCATATTTTGCACGGTAGATGGTGCTGTGTTGCATGCAGTTTAATTGACTGAAGAAAGAAAGGAAACAAACACTCCGATCCAAACTTAAACGCTATTGGTCAAAGAGATATTATGCTGCCAAGTTTGGAAGTACAAAGCCAAATAGGGACGAAAATGTAAATTATATTTCCGGACGTTTACCAAAACGCGCACGTTGTAAAGTATTTTATGCTTGCCTTGTATGGGATTCATTACATTGCATCATTGGAACATGCCAAAAAAGTGAGCAAACCATACCACTTACAGACACAGTAAAAATTTGCAGCTTATAGTCTTTAACATTAGTCACACAAATTCATTGAAGTCTCTGTCAGTTCGTTCTGTCAGTTCAGCATTTTTTTTAATTCGCTCTTGGTCTCTATAGGGTGCTAGCGTTCTCTCGCTCATCGCTCTCCGTAATCGGGGTAAAAACGGGACGTGAACGTGAATCCAGAAGTGCTTTTTGACATGAAAATGGCTACCCCGATGCCTGTCGTATGTATCAGTCGATATTAAGTGTGATGTACGCTAGTGTATGTGAAAATATGCAGTTTTTAAGTGAACAATTGTTGCGTGTCGTGCAATAGTGCATAAGGATTGATCTCGACAAAGGATACGAGCATCAAAATGAGGTGAGTGCTTTGCGTTCATCATACAGTCGAGTATTTGTGAACATAACAAATAAATACATGTATCATCTCGTGTGCGTCTTTCTATATTTAAACAGTGCATATTTATGATTGCGCTAATAGTGTTTTGTTCCTTGATAGCTGTTTTGGACCGATAAAAAACGTAAACATCGGCTAATGGCAGGGGTCATCGATTTTTTAATTTCTCTCATAATTACTTTGTTTTATGAATGACATTACACTACAAACGTAAGTAAATACGCTGTCGGTGTAATTTTGAAGCCCATTTTGGATAGAGTAGACTTCATTACTAAAACGATATTGATTTTCTCCACGCAGTGTGGGGGACCCCACACGATGGACTCATCGGCGTATTTTTCGAAAGCTTTATCAAAGTTCGCGTATAGTATTTAGTTTCAGCGATTATGAAAAAAACCTTTCGCAGAAAAATGTATTTTTTCTGCTATGTCGTAGCCAAACTTCAAAAATATGCAACCATAACATTAGTCTCTATTAGTTTTTATTCCGCAATACAATTAGTAGTATTATCGCCTAATAAGACAGGAGTACATTTTATTTGAACTTAATTTAATTTAAAGAATAACTTATTAAATTAAAGAGAAAGAAAAAAATAATTTTTAATTTAATAACATAAAGTTCAGCTAAACTTAAATGCTTTAAAAATCAATAAAAAGTTGCATAATAAAGAATAACATTAATTAATTTATTAACAATGTTAAAACTAAGAATTAAAAAAAAAAACTAAACATCAACAAACACCCAGATCTAAGACAATATGGAAAAAGTATTCTCTATATTGACCCATCAGGTAATCAAACCCAGAGCTTGCAATATTTGAAACAGGTATGTACTCCACTTGATCACAGAGGTTAGAGGTAAAAGCAAATTTAGTAAAAAATAATAAAATGAGGTAAATTTACATAATTTTGTATGATATAATTACATATTATAACATGAATGTCATTCAATGCAGTATTAGGGGGATAAGAATGTCTTTACAAGGTTGGATGTCATTAGTGAAAAGCAATAAAATCTTTTGGCATCATGTTTATGAGGCATCTAATAATATCTACAAGGCATTCCCAATACTTCAGTAAACAGAGGTCTAGGCAATTAAATCCTTTCAACACACATTTCACTGAAAAGTCATTTTTTGGGACTATGGGACCAGTGGAGAGCTGGTTGCCATCTGTATGTCCAAGGTACAATATAAATCACCTAATTAGCCTACCACCTCAGGATCAAACTTGGGTTTCTTGACAAATTCCCAACCTCTCAGCTATTGGGACTTATATAGTACGTAAAATACATAAAAACATATGTATAATATAAGGTTTTGTCTTTTAATGATAATATAGACAGGGTTTGATATTAATGTTGTTTTATGTTTTTTTTTGTTACCTAGTTCATACTTTCTTATGGCTGTAAAAATATCCAAATGGTTTAATTTTACTGTATTTATTTATTTGTATAAATATGTATACATATTGTTTTATATGTATTATTATTAATCGGTGTGATTTGAAACTCGATGAAATGAAAATCCATCACAATAAAGAAACAATCAAAAGAATGTATTAAGCTCCTCATGTCATTAGTTCAAAATGAAAACATGGAAATTAATTAATATGTAATATATTTTTTACATTTCTAAGCTAGGTAAAATATAATAAACCTAACACTCTATATCCATCTCACTGTCTCTAAGGCTACAGCATTTTAGCAGTTTCACTTCTGCCGTGTGTGAATTGCACACACTCACACTTTTTTATATCTTCATGCATTCACCAATACTGGGGTATTCTGAAGTTTAGATAGTCCATTCGCTTCGACAAATATTCACCGGAGTTTATTTAGTGTAAAATGACAGGTGGAGAGCATATGGCCATAATAGTTTTATAGTTACGTAATATTCAAAATCTACAATTCCTAAAATAAAATCTTCACGCCATCCCCATAACTCGAGTAGGCAGAGGTTCTCTCAACTTCATATTCCACGGAAGATATTATTTGGGATAACATAACGGATGGTGAGCCTGTCGCCGTCCAGGCCAACGACATAAATCGTACATAAGTTTTGAAAAAATCCATTGGTTTGAGCCTTCGAACTCGGGTCTCTGGACTCGAATTCCAATCACCCATCCACTCGGCTATCGTGACGTTCGTTATAATTCGTTACACCTTGATATCACAGCGTCATCAAATGTGAAATTATTCATAGAGATCTGTCTCGGCACATCGTATTGCTATCAGGTTCCTTCAAGGTGACCGAATATTAATACATATATTATACAAATCAGATTTTTGTGTATCTATAAATATGTAAATGTTATCAGTATTAATTACGTTTGATTCATGCATTGGGAAACTTCAGAATATTTCAAGTTTAAACTGAATAGATTTATCATTATTAACCATTTAGTATTACCTAAAAAGTCACGATAGCCAAGTGGTAGGGTGGTCGGAATTTCGAGTCAAGAGACCCGAGTCCGATCCCCAGATGGCAGGCTCGTGCCAATGGGTTTTCAAAACTTATGTACGAATTATATCGTTGGCTTGGACATAAAGACGGCGACGAGCTCACCACCTGTCTCGTTTTCCCAACAAACTGTCTTCGATGCAACGTGGGTCGAAAGGACTTTGTCTACCAAAGTTTTTGGGAATGGCGTGAATATATATGTTACGGCGTCAATCTCCAATCGGGAATCATTGCCTTACTCCGCTATTGCGAGGAAGATCGATTTAATACATGCACGGGAAAGGTTAGTCTCTACAACACTACAATGAACATTATAATGTAACAATTTGTTACCCGCATTATGCGAAATCTGAGGACAATTTACCTCAACTGTAACCAGACCTTGAAGAAGTCACTTCAGTTTAATATCTCTCTAATTAAGAACCATTATAGCTTGTAATTACTGAAGCTCTGTTTGAATAACAAATTAAAGTTAATATTACTATCAAATTTCTCTGAAAGCTCGTACGCAATCAGCGAAAGCTTTATTGGGTCATCCGTGTAGTTTATTGTTGTAAAAGGGTAGAGAGTTTGTTTTTTTTAAAGTACTTAAATGACAGGTCATATAGAATTGGGTATTTGTACAAACGTTGGATATGTTTACAGTATATATTAGCCAAAGCATTAGTTTGAAATAATCTCGGTAAAGTTATGTATGTTTGGTAGTGTATCATGTTCCTTCAAGTATAATCCCTGCCGGGATAGACAGATCACAAATTATTAATATCTTCATATAGACTTAAGAATACTGACCGTAGTTTTAGATAGTTACGATAGCCGACTGTTTGAGTGAGTTCGATCCTCAAGGCTCGTACCAATGGGTTTTTTCCAAAACTTATGTACGATTTATGTCGTTGGCTTAGACATAAAGATATCGTCGGGTTCACAACCTGTCACGTTATCCCAAAAAATGTCTTCGGTGGAAGGTAGGTCGAAGGGATTTAATTGTCTGAACGTCTGTATACCCTGTATTGTGAATGACGTTACGATACGGTAGTTTTCATAAGGATAAATGATTTATTCCTATTGGTCTGTAGAAAGGACGTGTTACGCTTTATTGTATAACACAGCAAAGATAAAGACTCCTTTTCTTCCCGTTATGTAACGGCCACATTATCGCGCGAAAATATTCGTGTCGAGTTGTCGCAACAAAAAAAAAAAAACGTCGCGAAAATTCAGGCGCTGTAGACGCTAAAGAATTTAAGACGCTTTCTTCAAGCTTTTAAGCTTGTTACAAGATTGAAATTTTGGCACAGGCGACTGCGACGTCGAAACACATATACACACAGGTTTTATTGTGTCGCCAGTTCTGTGGTCGTACGAGTACCCCGAGTACGATTTCCGGATGAGGTCGATGTAAAGAAACAATTTTTCTATATAGTCTAGGGTCTGGGTGTTTTTGGTACCTTGTTTCTGATTCCACACTACGCTACTTACTTTGAGCGACATAAGTGATGTTGTCCCTGTCTATGTGCGATGGATCGCACATGTTTGCTTTTGCACAGTAAGGTATTTAGTTCGGATAGGATTTGAAACCTGGACCTTGGTTTAGCCGTCGGGTACGTTAACTTCTAAGCCTATGGTAACTAAATGTAGTCTTAACAACAATGTTGCAACTTGTGACTCACGCCTCAATGACTATTTTAAAACGACAAACGCCAGTGTTGCAACCAGTTCTGTATAAAATATAATAAACCTAACACTCTATATCCATCTCACTGTCTCTAAGGCTACAGCATTTTAGCAGTTTCACTTCTGCCGTGTGTGAATTGCACACACTCACACTTTTATATCTTCATGCATTCACCAATACTGGGGTATTCTGAAGTTTAGATAGTCCATTCGCTTTGACAAATATTCACGGAGTTTATTTAGTGTAAAATGACAGGTGGAGAGCATATGGCGATAATAGTTTTATAGTTACGTAATATTCAAAATCTACAATTCGTAAAATAAAATCTTCACGCCATCCCCATAACTCCAGTAGGCAGAGGTTCTCTCAACTTCATATTCCACGGAAGATATTATTTGGGATAACATAACGGATGGTGAGCCTGTCGCCGTCAGGCCAACGACATAAATCGTACATAAGTTGTGAAAAATCCATTGGTTTGAGCCTTCGAACTCGGGTCTCTGGACTCGAATTCCAATCACCCATCCACTCGGCTATCATGACGTTCGTTATAATTCGTTACACCTTGATATCACAGCGTCATCAAATGTGAAATTATTCATAGAGATCTGTCTCGGCACATCGTATTGCTATCAGGTTCCTTCAAGGTGACCGAATATTAATACATATATTATACAAATCAGATTTTTATGTATCTATAAATATGTAAATGTTATCAGTATTAATTACGTTTGATTCATGCATTGGGAAACTTCAGAATATTTCAAGTTTAAACTGAATAGATTTATCATTATTAACCATTTAGTATTACCCTAAAAAGTCACGATAGCCGAGTGGTAGGGTGGTCGGAATTTCGAGTCAAGAGACCCGAGTCCGATCCCCAGATGGCAGGCTCGTGCCAATGGGTTTTCAAAAACTTATGTACGAATTATATCGTTGGCTTGGACATAAAGACGGCGACGAGCTCACCACCTGTCACGTTTTCCCAACAAACTGTCTTCGATGCAACGTGGGTCGAAAGGACTTTGTCTACCAAAGTTTTTGGGAATGGCGTGAATATATATGTTACGGCGTCAATCTCCAATCGGGAATCATTGCCTTACTCCGCTATTACGGGGAAGATCGATTTAATACATGCACGGGAAAGGTTAGTCTCTACAACACTACAATGAACATTATAATGTAACAATTTGTTACCCGCATTATGCGAAATCTGAGGCCAATTTACCTCAACTGTAACCAGACCTTGAAGAAGTCACTTAAGTTTAATATCTCTCCAATTAAGAACCATTATAGCTTGTAATTACTGAAGCTCTGTTTGAATAACAAATTAAAGTTAATATTACTATCAAATTTCTCTGAAAGCTCGTACGCAATCAGCGAAAGCTTTATTGGGTCATCCGTGTAGTTTATTGTTGTAAAGGGGTAGAGAGTTTGTTTTTTTTAAAGTACTTAAATGACAGGTCATATGGGGTGGGTATTTGTACAAACGTTGGATATGTTTACAGTATATATTAGCCAAAGCATTAGTTTGAAATAATCTCGGTAAAGTTATGTATGTTTGGTAGTGTATCATGTTCCTTCAAGTATAATCCCTGCCGGGATAGACAGATCACAAATTATTAATATCTTCATATAGACTTAAGAATACTGACCGTAGTTTTAGATTGTTACGATAGCCGACTGTTTGAGTGAGTTCGATCCTCAAGGCTCGTACCAATGGGTTTTTTCAAAAACTTATGTACGATTTATGTCGTTGGCTTAGACATAAAGATATCGTCGGGTTCACAACCTGTCACGTTATCCCAAAAAATGTCTTCGGTGGAAGGTAGGTCGAAAGGATTTAATTGTCTAGACGTCTGTATACCCCTGTATTGTGAATGACTTGACGATACGGTAGTTTTCATAAGGATAAATGATTTAGTCCTATTGGTCTGTAGAAAAGGGACGTGTTACGCTTTATTGTATAACATAGCAAAGATAAAGACTCCTTTTCTTCCCGTTATGTAACGGCCACATTATCGCGCGAAAATATTCGTGTCGAGTTGTCGCAGCAAAAAAAAAAACGTCGCGAAAATTCAGGCGCTGTAGACGCTAAAGAATTTAAGACGCTTTCTTCCAAGCTTTTAAGCTTGTTACAAGATTGAAATTTTGGCACAGGCGACTGCGACGTCGAAACACTTATACACACAGGTTTTTATTGTGTCGCCAGTTCTGTGGTCGTACGAGTACCCCGAGTACGATTTCCGGATGAGGTCGATGTAAAGAAACAATTTTTCTATATAGTCTAGGGTCTGGGTGTTTTTGGTACCTTGTTTCTGATTCCACACTACGCTACTTACTTTGAGCGACGTAAGTGATGTTGTCCCTGTCTATGTGCGATGGATCGCACATGTTTGCTTTTGCACAGTAAGGTATTTAGTTCGGATAGGATTTGAAACCTGGACCTTGGTTTAGCCGTCGGGTACGTAAACTTCTAAGCCTATGGTAACTAAATGTAGTCTTAACAACAATGTTGCAACTTGTGACTCACGCCTCAATGACTATTTTAAAACGACAAACGCGAGTGTTGCAACCAGTTCTGTATAAAATATAATAACACCGGCATTGAACTTTAAATGAGCAATCAATGTTACAAGTGGTGTGATTTGTGATCGCGGAGTGCTACCAGCACGAGATAGTCTTGAGTGGACTCGGGCTTGTGAATATAATTATGTGTATATATTATATTTCAATATAACAGTCACGATAGCCGAGTGGTTGGGTGGTCGCGATTCGAGTCGAGAGATACGAATTCAATCCGCAGGTGGGAGGCTCGTACCATTGGGGTTTTTCAGAAAAATGAGTACGAATTATATCGTTGGCTTGGACATGTAGAAGGCGACGGGCTCACCACCTGTCACGTCCCGAAAATATCTTCGGTGGAAGGTGGATCGAAATTAGTTAAATGTCTTTGACCTCTTTATACCCCAGTATTGGGAATAGCGTGAAGATACATTTTTAATATGACCAGCATATTATAAATGCGAAAGTTTTGACGTACGTTTGTTACGAAATCACGCCAGAATGATACGATGCTCTTTACTATAAAAAAAAATAAGTAATCGCGCAGGGATTTCATGATAATTCGCCGGAGAAGTTAATGATCTTTTCCATCTATAATGGGAAAGTTTGGATAGTCAGATGTGCGTCATATACTAAATCATGAATCATGTATCAAATACAAAATACATAAGTGCTTCATGATTTTGATTTAGTATTAAAAACAATTGAAGATGTTTTAGTGTCGAAACCATCGGTATAATATTCTTAGTTAACGGTATAGTATATTTATATTTACCTATAAACATCCATGACACTCACAAACATTCGTAATACATATGTTTGTCCCTTGCGGAATTGAGCCTGCAATCCTTTGCTTCCGAAGACAGTGACTACCAACTATGCTTTCGGGTTATCGATATATTGTAATTCTTATTATATTAATGGACTGTTGGACAGTTTAATGCTTTTTTACATTCACGCATCTCCCCATACAAGGGGTAGTCAGAGGTCTATACAATTTAGTTTTCAATCTACGTTTCATCGGAGCTCATATGGCTTAGAATATAATAATTCATAAATTATTCAAACGATCAAGTTATCCTTCCAACGTCCTCTACCTCCGACATTTGTACAGCGGTTGTTTTTCCGCGGATATGTAAAATAATGCTAATTGACATCAATTGCGACGCTTATGTGCGCGTGCGCGTTAATTAACCGCGTCGACCTCACCCCGTCGCCCCAACGCGCGGTGCTATTTTGGGGGTTACCGCAATAAGTATTTTGGGGGCTGGACGAATTAGAAATAGCCATAGATAGATAAGTTACGTTCTAGCCCCCTACAAGGCAAGCGTCGTCGTAAAGAGAAAGGGTTGCTTGGATGCATTTTGATTATTAAGCCAAGATTAGAACTTTACCCAACGTTTTCGTAAGTACCGAATAAGCACCGGAGGTCCACCCCCCCACCCCCCTGGGGGGGGGGCACTCTATTGCTGTCACGTTGTCCCAAAAATATCTTCGGTGGAAGGTGGGTCGAAGGGACTTAATTGTCTAGACTAGACCTCTGTCTACCCCTGTATTGGGAATGGCGTGAAGATAAAAAAATGTTCTGATACTCCAGTAATATAATAACAACTGCAACATATCGACGACCCGATAGTCTAGTTACTAGTGACGGGCTTTCGAAGTTATTGATTACGGGCTCGAATCCCGCTCAGGGCAAAAGTTTGTATGATGAACATGAATTTTTGAATGGTCTTTCAAAACACATGTTCGATTTAGCCATAGATAGATAAGTTACGTTCTAGCCCCCCCCTACAAGGCAAGCGTCGTCGTAAAGAGAAAGGGTTGCTTGGATGCATTTTGATTATTATCCCAGGTTTAGAACTTTATCCAACGTTTTCGTAAGTACCGAATAAGCACCGGAGGTCCACCCCCCCTCCCCAATTCTGGGGGGGGGGGCACTGTTCATGGGCGGCGGTAATCACTCACCATCACGTGAGCCACCTGCCCGTTTGCCTCCCTATTCTATAAAAAAAGGCTTCTGTTTCCCTGGTGTCCACTAGCTTAAACGTCTTGATAGAATTTAACAACCTATGTAGGTATCTTCAGATTCGCCTTTATTGTGAGTAGAACAAATTTTTCTAAATTTTAAATATAGAAAAATATATCTCATACATGACAATGATGATGAATCTGAAAGAAGCTAAAGAGGTATGTTAGGGTCGTGACACTTGGCGATCTATTCTCTCTGGCTACCCCGTCAGGTTTGTGCTTGAAGATAAGTAAGTAAGTAAAAGTATAGCAACCCCAATGAAAAAAAAAAAGAGGTGAACATACAAGAAATTTGAAATTTGTCGAGATTTTTTATAAGCAATTGATTCGTAACTGTTGTCAAAGGAATTCTTTGTAAGCTACAAATTGAATTTTATAAGTAAATTTATTCCTTAATAATAATATAACTAAATTTAATCCTTTTTCACTGTACACACGCTCACAGATCATCTCCAAGACCACGGGGCGACATAAAAAATATCTTCACGCCATTCCCAATACAGGGGTAGACAGAGTTCGACAGAGCTGTAGACAATTAAGTCCTTTCGACCCACCTACCAACGGGTTTAATGGGCTTGTCTGCCTTATGAGAGCTTGCAAGGGAGCTTGCGGGGCGGCCGAGAATGCTATATCTTGTATAACCATGGTGAGCGTCCGCCAGTTTAAGTTCCCATGGGGTCTTGCAAACGTAAACCGGCTAGCATTTAAGATCTTGTCCTTATACGCTGAGCGAGCGGTGTTTAATTGCTCTGAACGAACTGTGTATTGTGTACTCGTGAGGATATTTGTTTTTTTAAGCTGACACAGTGGCGCGCCATCGGTTTCGGTACGCGGCGGCCATTTTGAAATATTTACCGTTGCCAGTTGCGGTTGCAAAAAGCGGCTACTTTATTTACCGATGTGTTTAATATTGTGCCGCGTTTTTATGAATGGGATCATGTGTTGATGAACTCTGTATGGTCGTCACGCGACATCGGTGGATCTTTGTTGATTCCTTGTAGGCAGCGCCATGACAGCTTTTGTAACCTTCGTTTTTTTTTTTAATTCTAATTTTTTCGTATCATTTATTTATCGAATTAAGAATATACATTCGTTGATCGATGATAATCTACTTATTTATTTAATCTACTACCAAATCGTAATGAAGCTCCTCTAACGGAGAATAAAAAGGCGAAAAAAAAATCCTCTTTTATTGTTATTAATGAATGAAATGTTTTTCAGTTTAAAACTAGAATTCCCTGTGTAGCTGGGATAGCTACAACACAAGTGTTAGCTGTTTAAATGCATGTCGCTTTTAAATATCCATACTTCTATCACTAACTAGAAGGATTCGAACCTATGACCCTCTTCTGCGAAGGCAGACCAGCTTAGCTACCGGACCGTCTGATGTCGTTATTGCGCAACTTACCAATGTTAGTAAGCGTAATGTTTTCGGGATTGTTTCTTTATTGTGACATACCACTTAATGCTAAATAATGGAAAAGTTAGTAGACAGAGGTCTAGACAAATTAAGTCCTTTCAACCCACCTTCCACCGAAGACATTTTTGGGATAACGTGACAGGTGATTAATCCGTAGCTTACTTTATGTACATGCCTACGATATAAATGGTACATAAATATTTTAACAAACCCCTTTAGTACCTACTCAGGAACTCGGGTCTCTCGACTTGAATTCCGATCACCCGACCGCTCGGCTATCGTGACTATATTGTCACTAACTATAGTGGAGTTATTCATAATCCCAATCCGATACAACTAAGTTGGAATTTCCGTTAACTGACGTAGCTGAAACTAAGCTCGTGCTGAAACAATATTTCTCAACTGCTTGGTAAATACGCGATGCGTGGAGTCATCTCGCAAATATTCACTGCTATACATAAACTAACACATCCGTGCGTCTGTGTTTAGGCTGCTGACACATGTGTGGACTTTTATTTTAAACTAGTTAGTTGAAATGATAGGCGTTGTCCTGTCTACATTTCTATACATTTTGTTCGCAATCGTTTTGTACGTTTGTGAAAAAAAAATATCTTCACGCCATTCCCAATACAGGGATAGACAGAGGTCTAGATAATTTAGTCCTTTCGAACCAACTTCCACCGAAGATATTTTCTGGGACAATGTGACTGGTGGCGAACTTGTCGCCGTCTTTATGCCCAAGCCAACGATATAATTCGTACTTAAGTTTTCGAAAAAAATCATTGGTACTGCCAGCCGGGATCAAACTCGAGCCTCGAGTGACATGAATCCCGATCACCCAGCCGCTCGGTTCAATAGCCGTAATAAACGTGAAACTTAATAATCGTGAAACGTTTAAAAGTAACGATTTAATTTAAAGGCTTCACTTTTGTGAATAGTTCTGGTTAAAGTGTAATAACAAAAGGAGTATGTTTTTAGAAGTGATCATTTTATCTATTAGGGACGAATTCTTATAGACAAAGCAATGTCAGGTTGTTCCTGAATTTTCGATTATTTCGGAAAAGATTTATCTTTACAAAATATTATTTCATCATGACACATGTACGTAATAAAAATCACCAGTAGAATCGGTCATAATCTCAAGTGAGCCGTGTGGCGCAAGAATATACCATCCCCATTGTTCTAGTGTATCAGAGGTGTAAACATTGTGTTAGAGGTAACTAAGGTAAATGCCTTCAAAACTACGTTGGCTACCGAGAGATTGCGAGAGTAACCATCGATGTATCAGACCAAAATTCGGCAGACCGGCGACTGACGTTTCGCTTTCATATTTATTCTACCCTCCTTTTGCCTTCGGCCCTCAAATATTGCTACAGAAGGAAGGTCCTCCTAAACCACCTCAATCCATCGATTTACCGTAATGTAATGCAGGTCATTACACCTAGTTATGGTACTGTACGAGGTTTCCACTCGAGAACCTTTCTTCCCCCAACGGTTTTTTGTTCTGCAAGCGATGTGTGTGTGCAAGCTATTGTCGCTATATCATTCAGTGGTTTTGATTGAAAACCATTGAATTGAACGTTGCAGATTCTAATCTACTACTAGATACTAGATTGCAATCTTGACCTACCTTATTCGGCCTGCAGTGAAGGCCAAATTTCGCATTTATACACTATATATATAACACTACACACAAGATTTGTCGAGGCCAAAATAATCCCCGTATTTCGATTTATACAGACGTATCCTCTTTATCCTGTGAGGCCCTGATTGGCTTTGCAAATTATCAACTCTTAAATGATCTTGATTATTTCGAATCTTCAACACCGCCCGTGGATTTATTTTTCAAATAGGTTAAAGAAAATAATTTTCCCCATTTCACCAGTGTTTATTCGGAATAATAAAACACCTGATGAGCCTGTCACTGCCACGTTTGCTATGATTTGCTTGCCCATTAAGCAAGCAAATGATAGGATGTTTCACAACTTACAGACCTTACGTATGTATGTGGAATCGAACACGAATCATCCGATTCAATCATCTAACCTCTCGGCTACCGTGACATTAAAACTAAGAGTAAACAATGTGTAGAAAGCTTTATCGTATTGTACGGGCACTATGCTATTGTTACGATAATGCGGTCGCTCGATTATGTAATCCATCTAATGTAAGTAGACCATTAAGCGATGTAATCTGTGTATTGTTGATAGGTGTTTCTGTCTGTCGGTCTAATGATGAAATGTAATATACATTTCATTTCATCATTGTTAAAGACCGTGTTTATGAGATTCACTTAACTTTCTTACGTTCTCTAAAAGTCCTCTAAAGGAGACGGGGTTTTTCCGTTTGATGGATTGGTCACAAGGGGATTGGCTATCGCAGTCCCAGACACGTAAAACCTAAGATGCTGTTGCCTCTGTCTATTTAGTATTGTTTTAGTATTTTTGAGATAGTTATACTGCCATCTGTCGATAGCCCGTAAAAATTGTAAGGAAAGCTAAGATCCAGCCGAGAAAGTTCAAGGTTTTTCTCTTATTCGCCATTTACGTCATCCATGGGAAAAAGTCCCCGTCAAAGTGGGTATGAAAGCTTGCCACTTATCACTTATCACATAGCATTTTCACTTTTAATCATATCGTACCATCGCTGTATTCGCAGTAAACAGATATGGTATGAGTGATTCAAGAATACATTCCGTATTTTACGTTTTTAGGTCGACAATTAACATGCAGCGTCTCGCAGGCTCTCTCCTTTTTTATTTCCCGGAATTGCGAGGACGTGTAATTAGTGGGAGGTCTGTGAAGAAAAAGCTTAAGACCCGTATTTTCTCTCCGTGCTAAAGTACGTCTTAAAGGCGAGATTGTAGATATGTTCTTTGAAATTCGTATTTTTAAATATTAATTAATCACGATGCTGATGAAAAAACAAACATATTTAGTCCTGGAAATATTTATATACACTTTTTATATACACATTTATATACACACAAACGATTGTTCTTATACACAGAATTGGTCTAGGGTATTAAACGGTCTAGACGCTTTTGTGTAGTCAATCAATATTTCGCGGAGATCGTCGCTCCGTCTGGTTTTCCTACACAGCGTTTGCTAGAACGAGGTTGCCATTAGAGAGCTTTTCTTTCCCAATGGTACCCAGTTCATATTTCATCATGATTATACTAGATCCTATTTGTGGCGTAATAACCGGGTTTCAAGGTGTCGCCATCTCGAGGTCCCGGCTTCGATGCCCTGTCGGGTCAATGTAGAAAAACCACTTTTTCTACATTTTTTGACGGTTGCATATTCGAGTGTCTTCGTGGTTTCCGATTCCCATACCACAAGTGCTTTAGCATCTTACATTGGGATCGGAGCAATGTATTTGATGTTGTCCCTATCTATTTATTTATTTAACTTTATATATATATATGTATATATATATATGTATATATATATATATATATATATATATATATATATATATATATATATATATATATATATATATATATATATATTTATATATATGTAGGATGTGTAAATGAGTGAGAGAAAGGATAAGTGAGACTAAGAGGGAAGATATGACATAATGATTGATTGAGATGAATGAGATGAGATAGAATGATGTGTGAGGGAGAGAGGAGACGAATGGCGTACGTGAAAGGAAGAAGAAAGTGATAAGACGAAATTAATATTCTAAAATAGTAAAAGTGAAAATAAAAGACTGAAGTGAGTTGAAAAACCAATTATTTCATTTAATCAGGATAATCCCTACAAATTTTGGGGGCTCGTCCGGGATCATCCCAAAATTTTTACGACGTGACCGGCGTGGTTTTTTTTCATAACCTCAAAGACGAAAAGACGAATAAACCAAAGAAGACGATACAATCACAATGACGACGGAATCAGAAAAGACGACTGATAAGACGGAAAAACCGGAGAAGTTGTTTGCAACCTATTTAGACGGATTCTACAACATAACCAAATTCAACGGCGATGACGATACCTATTCTGCTGTGAAGTGGGCAGAAGACATTGAGGACAACGCAGAAATATTCAATTGGACACCTCAGCAGCAGCTCATTATTGCAAGAAGATCACTAGAAGGTACAGCAGCACTATGGTTAAAGACGGAGAAGGTGTTCAAAGGCTTCAAAGAACTGAAAGCGGCATTGTTACAAGAGTTCCCTGAAAAGATCAACAGCAAAGAGATGCATGAGCTGATGGCAGCTAGGAAGAAGAAACCTGGTGAAACCTACATGCAGTACATGCTAAAGATGAAGGAGATGGGCAAGCGCGCTAGGTTCAATGACAATGTGGCAATACAGTACATTGTTGAGGGCATTTAAGATAGTGAAGTAAACAAGACTATACTTTATGGCGCTGTTACATACTCAGTACTCAAAGATAGATTAAAGCTGTATGAACAAATGAAGGAGAGGTCAGAGGCTAAAAGAAGCTCTGCACCAAAGGAGACCAGCGAGCGACAAGGTTCGAGACGACCAACGACGAGTGGCAAACAGCAGACAGGTGGTCAGCAGCGGAGACGGTGCTACAACTGTGGGGAGAATGACCATATGGCGAGCGACTGTCCCACAGGAATCAAGTGTTTTCGCTGTAATGCATTCGGACATTTGAGTAAGCATTGCAAAGTCGAGGTTCCACAATCCTCCGCTAGACGTGATGGCGCTGTTGGCAGCGGAAGCGGCGGAAATGCATTCAAATTTGGCGGCGCCGGGTGCCAGCCAATAAGACGACGCCTCGAAGATTCGACCAACCAAACATGAAGCCGAGGGCGGCCATGTTTGCAAGTGATTGTCAAAACACGACAACAGCCAATGAGGAGCGAGAGTTCACGTTTGACAATGAAAACGGAGAACATGGCGGAATGTTTCACATTCAAAACAATAACAAAGACGAGTTTAAGTTGAAAGTGCAGAAAAAACCCATGAAAATGATGGAAATGTGTGGTTTTCAAGTCAAGACATTACTAGACACAGGATCATGTGCGAATCTAGTGGCCGACGACCAGTTTATGGCGTTTAACATCGAGAAATACGACGACAACTTGGTGATATCTGGACTTGGCCAAACAAAGGTGAAATCGAGCGGACAGTTTCGTGCTAACGTGACGATCGACGGAGAGCTCTACGAAGACGTGACATGCCTAAATACTGTATGCCGTTTACGGTTATTTTAGGGCAAGAATTTCTGAGTGAATTAGTGATGGTGTTATGTGATGGAGAGGCGAAGTTGTACCCGAAAGATGATGAATGGTGGAAGAGAGTTGATTGTTTTGCTAACCAAATTGAGTTAACAGGTTGTGCAGCAGGTGTAAACACTCGAGAGCAGGTGGAGCAAATGGTATTGGATTACAAACCGTGCCAAACTAAAGAAGCACCAGTACAATTGAAGATTGTGTTGAAGGACGACATCCCAGTTGCCCAACGCCCACGACGGCTGGCGTTGACGGAGCAAAAGTTAGTGGAAGACCAGGTAGAGGAGTGGATAGAGAAAGGCATTGCGCGGGTAAGTTTTTCTGAATATGCTAGTCCCCTGGTGTTGGTCAAGAAGAAAGATGACACTACTAGAGTCTGTGTCGACTACAGGCTACTAAACAAGAAGATTCTTAAAGATGAATTCCCTTTGCCAATCATAGATGACGTGATTGACAAACTGAAAGACGGCAAGATATTTAGCGTATTAGATCTCAAAAACGGATTTTTCATTTGAAGGTGAGCGAGGAGTCAGTGCCATACACATCATTTGTGACGCATCATGGGCAGTTCAATTTCTGAGGGCACCATTTGGATTGACTTCATCGCCTAAGTGTTTCATGAGATTTATAACGATTATATTCAGAGATCTAATAGCAAAGAATGTGATGATGATATTTATAGACGATATTATTATTCCTGCAATCAGCGAGGTCGAAGCCGTGGAAAGACTACAGCAAGTTCTGAATGTGGCAGCTGATTATGGTCTAGAGATAAATTGGAAGAAGGCAAGGCTTTTAAATGAAGAGATTGAGTTCCTAGGACATCGTATCAAAGACGGAGAAGTACGACCCAGCCGTGAGAAGATAGACGCTATGGTGAGATTACCAGAACCAAAGAACACAAAACAGGTGATGAGTTTTATTGATTAACTTCATACTTCAGAAAGTATATCAAAGACTACGCAAAGATTGCAAAACCATTGACGGATTTACTCAGAAAGGATGACAGATTTAATTTTGGTGGAGAACAAAGATGTGCGTTCAATGAATTGAAGCAGAAGTTGAGGACAGATCCAGTGTTGAAGATCTATAATCCCAGACTACCTACGGAGTTGCACACAGACGCATCTAGCCAAGCTTTAGCCGCAATACTATTGCAAAGACATGCCGATGGTGACCTACACCCAGTACACTACATGAGTCATAAAACAAGTGATGCAGAGAGCCGGTATAGCAGCTATGAGCTAGAAGCATTAGCTGTTATTCAAGGAGTGAAGAAGTTTAGACAATACCTGTACGGAGTACACTTCAAGATAGTGACAGACTGCAAGGCATTCGAAATGACACTGAGAAAGAAAGATTTAGCTCAAAAGTGGCAAGATGGGCTTTGTTTTTAGACGAGTATGATTTCGAAATAGAGCACAGAGCAGGAACGAAGATGAAGCATGCTGATGCACTGAGCAGAAACCCATGCGTGCTAGCTATAACAAGCTTACATGACGAGATGAGACACAATCAAGAATCAGACGATGAGCTGAATGCTATCAGAACGATTATACTACAGGACGGACAATACAACGACTACTGGATGGACAATGGAATTATTTACAAAGGAGATCAGAAGCAGATGGTGGTAACAAGATCTATGGAGAAGGAAATAATCAAAAAGATTCATGAGAATGGGCATTTTGCAACAAGAAAGATGAAAGAAGCCATAAATAAAGACTATTACATAAAGAACCTTGACAAGAGAATTGAAGAAGTCATACATAGTTGTATCCCGTGCCTATTGGCTACAAGAAAGGCCGGCAAAGCAGAAGGATTTTAAATCCAATCAATAAAGAAGGAACACCCCTGCATACCCTTCATTTAGATCACATAGGACCACTCACGGAGACGAGGAAGCAGTACAATCATATTTTGACAGTGATTGATGCCTTTACGAAGTTTGTGTGGCTTTACCCCACGAAGTCGACAACATCCGCAGAAGTACTGACGAAGATGCAAGCACACCAGCAGATATTTGGCAACCCTTCCAGAATCATAACTGATAGAGTTATGATTCTGGAAGGGTCATAACATCATTCACGAGTGGCGACTTCACGAAATACTGTCTAGATGAAAACATAGAGCATGCGAAGATCACGACGGGAGTACCACGAGGAAACGGTCAGGTGGAGAGGGTTCACCGCATACTCACTCCAATGTTTACGAAGCTGTGTATAGAGGACAAATCGTTATGGTACAAACATGTGAGCAGAGTACAGAGAGCGCTGAACAACACATACCAGAGGAGTACAGATACCACACCTTTTGAGTTGATGGTGGGCTCAAAGATGAAATGTAAAGATGACCTACAAATTGTTGAACTACTGCAACAAGAGCTAGCAGAACAACACAACGAACAGAGAGAAGAACTGAGGCAGAAGGCCAAAGAACAAATCCAGAAAGTACAGGAAGAAAACAGAAAGACCTATGATAAGAAAAGGAAGGACAGCAACAAGTACGAGCTAGATGAGCTAGTTGCTATCAAGAGAACGCAGTTTGGACCAGGGTTGAAACTGAAACCGAAGTTTTTGGACCTTACAAAGTAGTGAAGATAAAACGAAATGACCGCTATGATGTGGAGAAGGTGTACGACACTACAGAAGGGCCGAACAACACATTAAGCTCAGCTGATTTGATGAAGAGGTGGCCTGGAGATGATGATTAATGTGTCTTAATATTTTTGTATGTTTCAGGTGAACACTAATTTTTGATAGTTTTTCAGCAGTATGTGTAAGAGTGGATGAAGAATGAATGTTAAAGTAGGATATTTTTATTGTTGTTTTGTGTTATAAAGTAACAACGTGTTACACCATAAGGTGTTATTTTCTTTTAAAAGTTTAGTTTATTTAAGTTTTCTAAAGATGTCTAGTTTATTTAAGTACTAATTAAGTTAGTGATGATGTAATCTATGTTCCTACTAGATTAAAATTTTTTATTAAAATGTAAACCATATCTGAGGACAGATATGAAAGCAGGATGGCCGAGTGTAGGATGTGTAAATGAGTGAGAGAAAGGATAAGTGAGACTAAGAGGGAAGATATGACATAATGATTGATTGAGATGAATGAGATGAGATAGAATGATGTGTGAGGGAGAGAGGAGACGAATGGCGTACGTGAAAGGAAGAAGAAAGTGATAAGACGAAATTAATATTCTAAAATAGTAAAAGTGAAAATAAAAGACTGAAGTGAGTTGAAAACCAATTATTTCATTTAATCAGGATAATCCCTACATATATATATATATATATATATATATATATATATATATATATATATATATATATATATATATATATATATATATATATATATATATATATATATATATATATTTATATATATATATATATATATATATATATATATATATATATATATATATATATATATATATATATATATATATATATATAAATAAAGAATATATACACACAAATATACGTAAAAAACATATGATGATGAAATTAAAAAGTCACGATAGCCGAGTTGTTGGGTGGTCGGAAATTGAGTCGAGAGACCCGAGTTCGATCCCCAGGTGGCAGTACCAATGAGTTTTTCAAAACCTTATGTACGAATTTCATCGTTGGCTTGGACATTAAGGCGGCGACGGGCTCACCACCTGTGACGTTGTCCCGAAAATATCTTCGGTGGAAGGTGGGTCAAAGGGACTTAACCTCTTCTAGACTTGACCTCTGTCGACCCCTGTATTGGGAATTGCGTGAAGATATATATATATATATATATATATATATATATATATATATATATATATATATATATATATATATATATATATATATATATATATATATATATATATATTTTATGATGAAATTAGCTACTAAAACAGATTAACGAAGATGATGACGTGAACTTAGGAATTCTTTACGACTTTCAAAAAATGTTCTTTAACATACTTTTTAAATAACTGTTGGAGCGTTGTCTCAAAGTTTCAAGTAGTGCATTCCAAAGTCGCGCAGCTCGTACAGCAAACGAGGATGAAGTGAAACCGGAACGGTGAAGTGGAATGGAGAGCGTAAGAGTCTCCGAAGAACGTAGAGGTCTTTTATGCGTATCAGATAAAAATTGAAACTTGCTTTTTAAATAGTCTGGACAACGATTGTCGAATAAAATAGAAAAAAGTGTGAGAAGTGTCCTTACTTGCCTTCGTTGGCGAATGGGAAGCCAATTTAGCTGAAATCTAAAGGAGGAAACATGATCAAACTTGCGAAGACAGAAGATGAATCGGACACAATTATTTACGAGACGATCCAGCTTGTTTAGAAGGTTCTCATTAAGATCAGTACAACACACATCAGCATAATCAATAATGGGCAAAATAAGAGACTGCACCAGAGTTATCTTTACCTTGACCGGAAGGACGTTTCTAAGGCGATTTAGGGCACTCAACTTAGCAATAACTGAAGCACAATAAGTTTGAATGTAAGTGGACCAATTGAGGGTTGAGTCCATACAGAGACCTAGGTTTTTCACAGTGCTGGAATAAGGGATGCATGATCCATCAAACATAACAGGAGCAACAGAACAAATATCAAGTTTAGATAACTGACGAACACTTCCTATTAAAATTGCTTGGCATTTGTTAGGATTCACTTGGATGCCAAATTTGCTAGCCCAATTGCTTAAATTTAATAAATCTGTATTAATATTGATGACAGCATTATTAATGTGATCAACATCAATCTGAGTATAAATTTGCAAATCGTCAGCGTAGAAGTTGTAAGAGCAGCAAAGATGAGAGGAAAGGAAGTTAATGAAAATAGAGAACAATAAAGGAGATAATATTCCACCCTGTGGCACGCCAGATACAAGTTGACACCAGTCAGACAAATCATTACCAATTGGAACAGCTTGTTGACGGCCACAAAGGTAGGAAGAGAACCAATTTAAAGCAATGGAGGAGATGTTTAGATTACCGAGCATAGCGAGGAGAATATCATGGTCAACCATGTTGAAGGCATTAGAAAAGTCCACGAGAACAAGCACAGCACACCTTTCTATTCTCCAAGCCTTCCCGAATGTCCTCTGTAACTTTAAGAAGTGCAGTGGTGGTGCTATGTCCGGGACGAAAGCCCGACTGAAATTGAGTGAGCAAGTTATTATTATATATAAAACCTGATACTTGCCGGTGAACTATAGACTCCAGGATCTTTGATAAGAATGGAAGAATAGAAATAGGTCTATAGTTATTGAGTTGCAAGGGGTTTGAAATTTTAGGAAGCGGAATTATATAGGCTTTACACCACAAAGAAGGAAATACCCCTGACAACAGAGAAAAATTAATGATGTGAGTAATGACTGGAAGAAAGAGTTCGAGAACTAAGGAGATCATGGCACGACTCACATTATCACAACCCACTGCTTTAGATTTAATGGAAGCAAATGTTTTTCGAACATCGTTAACAGAGACAAGCGAGAATAACAGGGGTATTTGTAAAGGTTTGGCCATGGAATTAATTTCTAAGATTGTCTGGGACTTAATAACTGAAGAGAGTGAAGAACCTGTTGAAAAATAGGAATTTATGTCATTTAGAGGGAATGGGATATTATGTTTCATAGTGGAGGATTTACATAGACCAAGAGAATTAAGAAATTTCCAAGTATCTGCCGAAGAAGCATAGATATATTGTCAAAGAAGTAACGACGCTTTGCCGCCCTTACCATTTGGTTGCACCGATTGCGAGCAATTTTGTACAAGTCCCAATTCTCCTTGCTCCTGTCACGCTTAAACCTTCTGAAAGCTCGGTTACGTCGAGTCATCGCCATGCACACCCCCTTCGTTATCCACGGAGCTGGAGGCCGCTTAGCCCTAATAGATCTCACTATTATATCTAAGATCTATCTATAGATGTACTTATTTATTATTTAGGACAATGTAAACAGTTTCTTCATTCGCCGTGTAGTAATGGCATTAGAGTTTACCACCAAAAATTCGTCCCGTAGGTGTCGTAAGGTGAGGTGACTTTGGGAGTCCAAGCCGTGTAAATCGCAATCGCCACCAACAGACGACGTGATAACCATCTCTAAATATACCAGATCAAAGTTCAGAAGACTGGTGAAGAGCAGCAGCGTCTGATCCGCTTAACAAGAGTGGCGATTGTAGCAAACACTTACTCCTTACGGGAGAAGCTAGTGTATTGCAGTGGTCTTTTACAGGCGGTTCTCATCCTAGTGTCCTAAGATACAAATTGTACGTATGTTTTGAAAAATGTATCGCTACGGCCTTCTATATTAAGTAAACAAATACATACATAAATAGGAGAACATCACATATATTGCTCTGATCCCAAAGTAAGCCAGCTAAAGCGTCACAAACACCCAGACCCGAGAAAATGTGGAAAAATTGGTTTTTCTACATTGAACTGTCCGGTAATCGAACCCGGGACCTCAGACCTTGAAAACCGGTGTGTACGCCACTCGTTCACGGGTGTCGTAATCGAACTGAAGTCTTTTGGGCTGGAATTCAGATCACCCAACCTTTCGTCTGCAATGGCTTAATAATTGTATAATTAATCAATTTAAAAATTGCGATAATTAATCAATGCTGCGCGCCATCTGCGCATGCATTATGCAGGTGGTTGGGTCGCCGGTTCGAAACGAGCGAGTCCCAATTGAACCGTTACTAATTTCATCAGAGCACCTCACACCTGTCCTGTTTACCATCTAAGCTGTAGAAGTATCCAATATTTAATAGTTACTCAATGTTTATTGGCATTCATTTACTTGTTTTTAACTTATACAAGCCAATCTTGTTTATAAAAACAATATCTTCACGCCATTCCCAATACAGGGATTTTGACTCACCTTTCACCGAAGACATTTTTGGGACAAAGTGATAGGTGGTGAGCCCGTCGCGGTCTTTATGTCCAAGTCCAGTTTTTGAAAAACGAGCCTGCCACCTGGGGATCGAACTCGGGTCTCTTGACTCGAAATTCCGACCACCCAACCACTCGGCTATCGTGACTTTTAATTGGAATCGTTTAAAATGGTTATATTTAATTGATGACATACGTGGATGAGTAGCACACCGGCTTACACAGTGTCGCCAGCTCTGAGGTCCCGTGATCGGTTCCCGTACTTGGTAATGAAGAAAATCCCTTTTCTACATTTGCTCAGGTCCGGGTCTGTGGTATCTTCGTTGTTTCTGATTGCGCAACGCAAGTGCTTAAACTGCTTACTTAGGAATCGGAATATGACTTAGAATAAGAAAACAAAAGGAAATCAATAAACAAAAAAAAAGTTGAGGTTATAATAACGATTCATGATTTAACAATCATAACTAATGAAGTGGCGGAAGGGACCGCCACAGCATAAGCCGCTTCCGTACAGGAGACGCCCATGTCTTGCATTGAACTTCAGAAGCCAATAAGTAAGTATGTAGATATGCTATAACCAGACGTTTTGTTCGTGAACTTGGACCTTAGCGGTCAATTCCGTGTGATAAGCACTAGAATGCGAAACGTCCCGACATTACTCACTTATCGATCTCGCATTTATATTTATCTCGCGATCCGTACCGCAAACACGGGAATGCGGAATGACTAAAACGGGCTGACGCATGACACGCGAAAAAAAAGCTACCACGGCGACAATCGTCGCATGAAATACATCGTTGCCGGACGATCAACCTTTTTTTGTTGGGTAATTGATGCCCTTATCAGCCCCCTCTTTACGTTGGCCAACATTTGGAGTCTATGATACCTACATACATACATAACGGCCTGTTATAGTCTACTGCGCAAAATAAGCCTCTACCGTGTGAATAAAAAATATCTTCACTCCGTTCCCAATACGGGGTTAGACAGAGATGAAAAATAATTAAGTACTTTCAACCCTCCTTTCACCGAAAACATTTCTTGTCACAGCGTATTGGTGGAGAGTTTGTTGACGTCTTGGACGTAAAGATAATCGATATAAATCGTACATAAGTCTGAAAAAAACCATTGGTACGAGCCTACTACCTGGGGAACGAACTCCGATCTCTTGATTCGCATTCCGATCACCCAACCACTAGGCAATCGTGACTATTTATTGTAGACATTCATACACACTTATGCGCTATTGTAACTGCGTCAAAATGTTAATGATTACTAAAGAAACATACCTTTGCGTAGTTTTCAACCAGCTTTAGTCGTATAATGTACAATTTACTTGAAATGTGCAGTGTTGTCATCTGGCATTAATCACTTATAAGAAGAATTGTCTATGGCATAAATATTATTTACTGTTGCACTATTCAAACATTGGACCTGGAACAAAAAATATTCACTTATTCACCATAACATCTTAATACTAACTTAATTATGGATTTGCATATTTTTTTTATGGAAAGGGGAGATAAACGAGCAGGTGGCTCACGTGATGGTAAGTGATTAGCGCCGCCCATGAACACCCGCAATACCAGAGGCATAGCAGATGCGTTGCCGGCTTTACAGTGCAGAATTGGGGGAGGAGGGTGTGTGGGCCTCCGGTTACCTACACTCACCAGACGAAACGCAGAAGTTTGTTAGACTTCTACTTCACGCCGGAATTCTGAGAGGTCGTGGTACATCTCCGGTCGAGTCGGCCCATTCATGCAACAACAAAAGCTGATGCGTGGCTATACCACTGTTAAAAATACTTCATATCTTTACGCACAATCCCTGACGGGGTAGCCAGAGAGAACAGGTTGCCAAGTAACACGATCGTACCTCTTTCGCTTCTTTCAAATTCATCAATTTCTTAAACGCACGTGTACGAGCAATTTGCTCAAATGGTCTTCGAAAGTTAGTCTCGAGCTACTTCGTCACCGTTTAGTATTAACTTTTGTGCTCTATATTTTCTTCACCGTTCGGTCCTCACACCTTTATCAGTTCGCGATTAATATCGTGATATAAGTCACGATAGCCGAGTGGATGGGTGGTCGGAATTTCGAGTCGAGAGACCCGAGTTCGATTCCCAAGTGGCAGGCTCGTACCGATGGGTTTTTTCAAAACCTATGTACGATTCATATCGTTGGCTTGGACATAAAGACGGCGACGGGCTCACCACCTGTCACGTTGTCCCGAAAATGTCTTGGGTGGAAGGTGGGTCGAAGGGACTTAAATGTCTAGACTAGACCTCTGCCTACCCCTGTATTGGGAATTGCGTGAAGATATTGATATTGATTTAACAATTTAAAAATGTAACTACGTTTTAAATTCTAAACTCGTACGTGTGAAATGTCGGGTTCTAGTCGATTGATCCTGGTTTGTTGTTAAAAGCAAATTTGAGACGAACTTAAGGAAGACGGAAACGATGATGACAATACTCAAAAAAACATATAAAATTTAACTACCAAGTCATGAATAGAATCATCCTCAGAGAATATTTTCGAAATTTATGTACAAATTGTATTGTCAGCTTGGTAACTGATTCGTTTTAGTGGTAAATTAACTCCCGTGGAATGTGAATTGAAAGGACCCAATTTTCTAAACCTCTGATGGGAAATCAGGGTGGGATTGGGGAATTGTGGAAAAGTGAGAATGAAAAAGTGAACGGAAAGAGAACTGTGGAAAATAAATAAAATGTGACGAGAACGGATATTCCCAGCTCCAATCTCTCTCGAAGAATATTCGAGAAAAGACCTTTATAAGCAACGAGCTTTCAGACTGCTAATAAAAGGTAAACATTCCAATAAGCCATTGCCTCTAGTTTGCCGATTATTGAAGGCTATCGGTTTCTACGTGTTACGATCGTTTTGATGATTTTTACGATTCGTATCGAATTGATCGGAGGTCGATGCGCTCGGTTAGTTTTATGTTATTGCACCCCGTCTGAGAGCTGGAGTGTCAGGATAGATGTGCTAGAGTAATAAAGAAAAAATAAATATCTTCACGCCATTCCCAATACAGGCATAGACAGACGTCTAGACATTTAAGTTCTTTCGACACATCTTTCAACGAAGATTCAGACAGAGTTCTGGAACAGTCACCACGTAAAACCGCCATCATAACTCATAAAAGACTTATCTGTGATGTTTTCTTCGCTTAATCGACTTCGACCTTTTCGTTTCGCCGTTTTCTTTCACATGAACATTAATAACCCTTTGTTGACACGCTGGCTATTATGTACCGCGTCATTTGCATTACGAAATGCCATGGTCGCTTGACAAATGGATTTGTTGGCTTAGAGTATGCTGTCATTTCTGTAATACCTTTTCTATTCTAGTTTTTGGAGACCCTCGTGATGGAGTTGGGCGTATACATGGGTTTTCTAGATGTCGCCTACTCTGAATACCCGAATTCGATAACGGAACGTGTCTATCTTCATTGCAGGGGTAGACAGAGGTCTAGACAATTAAGTCCGTTCGTCACACCTTCCACCAAAGCAATTTTTTGGGACACCGTGACTGTGGTGAGCGAGTCGCTGTCTTTATGTCCATCATCATCATATCAGCTCATCCGAAGTCCACTACTGCCTCCCCCAAAGAATGCCACATAGAGCGCTCCTGTGCCGGGCCTGTATTATTTAAGACTTGGGGATCTAATTCGGATCTTGATCTTTCCTTGAATTCCGATCTGCCAACCACTCGGCTGTCGTGACTCAATAACCATGGTGCATGATGGTGTTAAATAGCTCTATAGTGTAATTTAAAAAGTATATATATGTATATTTGAAATACTTTTTCTGTGGTGCCAAATGTTTGGTGTTTAAGAATTTAATTCGTCTACCTTAGTAGTATTTCTAATCAGTAATGTCGATCAACGAGTCCTTCTAAAGCATGGCCAATCTCGCTTAAGGGACCTCTGGCGGAGACCAATTGGTGAAGATGGGATACTAGTCATTGACACGACTTGAAAAAATTAAACTATGTAGATTTTGTGCGGGCGGTGAGTAAACAGAAGTATATATTTTACTGTAAATACGTAATCGTCTGAGTCATGGAACGTGATTCACCTAAATTATTTTGTTTCCGAAATCTTTTTTATAGTCTAACTAAACTGCCAGTAATAATGTAGGTCCATAGGTCTCCGAAAATATCTTCGGTGGAAGGTGGGTCAAAGGGACTTAATTGTCTAGACTTGACCTCTGTCTACCCCTGTATTGTAAGGTCTCCACCTTAAGGAGAATTTGCTGTAATCGCCACGCTTGGCAAGCGGATTGGCCGCGCACCTTAAACGCTGCTGCCCTGAAATCCTGCCTATGTCTTGCAGTGGATTTTAGTAGGCCGATGTGTATATGTATGTATGAAAGTATCTGCCAAAAGTCGTCTGAATATATATGATAGATAAATATATATGATAGATATATGATAGACAGCAAACAAAATTTACGTCCCATCAATAGATATCCGGTTACTAAATCTACATAATGTATTCAAGTGTACAAAAATGGTGTACGTAACGATTAGCTCACTCACGTAACGCCACTTTGCGTATGTCGCAGATAACCTGGCCCATTAACGAAATCGCTGATGGCCACGGCGATATTAAGCGGTGACCATGCGACGAATTTTGGTCGGTTTATATCGGCACACGGTACTGCGGGCTCCGGACGGATGGCTCCATTAAATCGCGCGGACTTGGTCACGGCCCCTAACTGTAAATTTGTGGTACTAAATTATAAGAAGAAGCGATGAAAATATAGTTATGTATGTATTTAAAAGCGTTGCTATGAAACATGTACAATTGACTTTTAAGCATTTATGATAAACATACATACATTTATGATAAAACAGCTATTTAATTCTAGATTTGAATCTGTAAATAATAAATATCTTCACGCAATTCCCAATACAGGGGTCGATAGAGGTCTAGTCTAGACAAGTAAGTCCCTTTGACCCACCTTCCACCTAAGACAACGTGACAGTTGGTGAGCCCGTCGCTGTCTCTATGTCCAAGCCATCGATGTAATTCGTACATAAGTTTTTTAAAAACCCATTGGTACGTGCCTGCCACCTTGGGATCGAACTCGGGTCTCTCGACTCGAAATTCCTACCACCCCAACACTCGGCTATCGTGACCTGTATGATAAACATACAGCTATTTAATTCTGGATCAAATCTGTAATGCCAGTTTCATTTTGAATTTACTTTTGAATAACTTGTCTGCTTTTTGTTGTTCTGTTTCTTTTAGTTTGAATCAATACTTCTAGAAATCACTCAAATTTATAAATTTACTATATTTAATTATTATATCAATTTCGTCCAACTGACATATTTTTTAATGAAAACTATTGATGCACAAATTTGTCTTCAACCATTGGAAATAACCTAACTTTGGCACTTCTCAAGTTTTTTCAATTGCGATTTTTTGTCATATATTTCTTATATATCCGGTGAAATTTT
Source organism: Sericinus montela (assembly GCA_029286605.1). Taxonomy (NCBI): domain Eukaryota; kingdom Metazoa; phylum Arthropoda; class Insecta; order Lepidoptera; family Papilionidae; genus Sericinus; species Sericinus montela. The sequence goes on from JAGSMR010000050.1 coordinate 3,086,640, forward strand.
TTTTTCCGCCGAAGCGTATTGGAGACAACTTTTGGCGGTGAGCCTCCAAATTAACGTTCCTAACTAAATTCCAAACTAAATTTCCAAACTAACGTCGCAATAAATTTACATAGATAAATTTATATGTGATATAAATGCTCGAATATAAACCTTCATATTTACCACACAAATGTTTGGCCCTATCGGAATTCGTACCCACAGCCCTTTGCTTTGGAGACAGAGCTGAGACAATTTGATTATCGGATCGTCAGTAATTATAAATTGATTTTAATTTTTCTAATCGCTTCAGCTTAAAACTTCCACCGAGCCTAATTACTTCGCACGAGCATTGAACGTTTGAAAAGAATTAGCCATCGCTGCCTTAACAAGTTACAAGAGGAAGTTGTTGTATGTCGATTAATTAATATGTAAATATACATACATACACTTGATTAATAGCGTGGCTTTTTTGTTAGTTTGTATTGTAGCGGTTTATTTTTTATTTATTGAATTGTAATCGTACGGTTGATCGCGTCTCCGACTGATATTGATACAGTCTTAACGACTGTGTCATTTAATGGTATATGCACATGCAAGCAAGTGTACTATATGGTTTTGTAATTATCATATGGCTGCGTTTTTGCCAATGTATAAGAATTTAGTTTAAGAATTCTTTATTGATATTAACTGGGTCTTAGATTGATATACGGAAGATAAAATTTACAATTTTAATACGTATATATATATATATATATATATATATATATATATATATATATATATATATATATATATATATATATATATATATATATATATATATATATATATATATATATATATATATATAGAGAGAGAGAGAGAGAGAGACAATATCGGATGAACGACATAATTCGTACATAAGATTTTGCAAAAACCCAATGGTACGAGTCTGCCACCTGGAGAATCGAACTCTGGCCTCTTGACTCGAAATTCCGACCACCCAACAACTCGGCTATCGTGACTTTTTTTTAATCTTAATTAGAAGGAAGTTCGAGGAATACTACCTGCTGATTAGTTTATAACTTAATTCTTAATTATTTAATTGGTAGACGGAACCACGCGATTTCGAACTCTTCTTTCCCGTTTTAGTATTAATAATATGTCAATCTAGTTTTACTTGATTAGAAACACTTGTAATTTTATTGCTAAGTGTTTGACTAAGCTCCGAAATATGATTTTTTTTAGTTTTGAATATCTTATAACTTATTTCTTTAAAAAAATATATAAGAATATCTTCACGCAATTCCCAATACAGTGATAGAAAGAGGTCTAGTCTAGACAATTAAGTCCCTTCTTCCCACTTTCCCTCGAAGATATTTTCGGGACAACGTGACAGGTGGTAAGCCCGTCGCCGTTTTAATGTCCAAGCCAACGATAAATTGGAATGTAGGTTTTTGAAAAAACCCATTGGTACGAGCCTGCCACCCGGGGATCGAACTCGGGGTCTCTTGACTCGAAATTCCGACCACCCAACACCAAAAAAACCATTTAGATTGGGCATACTTCACCTGCTGTTGAGGACTTTATTAAATTGGGCACGAGAAAAGCTTATTTTTTCTTTTATCTTTCTGTATGTATTTCTGTACATACAAAACTGTTTTTTACATGTATGTATCTGTCTCTCTCTATCGCCAGACGGCGGCCAAAGAGTTCGCAGCAAACAGCTGTTAGGCGTGAAAAAAAAACGCCAGTCTACGAGGCGGGTCCCCGTCAAACCGACTGGAAAATTAGGGAAGCCTTATTACTATATTCCAGGGGTTTTAGCGTTCCATAGGCGAGTTAAAAAACCCTTTTTAAGACGATCTGATGATTTTTTTTCTTCCGAATTAGACGAGGAACGTAATTGGTGATTATTATACCGAATGCGTTTGTCATTCAGAACCCATCTTCTATGCGGTCTTTAAATATTATTTTTTTTTGAAAAGTTAAAATTTCAACTGACACGAGCGATATCTGAACCCGCAACCTTTGCCGTTTTGTGGCAACGCTCTTACCTCTGATCTACCGTGTCCATGTAAAGTTCAGCATAACTTATATGCTTTGAAATCAATAAAAAAATTATATGTTTATTTTTTTTTTGTTGGAATCATGGCAAACAAGCAAACAGCTCTCACGTACTAACTAGTCAACAGGTAAGCCTTAAGAGGAACATGGACAAGATGAAGATCCATGTATAACGTCCCTGTCAGACGCGTGTCCGTCCATGTCGAGTCTTAGTGTCCAAGCTTCATCCAATCTTCAACTGGCTTCAATATAACTCAAGTGGCTCGTTGTTTAACGCCGGGGACGATGCAGGAAATGACGTATCGTTAAAATCGTGTAATATCACCGACAGCCGCAGAACCGGAAGTCAATTCGTGACAAACCGCACACTTGGCCGATTTTCATAAATTGCCTTCGTCCTGTTTGTTGTCGAACGCGTTTTCTTGCTTTTAAATTGGTGCGAAACGCGTGGGGGGTCTTATTGGTGCCTAAGTTTAAAGTAAAGCGTAGAGTTCCGTAGCATCAATAGATAAATATTGGTTCGTGGAAAAGAAAAAACCTTCAAGAAAAAAGCATATACCTTTCTCAAAGACTGGCAACGCATCTGCTATTCTTCCGGTATTGCAGGTGTTCATGGGCGTAGGTTATCACTTACCATCGTGAGCCACCTGCTCGTTTGCCTCCCTACTCTATAAAAAAAAAGAAAAGACAGGGTCACTTCATGCTTATCCAGGACCCTTCTACGGAGTACTGGTATATTTCGAGATGGTGTCGTGTATTATAACAATGGATTGATAACCATTAGTACTTTAAAGGGCTTTTAAGGTAAAGCCCTTTCCCTTAGTCACCTCTTACGGCAACCACGGGAAAAAAAATTATGGTATATCCTTACGTCGATACAATACGCAATTTGGGATCAATGCTTTGAGGTCTTTTCATATTTCATTTCTTGAGCTTCTCATGTGTATGATCGCCGCATTAAGAAATGAATGGTAGTTCCTCTAGAAATGAAGGAATTGTAAGTGGGTTTGGGTACCGGCGTATCTAATCATGAGAGAGCGGGAGAGGCTGTGTTCGACAGGAGAGGCTGCTTAGACTACCAGCACTGGAGGGGTCAGTGTGTGCGAAAGGGTTGCATAATTTACGAAAGGCAAATCCACACTTACACAAGCAAAAAAGTAGCTCTTAACTATTATTATTATTATCATGTTATGATCTGGTTTTAAAAAGTCAATAATTATAGACCGTGAGCATTGCAGCTTGAAACTTATCGTTTACCGACCCGATAGCCGAGTTGATGCTATCTCTGTCTTCGAAGCTGTGGGTTGTGAGTTCGATTCCCACTAGGGGCAAACTTTTCTGTAGTCTGGATTTTGTAGCATCAGCTGGGACACTAAGACGGCGATAGGCTCACTAACAGACACGTTGCGCAATACAGGGGTGAACAGAGGTCTAGTCTAGACAATTAAGTCCCTACTACCCACCTTCCACAGAAGATATTTTCGAGACAACGTGACAGGTGGTGAGCCCGTCGCCGTCTTTATGTCCAAGCCAACGACATAATTCGTACATAAGTTTTTGAAAAACCCATTGGTACGAGCCTGTCACCTGGGGATCAAACTCGGGTCTCTTGACTCGCAATTCCGACCACCCAATCACTCGGCTGTCTTGACTTGAAAATTAAAAAAAAGTAACTTAAAATTTTCAATCAAAATGTAATATATATATATATATATATATATATATATATATATATATATATATATATATATATATATATATATATATATATATATATATATATATATATATATATATATATATATATATATATATATATATATATATATATATATATATATATATATATATATATATATATATATATATATATATATATATATCTTCACGCAATTCCCAATACAGGGGTAGACAGAGGTCAAGTCTAGACAATTAAGTCCCTTCTACCCACCTTCCACAGAAGATATTTTCGAGACAACGTGACAGGTGGTAAGCCCGTCGCCGTCTTTATGCCTAAGCCAACGATATAATTCGTACATAAGTTTTTGAAAAACCCATTGGTACGAGCCTGTCACCTGAGGATCAATCTCGGGTCTCTTGACTCGCAATTCCGACCACCCAATCACTCGGCTATCATGATTTGAAAATTAAAAAAGTAACTTAAAATTTTCAATCAAAATGTAATATATATATATATATATATATATATATATATATATATATATATATATATATATATATATATATATATATATATATATATATATATATATATATATATATATATATATATATATATATATATATATATATATCTTCACGCAATTCCCAATACAGGGTAGAGGTCAAGTCTAGACAATTAAGTCCCTTCTACCCACCTTCTACAGAAGATATTTTCGAGACAACGTGACAGGTGGTAAGCCCGTCGCCGTCTTTATGCCTAAGCCAACGATATAATTCGTACATAAGTTTTTGAAAAACCCATTGGTGCGAGCCTGTCACCTGGGGATCAAACTTCCGACCACCCAATCACTCGGCTATCATGATTTGAAAATTAAAAAATAACTTGAAAATTTTCAATCAAAACGTGACTTAGTCAATGAGACGTAGCGGCAGCATATCATCAGTACTATATTTCTCACTACGATAAAATATATCATTTATGAACAGGCGTGTAATATTCAGCTGACTAAATGCTCGCTCGAATATCATCTGTTCGCAAAAAAAATTTCCATCTCGGCACCCGCCTAAGGCGTGCCGCTGATCAAAGGACTTTCCACGACGCACTATTCTCTGTAAGCGCGCTCGTTCAAAAGCCTCTTTCCATATGTTGAAACTGCTGATCGGATTTTTAATCTGTAGACTGCTGGCGTCTATATCCTAGTGGCTAAAAGAGAACTATGTATAAAAAAATTTTCGCTGAATTTTAATATCCATCTATGGTGGTATCTTAACAACCTGATAAGAAAATCGCGATAGTGGTGATGTTGGGCGTTCGGGATTCGAGTCAAGAAACCCGAGTTCGATCCCCTGGTGGTAGGCACGAGCCTGATCGTTTCATTGGTACGAACCAATGAAATGGTCACTGTCGATGTACCAATTGTGCCAGTGAAGGATCAATACTGTATTTATTGCTCAATAATATGATTGACTGTTGATTGTATTGATCAACACTGGGATAGACAGAGGTGACTGTCTACCCCAGTATTGAGAATGGCGAGAAGATATTTTTTTAATAAGATGTCTTTCGTAGCATATATGGTTTTAGCCGAGTGATTGGGTGGTCGGAATTTCGTGTCAAGAGACCCGAAATCGATCCCCAGTTGGCAGGCTCGTAGCAATGGGTTTTTCAAAAACTTTGTACGAATTATATCGTCGGCTTAGACATGAAGACGGCAACGGGCTCGCCACCTGTCACGTTGTCCCGAAAATATAATAGGTGGAAGGTGGGTCAAAGTAACTTAGTTGTCTAGACTAGACCTCTATCTGCCCCTGTTTTGGAAATTGCGTGAAGAAATTTATTTATTTTATTTACTTATACCTAGCCTCAGTACCCTTCGACCTTGTACCAAGAATCAAGGTTTTAGGTACAATTAGTAACTTCCCTAACTCGTGGCAGCGGGATTCGAACCCGCAATCCTTCGCTTAAAAGACAAGGTAAATAAGAACCTGACTATTGGGCCATGAGAATACAAGATAACTTAACTTACGATAGACTAGCCTGTTACGCAATCTTCGTTGGGACAAAAGTAATTACGCTTAAAAACTCATTATCAGACGCACTCCATAAAGATAATACCCTTCGAATACCCTTCTTGGGAGGCAGATTCTTTAATCACTCGGCTGTTAAGACATTTGACTAGGCTACGTCTCAGTTATACCTCGCAAAATATTTTGTAACATCGCGCTGTCTACTCGGTAAATTTTGGCTAAATTAAAAATGCTAAAGGAAACAATCTCAGGAGCTCTTGTGATGTTTAAAAGAGAGTAGTTTCGGTTATTAAAAAAGTTTCCGCACAAAGTGTGGAGGACTTTTTACCGCTCGGGACTGTAAGGATGCAAATACACATAGCGGGAGCGGAGCGAACAACGGGCAGGTCAGGAGCGGAAGCGGAGCTATGAACCACATATTCTTGCATTTACATTAAAATACATAATAATATGACGACCTCCGTGGACGAGTGGCGTAAACACGTGCGTGGCGTGTCGCCATCTCAAGGTCCCGGGTACGACTCCCGGTCGGGTCAATGTAGAAAAACCACTTTTTCTACATTTTCTCGGGTCTGGATGTTTGTGGTGCTTTCGTTGTTTCCGGTTCTCATACCACAAGTGCTTTGGCATCTTACATTGGGATCGGAGCAATGTTACAATGGCACCGGCAGAATAGCAGCGCTGTAGCGTTACTGCTATAGCATATTTGCTGAGTCGGATGCCATTTCGTTGCTGCAATCCAGTAATATATTCTATTTTAATCTGTAATTCTTAGCTATAAACTTTATATGTACTGTTTTGTGGCAATGAAAAAATCTACTTTCTTTCTTCTTCTTTCTTTCAAAGGTTCCTTTCGGAAAACGTGTGTAAATAGTCGTATCGTATCTTGTAAAAGATTGTTCCACTAGACAACCAACATTTTGCTACTTTCACTTCTCTTTATCTATACATCTTGTCTTTAACTATAAGAAATGTGGCTTAGATCCGTCACAATGGGAGACAATGGCTGCGGACCGATCACTGGAGGCGGACCGTGAGCACTAAGGTATTAGAGTATAAGGGAGTACGTTTGAATGAGCTCGATGTCAAACGAGACGCGCTCAAGGCTCGATCACCTGCAGCCAACACCTACAATTATGTGGGAGGGGCGCTGACTTGCGCTCAATGTGCTCGCACGTTCAGCGCAAACATCGGTTACGTCAGTCACCTGCGAGCACACGAAGGACGCTCGCAATAGTCCAAGTCGCTGTCGCCGAAATCAATCGGGATACTATATAAATACATCTTTATCTCTCTGATCATATCTATGTATGTATTACATTCTAGTTAAACTGTAAATAGTTAAACCAACATGCCATTTATGTGTGAATTTTTAAGCACGTAAGCGACGCTGAGATTTGTTAGTAAATTACTTATTTATTTAATAAAAAATATTTTGCATTGATCTCGACAGTTTACGAACCGCGGACATTAGGTTATTTTATCGTTGTGATTCTGTCCTGGAATGTACAATCAGATTCAATATATTGATCATGTAAGGTCACACCTAATATTAATATCATAAGTGAAAAAAATATTCCGTGTGGTAACGGATTCCGTGCGATAACGGCGTAAGAATATTACCACTCCCTTTCTTCCCGTGGAGGTCGTAAGAGGCGACTAAGGAAAACAGCCTTGAGTATCGTTATGGCAACCGATAGATGGCGGAATAACTATAACTAAAAAGCAAAAGTATCAGACCGAGTCTGGCACTGCGATCGCCAATCCACTTGCCAAGCGTGATGATTATAGCAAATCCTCCCTATGAGAGAGGCCTGTGTCCTGCAGTGGACTTTAACAGGCCGATTTTTATGTATGCATGTAAGTGGAAAAAATATTCCACCATTATTATTAAATATTTGTATTGATATCTGCTAACGTTCACGTGTAATAAAGATCTTCCACGAATCCTGTATCGAATAGTGACGTCTACGCTGTGATATCGATAGCCCATATAGAAATATTTACTAGTTTTATCTTTTATAATGATTTGTCCATTTCATTTAGATTATTTTAAATTAGAAATTTTATTAATAAGTTTTAAGTATTAAAAAGTCACGATAGCCGAGTGGTTGGGTGGTCGAAATTTCAAGTCAATAGACTAGAGTTCGATCCGCAGTTGACCGGCTCGTTTTTTCAAAAACTTATGTACGATTTATATCGTTTTCTTGGATATAAAGACCGTGACAGGCACACAACCTGTCACGTTGTCCAAAAATATCTTCGGTGGAAGGTGTGGCGAAAGGAAATTATTCTCTAGACCCCTGTCTACTTCAAATCATCAATATATTTTTATATTATATAGATTCTGAACAAAATGGAACATCCCTAGTGATACAGGTTCACTGTATCTAGGCCAACGTCCCCCGAGTGCAGGGTTGGCGAAGCTCAGCTTAATGTAATCGAGCGTGGATGCAGCAAATTAATAATCGTGTCTTCAGGAGTATGGCTTATATGAATTTGTTTTTTTTAATTGCTCGGAGTGGAAAGGGTCAAGAGTACCTTGACGTGCGTGTATGTGGATAATGATTGTGTCACTTGGCGATTTTAATTCCATCAACATCATCTTGATGCTTGGCATTCAATCACAGTGCGTTTGTCGCGGAATTTTCTGCCACGCACTTGCACTTTATGGAATGTGCTGCCGTGAGCGGTTTTTCCGGACCGATACGACTAAGGGACCTTCAAGAAAAGAACCTATACCCTTCTCAAAGGCCGGCAACGCATCTGCTATGCCTCTGGTATTGGGGTATTCATGGGCGGCGGTAATCACTTACCATCACGTGAGCCACCAGCTCGTTTGCCTCCCTTCTCTATAAAAAAATTGTTCTGCCTCCCTTCTGACGAAGGCACCCCACCTCTTTATAATAATGTATTATTTCATTACGGTACTTATGTCATCGCCATAGTCTACTTTAAATTTAATAACCAGTAAAAATTGCTTTTCGACGTTGCCTTGTGGTAATTTAAATCATTCAAACTTTCGCGAGACATTAATAATGAAATAATAAAAAAACTGCTAAACTCACGTCTAATCAGTCGGTGTAGGTAGCGACTGCTTTCGGACCTGTCGGAGCTCCTTCATGAGGGTGAGTGGGATGAGTTCGCGGTCTTATCCCGTCTCGCGGCTCATCGTACCCTCGTGCACCACCGGCGGTGATGAAGGACATCGCGAGGACGATGCCTTTATGTTACAGTTTGAGTTTGAGGGTGTACAAAATGAATAATAATAAATAAATATATAGACAGGGACAACGTCACATACATTGCTCCGATCCCAAAGTAAGCTGCTAAAGCACTTGTGGCATGGGAATCGGAAACAACGAAGGCACCACAAACACCCAGACCCGAGGAAATGTAGAAAGAGTGTTTTCTCTACATTGACCCGACCGGGAATCGAACCCGGGGCCTCGAGATGGTGACACCTTGTAAACCGGTGTTTAAGCCACTCGTCCACGGAGGTCGACAAAAAATGTGCTTACTATGACTTAAACAACACTACAACAACATTTCGGTGCAAGGTGGGTCGAAGAATTGTCTAGACTAGACCTCTGTCTACCCCGATATTACGAATTGCGTGCAATAGTTTCTTTTTTAATAACACTTGCTTCTAAGTAGACGGCAGAGCCCATTCCTTGTCTCTATTAAAATTAAGACAACAGACGATTTTGATGAATTTTCGGGTCACAAAGTTCAAAATAAAAAAAAGTCAGTTCGCGGGCTGGGCGAAATGCCCGTATCATAAATGTGTAACTTTATATTTGACATTAAAAGGGACTAATAAATGCACAGCGTTGTAAGTTGTTGCAAGTTTTGCAGTAGTTTTATTTTTTTGCTTTTTTTGTCCTTTTCAACCGTTTTCCTAGACAGTCCTGAAGAAGACCTTTAAACGCCTACCCATAAATAAAAGTCTACCCACCTTTCACCGAAGACATTTCTTGTGACAACGTGAGTAGTGTCCCTTTCACCGAAATTAAGACATAGTAAAAAAAATAGATGTTACACATGAAAAGATTTTGAGGGTCGTCCATCACTGCCAACCCTAACCATGCTCCAACTCCTCGGTCGCTGTTTAACTTCCTGCAGCGGTTTTTCGCGCTGCATCAGCGCTTTGTATTTTTAAAACTCTGCCTGCTCTGTTTCATTGTAACGTGATCGATTCTCCTGTCGGTATTAATGAGTCTGGATCGTGTTGCCGGCTCGAATAGTCTAGATTCATTGTTCTCATTTTTGTTTATTTTTAAATATTTGAGGTTAATTTATTAATATTGTAAGCTGTTTATAGTTTTAAGAGTATATCATAATAACACAGATACTTGTTAGGTTGATAATAAACTAATATTCTGTTATATATTAATTATTAAATTATAATTATTTTTTTTTTGTCTGTCTTTACGCATACTCCCTTAATTGTACCTTATATTTAAAATAAAATAATGAAAATATGGGTTAAAAATACCGGCTATAGCTGCTGTTTTGCCATAGAAAGTGTCTTTTTAATGTTCTATCAGTAGACGGTAACATCTGTATAAATTTGGCGATTACACTAAATCCGTGGACGAGTGGCGTACACACCGGTTTCTACTGTCACCGGTTTCTGTAGTTACAACGATTTTGACTAACTCTGTGGACGAGTGGCGTACCGGTGGCGAAACACCGGTTTTCAAGTTGTCGCCATCTTGAGGTCCCGGTTTCGATTACCAGGACCTCGAAGTCCCGGGTCAATGTAGAAAAACCACTTTCTACATTTTCTCGAGTTTGGGTGTTTGTGGTACCTTCGTTGTTTTCAATTCCCATACCTCAAGTGCTTTTATCTTACATTGAGATCGGAACAATGTATGTGATGTAGTCCCTATCTATATTTATGTATTTATAGTGTCGCCAGCTCTGAGGTCCCGGGTATGATTCCCGTTCGGGTCAACGTAGAAAATCACACTGCTAGTTTTCCTCGACTCTGTATGTTTGTCATAAAACATAAGGTCAGGATAGCCAAGTGGTTGGGTGATCGGAATACGAGTCAAGAAATCTGAGTTCGATCCCCAAGGCTCGTCCAAAGGGTTTTTCAAAACTTAAGTACGATTTATATCGTTGGCTTTGATATAACGACGGTGACGAGCTCACCACCTACTACGATGTTCCAAAAATATCTTTGGTCGAAGGTGGGTCAAAAGGACTTAATTGTCTAAACTAGACCTCTGTCTACCCCAGTTTTGGGAATGCTGTTAAGTCATATATTATTTTCAGTAATTAAAGCTTTCCTTCCTAATAGGGCTAAGTAGAGACTACTGAGCCCGTTGGATAATTTGTTCGTCGCAAGTCTTTATTTTCCTATTCTCATGAGTAGTGCTGTGCGGAATGTTTATCGATAGAATGTTGTCGCTGTAATTAGCTTTTAAGCAGTTTAGTTTCGTAGCTTTAAAAATAAAAAGAAAGTACCATATAGATAGTTTTTATTTTGTTTTAAAAAATTTCGTTGGAATTTGTCTATGCCTGCTTTTATTAAATGTTTGCCGTACTACACAAGTCGATATATTCATTGATAGTTATAATTAACATGTTTATCATTACTTTACTCATTTGCAAATCAAATTGATGATGAGATGAACTCTAGATGTACTGTGACAGCAGCGTCTCATGTGAAAATTGTCTGAGACTGCGATCACCGATCCGGTGTCGCGTCGCACTACTAAGAGAGAGAGAGAGAGAAAGATTGAGATAAAATGGCTAGTATGTAAAAAAAAAGTTACCGCCACAGAAAAGTATTTATTCTATATACCAGCAAGTCAACGGTATTCCCAGTTAGAGCGTTATGATGATGATAATTAAAAGAAAGTTTTTGAAAATGGTTGATGAATCATTTTTTAGGTTTTGCAATTTTTAAGACAGGTCAAGTGTATTACATCTTAAACATTACTTAAAAAAGTTATAAATTATTTTCACGCCATTCCCAATACAGAGGTCTAGACAATTAAGTCGTTTCGACCCACCTTCCACCGATATTTCCAAGATATTTTTTTCGGACAACGTGACAGGTGGTGAGCCTTTCGCCGTCTCAATTCCCAAGCCAACGATATAATTCATATTGGTAGTGCCTGCCACCTGGGGATCGAACTCGGGCCTTCCGACTCTAAATTCCGACCACGCTACCACTCGGCTATCGTGACTTTTTATCGTTACTTAAAAAAAAGTGAAAAAGATGCGATAAAAATAAAACTCTCTGTGTTCTATCTCGGTCTCTCGCAGACTAAATCCCGTTTTCTTGCTGTCGCTTTTAAATTATAACAATGAAGTTGAAGTTTCTTACGTAACTTAATTGCTTAAGGTATTATAGTATACAATTTTTATTTAGCAACTTACGTTGCGAGTTGCAGAATTAAAATTGTAGCTTTAACACAAATATGGTTGCACACCACTAGTATAGTTCGATGGGCGGTCGATGGCGATGTGGGGAGATCGGGCGGTGAAGGGGTTGTTATTGTTGTTACGAATGGGCAAAATGGGGAGGTTTTAATTAATGCGAGGCGCCGGCGATCCGTCCTCATTAAAGCAGGGGGGTGTTCCGAAACCGAATTGAAGATATCGGTTGTCCTGTGGGTAACTTGAACTTGAAAGAGATTTTGTTTAAGTTATTTAAGCAATGAAGTAAGTTGGGTAAGATCTTAAGGGTTGTTATGGTTTGGAAGCGATAGAGACAGTCATATATTAATGGGATTTAGTCGGCGAGAGAACGAGATACAATATATTGAATTTTATTTTTCTGAATGATTCAAACTTACATACATAAAGACGAATATACATAAAATGAACGCATATTATTTAATTTGTTTTAAAAGTAATGTTAGCTATTTCTAATAAATTTATTAGTTTAACTTCTAAACTTCAAAATTGTTTTTCTTTAATATGCTTTTATTAACTTCACTTGTAACCAACTAACAACCGTGTAATCAAATCCTGTTTCCACATGTCAATTTTATTCTAACAGTACTATCGAAATTAACTTTGGCATGTATATGTAGTTCGTGATGGAGCCAGGAGTTAGATAGTTGAAATCTTTAGTAGCTACTAATAACAACCTGTCAAAGGTTATTACCTTTGACAGGTAATAACCTTTGACAGGTTTAGTAATGTGCTCAAAATCCATCACACAAGTGTCTTTTCTTAAGATACTATTTTAATATATTTCTAAGTGATTGGAAAGGTTTAGTGATTTAGGCATCATGAAACCTTATATTACGCTTAATATCCAAGACTTCTACTCCACTCTCTACTTCGTACTTCTCATGACTCAAAATATTAAAGCATTGAGTAACGGTCTCTTACTGTCAGAATTTAACTTATAAGGTTTTTGGCTCATTGTAGAGCACTAAAGAAACCCGATGTATCATGTTGATACTGTACGGGAAGTCTTTAAAATTAAAAAATTGCCTGCGTCAATAGCCTAATGGATGAGGGCACGCAATGCGAAACATTACGTCACAAGTTCAAACCCGCCATTCGAATATTTTCGAGAACAACTCCAGATACGACAAGTGTTGCAGTTTAGTTGGAGTTGGTTATTGTTAACAGTATATGGCTACTGGTAATGTTATTTAGCATTATTTGTAGAAATTAAAAATAAATTGCATTGAATAATGTTCTTTTTGTTTGTTTACAGGTAATTAAATTCTAATTATAACTCTTCTTGGTGAAATGGTGACGTAAGTATCACGTCAAACATATTATGCTTAGTTGGTTTTTGTTTTTTATACTGTTAAATGGTTTTTCCCTAACTTTTGTCAAACCTTTCGTGGCTTTGCACAACATAAAGGTCAAATCAGAAAAGTTAAAGTCTTTTATCACTGCATCCAATGGAAGCACGGAGCTTTGGAAAAGCTGCTAGTGACAAAATTAAATTTAAATGAGTTGTTTAAAATATGAGTTTTTTCGACTTGTTTTTTTTTATCATTGTGAGCATTTTGTAATTTTTATGAGAATTATACATAAGTCACGATAACCGAGTGGTTGGGTGGTCGGAATTTCGAGTCTGGAGACCCGAGTTCGATCCCCAGGTGGCAGGCTCGTACCAATGGGTTTTTCAAAAAAAAATGGCTTTCTGTCACGTCTCGAGAATATCTTCGGTTGAAGGTGGATCGGAGGATCTTAATTGTCTAGACTAGACTTCTGTCAACTCCTGTATTGGGAATTGCGTGAAGATACATTTCTTTCGTTGCCCACAGTTAAAAGCGGTATCCCTCTCCGGACGCTCAATAAGCACTGTACCGGTCTCCTTGCAGCATTATTTATCTATAAATTTTTGTGTGTTTAGGGACTAAACTATATAGACATTTGTTCACTCCAGTTCAGGGTATAGAGTCGTTAGCTTGTATTTTTATGTGCCAAAGACGAAGCGCTACGTAATATCAGATTAATCAAATAGTTAAAAACCCTGGACCTCCGCCGCAACCTCGACCGAGTGCGGACTCATTCCACTCACCCTGATGAAGGACCTCCGATAGTCCGAAACTAGACGGTACCTACACCGATTGTCATAACGTGAGTTTAGCCGTTTTTAACTATTTGATTAATAATGTGTCACGAAAGTTTTAATAATTTAATATCAGATTGGATAGTAATTGCTACATTCAATCACTCGATTTGTTTATCTTGTTCATAAGAAACTTTAGCTCTGCTCCAAACGAAAGTTCTCCTCCGTAGAGTATTCGTTAATGTTGGTAATGTGTTGAGGGCGAGTCATTCAATCACATCCCTTCGGGACTATATACGTATAAATATATACACATATATGTTAGTAGTTTAGTTTTTTTTTATGGAAAAGGTTGGCAAACGAGCAGGTGGCTCACTACCACTGTTAAATCGTTTGAGTTCACTTATATAATTAGTAGTTAAATAGTCACAGTCAAACATTGGACTTTTAAAGAAGACCCCAGTATTTTATTTGCGTGAAGATATTAATCTAATTGCGTTTGAAACTTTGACATTGTAAATGGATTTTGCATACTGTTTGTATTAAAAAAGGGTAATCTGCGATTACTCCGCACTGAACCAGTGCAATAAACGACATACAATGAAACGTCTGATTTCTATCGATTTTCGATACAAATACTTACACGTAGGGACCATTTTCCATAATGACAGCACTTGGCAAGCGGTTTGAAGAAGCGAAAGTAACCTTCCTCTAGACGAACTCCGTGGACGAATGGCGTCGCCAGCTCTAAGTTCCCGGGTTTAATTTCGTCCGGAAATTCGTTATTCGCATTCGTTATTCGTATTTTCGTCGAAAATCGTTATAGATAACAGTGGTAGAGCCACGCATCAGCTTTTGTTGTTGCATGAATGGGCCGGCTCGACCGGGGAAGTACCACGACCTCACAGAATACCGGCGCGAAGCAAAAGTCTTACAAACTTCTGCGTTTCGTCTGGTGAGTGCAGGTAACCGGAGGCCCATACACCCCCTTCCCCAATTTTTGGGGGGGGGGGCACTCGAGGCCGGCAACGCATCTGCTATGGCTCTGGTAGGAGCCATAGCAGATGCGTTGGAGCTTGTGCTACCTTCGTTGTTCCTGATTCCATAACACAAGTGGTTTGGCTGCTTACTTTGAGATCGGAACAATGCTTGTGTTTTTGTCCCTTATTATGTACAGATTTATTTATTATAATTACATTAGGCGCTGCTACCAATCAATGGGCAGTTTAATTTTGATCTGAATTTTTTTCGAGATGAATAAATAATAAGTATAAATAAATATCTTCACGCAATTCCCAATACAGGGGTAGTCTAGACAATTAAGTCCCTTCAACCCACCTTCCACCGAAGATATTTTCGGGACAACGTGACAGGTGGTGAGCCCGTCGTCGTCTTAATGTCCAAGCCAACGATGTAATTCGTGCATAAGACTTTGAAAAATTCATTGGTACGAGCCTGCCACCTTGGATCAAACTTGGGTTTCTTGACTCGAATTCCGACCACCCACTCGGCTATCGAGATGGCTATCCCGAAATCAGTCTTTGGCAATTACACCTGTTTTCCCTTAGTCGCTTCTTACGACGGGTTACTTTTTACGCCCTTACCTCACGGCCAATTTCAATGATAATTGTTTGGGTTCCATATAAAATATTTTGATGTATATATATTCCTTGAGCTTCCTCCTCCTCCTCAGTCGGTCCCGCAAGTGTCGAGGATCGTGACCCCGTCTACTATCAGTACTCGTCAGCTGTCTGTCGCTTGTAAATTGCCTCCAGCGCATTCGCTCTTGTACCAGTCTCAAGGCCTCCTGGAATATGAATCCGTGTGCTTACGGCCTAAGAATTTCTTCTCCACGTGTCGTGAGAGACAACCATGAGAAAAATACTAGACCAAAACTAACCAGACCCGTGTGACGCTTTGCATCGCGTGGCGATTATGGCGTATCCTCGTTACTGACCGTCTATAAGGCCTACGATCCTCCTCCACCTGTCTTCTTGATTCTGGTTTGGCATTTTTCAATGCTTTAACTTAAGCGTCATGTCATCATTCCCACGAAAGATAATCTTTCTATTGTAAGATTCATGTCTAATTTCATTCATGATTGAGACAGAGGACTGTTTACTCATGTTTAAGTTTGTGTTGGTTATATTTAAATCTGTCTTAACATACTTTATACTCGTATATTAAAATGAGCAAAATTATTATTAAGCAATTTTATTGATTGTTAAAGCATATTTATGCTGAACTTTTATGTTATTAAATTAAAGAGAAAGAAGTTAAAATTTCAACTGACAGGGGCGAGATTCGACCACGGAGGTAAGAGCGTCACCACGGATCGGCGAAGGTCGCGGGTTCGAATCCCGCCCGTATCAGTTGCAATTTAAACTTTTTTCTCTTTAATTTATTTGCAAAATTATTCAATCTATCGTCTGCAGTTGTTATGATATGATTTTTGTTAAGCTGGAAGTATTTGGCGCTGTTGTTGTAATACAGGTTTTAAACCTAACACGGCTTCAGAGACTAACACTGATACTATGTGAAATATAAACATATAAAGCAAGATGTATCCTATATTGTATATAAGACATTAATTGTGAAACATATAAATAACAATTATTATTATTATTTTCCTAGACAATTTCAAGGTTTTGTCCTGTCTCCTCTTACCATGCACACAGGAATCAGATTGGTAAATCCTGGCAACGACAATACGCGGCTCTTCGACTCGAGGGAACCCTAAACACGTGACGATCAACGACCTCAGTTGACCCCCCCTACCTGAGTTGAGACGCTGACAACGTAATCGGAGCGCCTGAACAGATAGCAACCAACTGCTCTATCATGTCGACGCCCTGAATATTCCTCAAATTTACTTTACAAATACTAAAAGTGATTTTAAACCTAACCACTCAATAGATAAGCTCTAGTTTAACGTGCTTTCGGAAACGGGGCTATTCGATATGCGTAATGGTGGAAACAATTGAAGGTAATTGAATGTTTTGCTTTGGCGATAAAGATGTATTTTTAACGTTGCTCTAATTGGGCTCGGTAAATACTTGGAATAGGTTGTTTGTACAGGTTTTGTTTGCATTGAGTATATAAATAAATACACATAGATAGGGACAACATCACATACATTGCTCTGATACTAAAGTAAGTAGTTAAAGCACTTGTGTTATGGAATCAGAAACAACGTGGGTACCAAGTATTGCTCATATCCTTAGCAGTTGTCAACTATATAGACAATGTCACTATGAAAATAATCGATTGTAAGATTAACTAGTATATATCATAGTCTTTACAGGCGAGGCTTAAAAACTAGACCGCCTCATGTAGGATCTAGTTTTATACGAGATACATACATAGATAAGGAAAACATCACATACATTGCTTTGATCACAACGTAAAAGTAGCTTAAGCACTTGTGTTATGAAACAACGAGGGTTTCTAGTTCTAACACAAGTTTAATAAGTTAAGTTTTTTGTGGCCAAACACCCAGGCCCAGAGTAAATGAAGAAAAAGTGTTTTTACATTAACCCTACCGGGAATCGACCACGGTGTCTAAGAGCTAGCGACACAATGAAAATCGGTGTCACTTTTTACACATAACATGCATAACAGTCTCTACTACAGCATATAGGCCTCTCAGGTAAGGGAAGGTCTGCCATAATAGCCAAGCTTGGTGAGCGATTGGCGATTGCAGTACCACTGCAGTACAGTCTAAAGTCTACTGTTAAATTTTTGTCTGGTATTTTTCGGGATGGTTCTCCCGGCAACTGTATGTAACTTATGACATTTCCAAGGTTTTACCAAGGGACCCATAGGTAGGGGATATTCTGATGATACCACTGGTGAATTTGTTCTGTACTGAAATTACTGTTACGTGAATTTATATAAAAAAATTAGTGTACCTCGTCCCAAAAAATGTCTTCGTTGGAAAGTGTGTCCAAAGCACTTAATTGTCATCTGTCTACCCGTGTATAGGAAATTACGTGAAGATATGTGTTATCTATGTTTTATATATAACTAGTGTACCTGGGTTCATCCGCAGCAGAAGTGGGCACAATTGTCATTTTTAAATTTCGAATTGACAGGTGTTACTTTGGATGTTTCAGAATTTTCTTTTTTTTTCGAGGCATAAAGTAAGATGGTATAACTCTTTGCTGGTAATTAAGAAGACTGGCACTCTATATATAGGCAAGATGTGGTTCTCCTAGGCGATAAGACTAGGGTGCACACGACTACTAGGCGAAGGCGAAGGAAAATAAAGCAAACCTAAATAATAAAGAAAATAATAAAGAATATGTGTAATATGATGTGGCACTAGGTGACTGTGCGCGTGTATTACTGTAAACTTTTTATCATATTCCCCTCTCAAACTGCTTACTAGTATGGTTTTGACGTTAAAACGTCAGTTTTTACACCAATTACACAATTCACGTAAAAGCAAATTCAACTTACTAAACGCTTTCACAGACAAAGGAAAACAATATTCCCTCTCTCGTTACGTAATACAGTGAATTTTGGATCATATTGTGTTGTATATAAAGATGGTAATAGAGAGTCGAGCTTTCGTCAAACATGTTGTCGGATTGTCATAAATCCACCGTGACAGTAACTTCCTACGACGTCAGATTCATCTCAATAAAAGTTCGCGCCGTAACGTGTAAACATTAACATAGATTACAGCGGAGCGCAGAAACGACAACGGTTTGAATTTTTAACGTGCACGGGTTTTTAACTTCAGTTTTATCGCAAAAGTATTGCTACTATCCTAGGTAGTTGTCAACTATATAGACAATGTAACTATAAAAATAATCTATTGTATGATTACCTAATAGTCTGAAGGGGCGATGCATAAAGGCTAGACCGTCTCATATAGGATCGAGCTTTAGACGAGATACATACCATAGATAAGGAAAACATCATATAATGTACATGTACTTTTACTTTGATCCCAAAGTAAAACTATTTTAAACACTATATGAAACTAGAAACAATGAAAGTGCCATAACACCCAAATCCGAGAAAACATAGAAAAAGTGTTGTCTACGTTGACCGATGGGAAATCAAACCAGGGACCGCAGAGCTGACCATGCTATGAAAATCCGTGTTCACATTACTCGCCCACAATAATGATTCTGAATTTGGATGTTTGATTTTACGTGTATCAATAGCTTCCATCACACGTAAGAAATTTCTGTATCACTTTTAACTTCACAGTGAAAGGAACACGTGGAAGTATGAAGCCGGTGAAGTGGATTCGCGACAAAAATAAACCGTCTTCATTCCATTTTCTAATTTCAACACAAAGAGTCAATCAAAATTTTCGTTGCGGCTGTTTCGTGCGCCGCGCTGCCTCACTTCATTGTACCAACGAATTCATTGTGGCACGAATGAACAATACAGTTGATTTGTATGATTGTTTTATTATAAATATAGAATTGATTGTTTGATATAACCGCTAAATCTTTATTAGTCCGTAGAATTTCAATTAAACTCGATACGTTTGATTGAAATTTGTGTTTTCTTTTTATATGAATAAGGATGCTAAGAGCTAGTAGTTTTTGCTTACTTAACGGCTTTAGGTAAGTAACGTTTAGGAGGTTTGGCCACCTTTTTAAAGGCAGTTTTGGCATAATCGCCATGCTTGACAAGCGGATTGGCGAACGCAGTACCAGACACCTAGCACCGTAGATGCTGCTGCCCGTCACCGGGCTATTTAGACTAATTGCTAGTTGTTGAAGTAACTTTAATCTTACGGCTAATTTAACAACAACGAAATTTTTAAATCCTCTCAGAAGCGTTCATTGTATTAGGCAAATAAGGAAACAACGAAACAAGTCTCGAGTTGTTTAATCTTTTCGATTCCGAATACACCGTAGTATAAACAAACATGAAACTGTCTCTTTCGTCTCGATACTTCCCTCTCTCTTGGCATTATTACGATTACGATTTTTCATATGAAACACTAGTAGCCAGAATACGTTGCGCGCGCGCAGACGTACACGTCGACGATCTATAGATCTTTATTCCATGTATTATGGATCGTTATATATTTTGCATTTGTGTGTCACCGTGATTATGATATGAAGCTATTGTGGTTTTAATGGAGTGAAGGATACAAAGTGCAGTGCGCCCTCAATATTAATTTGTCTGATTCCTTTAGCGATGGGTTCTTTGCCAATTGATTTTGGGGTCGCGGTTGTTTAAGTGTTTAATGTTTTCGCGTATATGGTTTGTGGTTATTTTTTCTATATCTGCAATTTTAATTATTAGTATATTAAATATACTATCGACATCAAGTATTCGTAGACAGGCAAAGTTTGTGTAACATTTCAATCACTACGCACTATATAACAGCCGATAATCTCAATGAGTACTGAACAGATTTTCATACGATTTTTCCTAATAGACCGTGCGATTCATGACGTTGGGGTTGGTGTATAAACATTAAAGTGTTTTTGTAAATTAGCTGCAATTTGACGATGAATATTATGTATTTTATATTTGAATCTCCCCCTGATATGACACTAAAAAGGCGTGAACGGCTCCTCGTACCCGTGGGAAGCCGGGGCGGATCCCTAGTGTTTGTCACGTAATACTGTCAACGACTGTATATAACTCCTGCCCCGTGACCTGTTAAGGATGTAATTTTAATTTTTATTAGTTTTAAAAATGGTCATTACCGAGTTTTCAAGTGCTTAAAATCGTACTTGAAAAATATATCTAGATGCTTTTCGATAAGGGCTGTTTGCGGCATGTATTTGCAAAATAACTTGTTTTAAAAGCCATATTAGCTTGATCTAGTTATTACAGTAATTGACTAACCAAACATTTGTAATGCTAAGTTAAATGTCGTGCAAGTGTAAAAAACAACATGGAAGTCCTTAAAAGGTAAACGGGGCATGTGTACATTCCCTAGTAGACGTTTTTACGAAGTCCATTACGCGTAGTGTTTTCTTATGAGTCTGTGTATAAGTCACGATAGACGAGTGGTTGGGTTGATAGGAATTCGAGAACTCTGAGTTGGATCCACAGGTGGACTAGTACCGATGGGTTTTTTTTTTTTTTCATAAAACTTATGTACGATTTATATCGTTGGCTTGTACATAACCAAGGCGATGGGCTCACCACCTGAATACAAGCAACCCTAAACTTTCACCCTTTACCACCAACCCCTATTTTTACAGCCATATTTAGCATTTAAATGGCAAAACAACGTTTGCTGACTTAGCTATAAATAAATATAGATATTTATATTTGAATCTCCCCCTGATATGACACTAAAAGGCGTGAACGGCTCCTCGTACCCGTGGGAAGCCGGGGCGGATCCTAGTGTTGCATATAATTTTGTTTGTCACGTAATACTGTCAACGACTCTATATAACTCCTGCCCGTGACCTGTTAAGGATGTAATTTTAATTTTATTAGTTTTAAAATGGTCATTACCGAGTTTTCAAGTGTTTAAAATCGTACTTGAAAAATATATCTAGATGCTTTTCGATAAGGGCTGTTTGCGGCATGTATTTGCAAAATAACTTCTTTGAAAGTTGTTTTAAAAGCCATATTAGCTTGATCTAGTTATTACAGTAATTGACTAACCAAACATTTGTAATGCTAAGTTAAATGTCGTGCAAGTGTAAAAAACAACATGGAAGTCCTTAAAAGGTAAACGGGGCATGTGTACATTCCCTAGTAGACGTTTTTACGAAGTCCATTACGCGTAGTGTTTTCTTATGAGTCTGTGTATAAGTCACGATAGACGAGTGGTTGGGTTGATAGGAATTCGAGAACTCTGAGTTGGATCCACAGGTGGACTAGTACCGATGGGTTTTTTTTTTTTTTCATAAAACTTATGTACGATTTATATCGTTGGCTTGTACATAACCAAGGCGATGGGCTCACCACCTGAATACAAGCAACCCTAAACTTTCACCCTTTACCACCAACCCCTATTTTTACAGCCATATTTAGCATTTAAATGGCAAAACAACGTTTGCTGACTTAGCTATAAATAAATATAGATATTTATATTTCGTGTTACCCTGTATCATTATACTTCACTCTTTCAATAATAAGAAATATCTAATTTCAAACAATGCATATCCCACCAAATGTTATGGGCAACCGGACACCAGTACATCATCCTCGAACTGATCGCACTGCCTCTGTGTGAGTGTGTCTCATCCATAAGTATCGTTACGTATAAAACAATAACAAGTGACTGCCGATAGTCGAGCGATTGGGTGATCGGATATTCGAGTCAACAAGATAACCAAGTTTCATCCTCAGCTGATCGGCTCGTTCCGATGGTTTTTCCCGAAACATATACGATTTTTATCGTTGGCTTGGACATAGGGCCCAAGCTCATCAACTGTCACATTCTCCCAATACGACGAAAGGACTTAATTGTCTAGACCTCTGTCTACCCCAGTATTGGGAATGTCGTTCAGATATATAAGTTAATAAGTGACTGCCGGTTGGTGATGAGGAGGAGGAGATATGCATGTGATGTGATTAGTTGTGAGTTTAGTTTAGATGTGAATTTTGTGCTTGTCATAATATCGGACTTTGATTGGGAAGTAGATTCCTGCGCGCTTCTTAATTTTGGGACTGTTCTGTTTCTATCGTTATCTATGGTTGGGTTTCATTTTCGCCTGACTAAAGCACAATTTCTCTACACGAAAAATGGTACTTGAACGACTATTGTTATATCTTCTTGCATGAAACCAGATGAAATAGTTAGATAGAACATATAGCCAGTTTCACAATCTTTACATACTTCTTTCGTTTCTATCAAATTCATAATTTTCTTCATCTTATCCCCTCTTGGTGCAATTAAGACATCTTTCATCTCGGCTTTACGGTCACATCTCTCTTCTAGTACTCGAATCTCTTTCATCGAATTCCGATCAGCCAACCACCCGCCAGTTCCTTTATTTGCTATGTTTAATTTATATAATTTTATTGTAGGTTCTTTTTTTGTTCGACCTATACCGCGCTGATTCATATCAAACATCCAGCATCCTTTGTTATCAGCCGCACTGTGCCACGGAAGTTTAACGCGGAATATAATAATTATTATTATTGCACTCAGTGATCTATTCTTGTTGGAACAAGTGAATTGTTGGTGGTGTTATTTTACTGTATGATATATGCATAATGAATGTTTTATTTATAATTGTAAAGTATAATAAGACACGATGGACGAGTGGCTGAGTGATTGAATTTCGTGTCAAGAGACTCAAATTCGATCTCCAGAAATTCTTCTTCTTTCTTAGTTTTATGGTCTCTCTTTTTAGGATTCGGCCAATGTCAACTCTGACATGAAGCTCTAGTATATATGACTGGAATCTCTAGTAGTTGAGGCTCGTAACAATTATGCAATTGGCTACCGACACATTGCTGATAACTGTTTCGGAAGGTACTAGAACGGAATTTAGCGGACCGTACGGCTATCGCCAATTAGCTTGCCAAGCGTTGCCAACTTTCCCTTACGTGTGAGACCTTTGCTCTGCAGTGGAGTTTTACAGGCCGTTACGATGATTTAAGTATTTTGTGTATTTGTAGCAACGTGGTAAGCCAAGCTTCAGCTTCTGCTGATTTTCTACGGCTGTAGTGATAAAAACCATGATGAAAACCTGCAAGTATAAAAAATGTTATGAATCAATGAATATTTATTACACATCACAAACTGAACATTCCAGGCAACAAAAAATGACACAAGTATGAGAAACAAGTATGAGAAATAAATATTTGTGAAGTCGCTCCCGCATAAATTTTTGACTTCATTAAAGAATACGTCGAAGTCATTTAGCTTCCAGAATGTTGAAATTTATTCATTGCACACATATTTTTCTTTGCGTAATTAAAAGTGGAGGAAAAACTGAAAAAACTTATAATTGGGTCACAGTGTGAGGCTCTCGAAACCGCGCAGAGATCGTTAATAACTTGGAGTTTTCAGTTTCCAGCATTGTATCGTACGGTTTTTATTTTATGCTCGTCTACCGTCTAGCTTTTCAGCTAATTGCGGAAATGGCAATGGAATTAGGTTTGAAGGCAAATCGATATTGCATTCGTATTTAACGACTCGCATCGAGCATTGCAATATGTTTGTGTAGTACATAGATAGATGGATGATACATAGGTAGTGACAGCATCGTACACATTGAACCATGTTCCACCGAAGATATTTGTGGGACAACGTGACAGGTGGTGAGCGCGTCGCCGTCTTTATGTCCAAGCCAACGATGTAAATCGTACGTAAGCTCCCATCCATTGGTTCCTATTAGTTCGACCCTGCCACCTGGGGATCGATCTGGGGTCTCTCGATTCGAAATTCCGACCACCCTTCCACTCGGCTATCGTGACTTATATTATGGAATCAGAAACAACGAAGGCTCCCGAGAATATGTAGAAAAAGTATTTTCTGCAATATGACCGGACCTCCACACCCTCACCTCGTACTCATTGACACCATAAAACTGTCCTAGTCAACGATATAATCGTACATAAGTTTTGAAAAAAAACCATTGCTACAAGGCATACCTGGCATCGAACTCCGCTATCGTGAATTGTTTTTGTGACTTTTTACCGTAACCCGAAATTTTTATTTCCTTATTTTTATGTCCCACATTAAGCAATAATTTATCACCGAACGTCCATTCGAATACACTCGGGACACTTTCAACAAGGTAGTAGCTGAAAATCAGCGCTTTAGGGCTACTGCAGCATCACTATGGAGCAATATATTTGCTTGTTTAACTTAACATATATGTGGTTTTCCTCTTGTTCATTAATTCTCTTAATATTGTAACTTATTTTTGTCTCTCTCTCTCTTTACATCACATCGGATCTTCTACAGCCAGAGCCGCCTTTCAATTTGTATGTAGTTTTTACCAATACTTTGAGTATAGCCTGTATTCCTTTAAAGACCTAAAAAGAAATTTGTAATAACTATAGTATAGTATAGTATAGTATAGTATAGTATAGTATATATTTACAAATATATACTATAGTATAGTATAGTATAGTATAGTATAGTATAGTATAGTATAGTATATATTTACAAATATATACTATAGTATAGTATAGTATATATTTACAAATATATACTATAGTATAGTATATATTTACAAATATATACTATAGTATAGTATAGTATAGTATAGTATATATTTGTTGTAACTATATATCTGAGCTAGATTACACGGTATCAGAAAACGTCAACAGAAGTCACGGTAGCCCAATGGTTGGGTGATCGGAATTCCAGTCAGCCAACCACCCGCCAGTTCCTTTATTTGCTATGTTTAATTTATATAATTTTATTGTAGGTTCTTTTTTTGTTCGACCTATACCGCGCTGATTCATATCAAACATCCAGCATCCTTTGTTATCAGCCGCACTGTGCCACGGAAGTTTAACGCGGAATATAATAATTATTATTATTGCACTCAGTGATCTATTCTTGTTGGAACAAGTGAATTGTTGGTGGTGTTATTGTACTGTATGCTATATGCATAATGAATGTTTTATTTATAATTGTAAAGTATAATAAGACACGATGGACGAGTGGCTGAGTGATCGAATTTCGTGTCAAGAGACTCAAATTCGATCTCCAGAAATTCTTCTTCTTTCTTAGTTTTATGGTCTCTCTTTTTAGGATTCGGCCAATGTCAACTCTGACATGAATCTCTAGTATATATGACTAGAATCTCTAGTAGTTGGGGCTCGTAACAATTATGCAATTGGCTACCGACACATTGCTGATAACTGTTTCGGAAGGTACTAGAACGGAATTTAGCGGACCGTACGGCTATCGCCAATTAGCTTGCCAAGCGTTGCCAACTTTCCCTTACGTGTGAGACCTTTGCTCTGCAGTGGAGTTTTACAGGCCGTTACGATGATTTAAGTATTTTGTGTATTTGTAGCAACGTGGTAAGCCAGGCTTCAGCTTCTGCTGATTTTCTACGGCTGTAGTGATAAAAACCATGATGAAAACCTGCAAGTAAAAAAAATGTTATGAATCAATGAATATTTATTACACATCACAAACTAAACATTCCAGGCAACAAAAAATCCTACAAGTATGAGAAATAAATATTTGTGAAGTCGCTCCCGCATAAATTTTTGACTTCATTAAAGAATACGTCGAAGTCATTTAGCTTCCAGAATGTTGAAATTTATTCATTGCACACATATTTTTCTTTGCGTAATTAAAAGTGGAGGAAAAACTGAAAAAACTTATAATTGGGTCACAGTGTGAGGCTCTCGAAACCGCGCAGAGATCGTTAATAACTTGGAGTTTTCAGTTTCCAGCATTGTATCGTACGGTTTTTATTTTATGCTCGTCTACAGTCTAGCTTTTCAGCTAATTGCGGAAATGGCAATGGAATTAGGTTTGAAGGCAAATCGATATTGCATTCGTATTTAACGACCCCGAGCATTGCAATATGTTTGTGTAGTACATAGATAGATGGATGATACATAGATAGTGACAGCATCGTACACATTGAACCATGTTCCACCGAAGATATTTTGGGACAACGTGACAGGTGGTGATTCCGTCGCCGTTTTCATGTCTAAACAAATGATACATAGGATAATCGTACATAGGTTTTGGAACAACCCTTTGGTCACCTGGGGATCGATTCGGGTCTCTCGACTCGAATTCCGAGCATATCTTCTGACTATCGTGACTTATATTATGGAATCAGAAACAACGAAGGCTCCTGAGAATATGTAGAAAAGTATTTTCTGCAATATGACCGGACCTCCACACCCTCACCTCGTACTCATTGACACCATAAAACTGTCCTAGTCAACGATATAATCGTACATAAGTTTTGAAAAAAAAAACCATTGCTACAAGGCATACCTGGGATCGAACTCCGCTATCGTGAATTGTTTTTGTGACTTTTTACCGTAACCCGAAATTTTTATTTCCTTATTTTTTATGTTCCACATTAAGCAATAATTTATCACCGAACGTCCATACGAATACACTCGGGACACTTTCAACAAGGTAGTAGCTGAAAATTAGCGCTGTAGGGCTACTGCAGCATCAATATGGAGCAATATATTTGCTTGTTTAACTTAACATATATGTGGTTTTCCTCTTGTTCATTAATTCTCTTAATAATATAACTTATTTTTGTCTCTCTCTCTCTTTACATCACATCGGATCTTCTACAGCCAGAGCCGCCTTTCAATTTGTATGTAGTTTTTACCAATACTTTGAGTATAGCCTGTATTCCTTTAAAGGCCTAAAAAAGAAATTTGTAATAACTATAGTATAGTATAGTATATATTTACAAATATATACTATAGTATAGTATATATTTGTTGTAACTATATATCTGAGCTAGATTACACGGTATCAGAAAACGTCAACAGAAGTCACGGTAGCCCAATGGTTGGGTGATCGGAATTCGAGTGAAGAGACCGGAGTTCAATCCCCAGGGCGTTGGCTCGTACTAATGAGTTTTTTCTTCATGTATGTCTCAATGGCTTGGACATAAAGACGGTAATAGGTCCACCACCTGTCACTTAGTCTCTTATACACTACAGTGAAATGTTGTTCGAAAGGATTAAATAGTCCTCTGAGCTCTCTGGAGCTCTGACCACTCCAGAACTGTCTTGAGCAAGCATTGGTTGTTTTTTATTATCTAAAACTACTAGAAAACGTAGTGCGATAACTTCATTCAAATGCAAATACAAAGTAAAGCGTTCTCGCGCTTAATATTGATAGTAATTACATTGTTGTAACAGTGTTGTTGTTAAAAGTTTACACGTAAAATGTTGTAATGTTTGTTGAAATAAGATGCGTTCTTTTATCTTTGTGGCTTTTGCATGCGTCTTCATGCTCCGTTGAAGACTAGAATACCGTTAGAATGTGTTATTCGTATACGCTTGGTGAAAAGTTACCACATAGATAACTTATGAGTGTTGTAATTCTTAATACAACGTATTAGTTTCCGTATCATTCGATAATAAAGTGGTTGGGTGATCGGAATTCCAGTCAAGGAACCCGAGTTCGATCCTCAGGTGGTGGGCTCGTATCGAAGGGTTTTTTTTTCAAAACGTATGTACGATTTATATCGTTGGCTTGTACATCGAGACGACAGCCTCACCACTTGTTATGTTGTCACAAAAAATGCCGTCGGTGAATTACCTCTCTACTTAAGTATTGCGAATGGCGTGAAGATATATTAAATGTAGTGTGTTCTTTGAGGTATATTGGAATAGGGTTGGTAGACCTTACATGTCTTCGAAATATTTTAATGGGATTATGTTAAAATAATAATTCATACAATATTTAATCCCTTTCTTCATTTACTATGAAGTCACGATAGCCGAGTTGTTGGGTGGTCGGAATGTCGAGTCGAGAGACCCGAGTTCGATCCCCAGGTGGCAGTACCAATGAGTTTTTCAAAACTTATGTACGAATTTCATCGTTGGCTTGGACATAAAAACGGCGACGGGCTCACCACCTGTCACGTTCACGTGTCAGTGTAGAAAATCACTTTGTCTACCTTCTTTAGGGTCTGGAGTGTTTGTGGTTGTTTTAATCCCATAACACAAGAAGTGTATTAGTTATTTACTTTGGGATCAGAGCAATTTACGTCATGTTGTGCCTATTTTGATGGTACCTACCTCATAAGCATTTTAACGCCAGCCTTTTCAAGCTCATAGCAGTTATAGTACTTACTGACATTCTGTGATTAATTCTTTCTTTTAATCAATAATTGATTAGGAAGTAGAGAACTTCAAATTTATTAAAAAAATATCTTCATAAAATTCCCAATACAGGGTTAGACTGAGGTCTTAGTCTAAACAATTAAGCCCCTTCGACCCATCTTCCACCGAAGATATTTTGGGACAACGTGACAGGTGGTGATTCCGTCGCCGTTTTCATGTCTAAACAAATGATACATAGGATAATCGTACATAGGTTTTGGAACAACCCTTTGGTCACCTGGGGATCGATTTGGGTCTCTCGACTCGAATTCCGAGCATATCTTCTGACTATCGTGACTTATTTTTATTTAAATTTTAGTGAATACCTATAATTATATGAAAGCGAATTAATTTTTCATTTTCTTTATGTGCAAAGTTCTAGAAGTCACGATAGCCGAGTTGTTGGGTGGTCGGAATTTCGAGTCGAGAGACCCGAGTTCGATCCCCAGGTACGCTCGTATCAATGTTTTTAAACTTATGTACGAATTTCATCGTTGGCTTGGACATAAAAACGGCGACGGGCTCACCACCTGTCACGTTCACGTGTCAGTGTAGAAAATCACTTTGTCTACCTTCTTTAGGGTCTGAGTGGGTTGTTTTAATCCCATAACACAAGTGTATTAGTTATTTACTTTGGGATCAGAGCAATTTACGTCATGTTGTGCCTATCTATTTATTTATACCTACTCCTCATAAGCATTTTACCTACCAGTTTTCAAGCTCATAGCAGTTATACTTACTGACATTCTGTGATTAATTCTTTCTTTTAATCAATAATTGATTAGGAAGTAGAGAACTTCAAATTTATTAAAAAATATCTTCATGAAATTCCCAATAGAGGTTAGACTGAGGTCTTAGTCTAAACAATTAAGCCCCTTCGACCCATCTTCCACCGAAGATATTTTCGGGACAACGTGACAGGTTGTGAGCCCGTCATCTTCTTTTTGTCCAAGCCAACGATATAATTCGTACATAAGTTTTGAAAAACCATTGGTACGTGTCTGCCACCTGGGGACAAAGTGAAGACCAAAGACTTGTTTATAGTTTCAGCTGGCTTAAATTAGGTTTCTGTTCAGATTAAAATTTAGATGACCGGTGAAGAGCAGCAGTATCTTTGATGCTATGTGTTGTTTTTTTTAAAAAAAAACCCCTGCATGCCCAGATGACATACTATTCCTGTTAACGAAACTAACTAAGCTGCAATGCTTGTGTCTGGAGTTTTCACGACAATACTCGAAGGGCGGGTCCCAGCCCAGCCGAACCAGCGACGTCATATTTTGCAGTCTATTTGCTATTGCAGCTTTTGTACTTCATCCTGCAGTATATTTTATCATGCATGTAAAGGATGTATGGATGTAAAGTGTGGAGGTAGACTAAGTGCATGACGTCATAAAAGAGCAAGAGGTATGTCGTCGCGGCATAAGCCATACGTGTTGGTCTTTCCCCCACTAAATAGATAGTTATTAATGTGATAAGCTGATAGATTATCATTTAAAAACTATCTAGACTCGTTCACATCACTATTGTACAGCTAATTAAGGTTGTTTCCAGCCCGCCGATAATTACAGAGGGTTGATAGCGTGAGGACGCGCGTAAACAAACCGTGTCTGTAATGTTGTTTGTAATTTTACGTTTTTCGATGCATAAAGTAAGATGGTATAACTCCTTGTTGGTAATTAAGAAGACTGGCACTCCATATCTTGGCGAAGGAAAATAAAGCAAACCTATGGAATATGTGTAATATGTGGCACTAGGTGACTGTGCGCGTGTATTACTGTAAACTTTTTTATCATGTTCCCCTCTCAAACTGCTTCCTAGTATGGTTTTGACGTTAAAACGTCAGTTTTTACACCAATTACACAATTCACGTAAAAGCAAATTCAACTTACTAAACGCTTTCACAGACAAAGGAAAACAATAAATTCCCTCTCTCGTTACGTAATACAGTGAATTTTGGATCATATAGTTATGTACGAATTATATTGTTGTCTTGTCCACCTGGCACGTATTCCCGAAAATATCTTAGATGGAAGGTGCGGTCGAAGGGGCTTAATTGTCTAGACTAGACCCCGGTCTACCCCTTTATTGAGTGCGTGAAGATATTTATTTGGTTGGTAGACATAGGTCTAGTCTAGACAATTGAGTCCCTTCGACCCACCTTCCACCGAAGATATTTTGGGACAACGTGACAGGTGGTGATTCCGTCGCCGTTTTCATGTCTAAACAAATGATACATAGGATAATCGTACATAGGTTTTGGAACAACCCTTTGGTCACCTGGGGATCGATTCAGGTCTCTCGACTCGAATTCCGAGCATATCTTCTGACTATCGTGACTTATTTTTATTTATGCAAAGTTCTCGTCAATTTACAGAATATCGAGATGACCCAGTATATTAACAAAAACTGCTTAAATCAATTATTTTTTGCCGCCATATGGAAAAGTATCTGCCATTTTTATTTCATAAATACGACGCTACAGTTTTACGAGGAGGGTTCGGTTATACCTCCGTAATGTACTCGTACATGACTCCCTATTCTCGTCGTGTGCGTATTTTGACATTCATAACCTTATAGCTTATAGGGTATAAGCCTTGTCGTTGAGACATGTTTTATGAGGGACGATGGTTAAATGATAGCTTTAACTGTACTAACTTATTTGGTAAAGCGACGACCTCCGTGGACGAGTGACGTACACGCCGGCTTTCATGGCGTCGCCCAGGTCTGACGTCGCAGTATAAAAAGTACCCTTAGTTTGTTACTTTTAATACCTCCAAGAATAATTGTACAAAGTTTCATGATGATTGGTTCAGTAGTTTTCGCGTGAAAGCGTAACAAACAAACCTACATTCACATTTATAATATTAGTAGATTATTAAAGTAAAATAGCGGCCTGTTCGCAAGTTAAGCGCACAGAGGCATTTAAAGTTTTCCTTACGGAATATTTGAGTAGGGGAAAGTCCGCCACACTGCTCCTATATGAACTGGCCAAATTCATAGATCTGAATGAAATAATCTTTTAGACATCAGGTTTGATTGTTTACACTCAACGCTAAGCTGGTCTTCCTTTTTTTATCTTTTCGCATTTCCCGGGCGTAGTGTGTTAGAGGTCTACACAATTTAGTCTTTTTGACGTATATTTCAACGGAGCTTATTTACTCGTAGAACGACGTTACTGTTGGTGAAGCCATCCTACTGTACAAGTAATATGGTACAAATCGTTCCAATGAGTTTTAAAACAATTATTGGCGCGAGCCTTCGTCTTGGAATTGAACCCGGGTCTTCTTATTCGATAATTAAGTCTTAGTACCCTTAGTTAAATGTTACTTAGTTTTTTGGTACTTACTAGTTGCAGTAAAACAATCACGATAGTCTAGTGGTTGGGTGATCGGAATTCGAGTCGAGAGACCCGAGTTCGATCCCCAGGTGGCAGTACCAATGAGTTTTTCAAAACTTATGTACGAATTTCATCGTTGGCTTGGACATAAAAACGGCGACGGGCTCACCACCTGTCACGTTCACGTGTCAGTGTAGAAAATCACTTTGTCTACCTTCTTTAGGGTCTGAGTGTTTGTGGGTTGTTTTTAATCCCATAACACAAGTGTATTAGTTATTTACTTTGGGATCAGAGCAATTTATGTCATGTTGTGCCTATCTATTTATTTATACCTACTCCTCATAAGCATTTTACCTGCTAGTTTTCAAGCTCATAGCAGTTATACTTACTGACATTCTGTGATTAATTCTTTCTTTTAATCAATAATTGATTAGGAAGTAGAGAACTTCAAATTTATTAAAAAAATATCTTCATAAAATTCCCAATACAGGGTTAGACTGAGGTCTTAGTCTAAACAATTAAGCCCCTTCGACCCATCTTCCACCGAAGATATTTTGGGACAACGTGACAGGTGGTGATTCCGTCGCCGTTTTCATGTCTAAACAAATGATACATAGGATAATCGTACATAGGTTTTGGAACAACCCTTTGGTCACCTGGGGATCGATTCAGGTCTCTCGACTCAATTCGAGCATATCTTCTGACTATCGTGACTTATTTTTATTTATGCAAAGTTCTCGTCAATTTACAGAATATCGAGATGACCCAGTATATTAACAAAAACTGCTTAAATCAATTATTTTTGCCGCCATATGGAAAAGTATCTAGACTCGTTCACATCACTATTGTACAGCTAATTAAGGTTGTTTCCAGCCGCCGATAATTACAGAGGGGTTGATAGCGTGAGGACGCGCGTAAACAAACCGTGTCTGTAATGTTGTTGCTCTTCGAATCGACAGGTGTTACTTTTGGATCTTTTCCTAATTTTACGTTTTTTCGATGCATAAAGTAAGATGGTATAACTCCTGTTGGTACTCAAGAATTGGCACTCCATATCTAGGCGAAGGAAAATAAAGCAAACCTATGGAATATGTGTAATATGTGGCACTAGGTGACTGTGCGCGTGTATTACTGTAAACTTTTATCATGTTCCTCTCAACTGCTTACTAGTATGGTTTTGACGTTAAAACGTCAGTTTTACACCAATTACACAATTCACGTAAAAGCAAATTCAACTTACTAAACGCTTTCACAGACAAAGGAAAACAATATTCCCTCTCAGAGCTGCTGCTTACTAGTATGGTTTTGACGTTAAAACGTAACAAATAAACCTACATTCACATTTATAATATTAGTAGATTATTAAAGTAAAATAGCGGCCTGTTCGCAAGTTAAGCGCACAGAGGCATTTAAAGTTTTCCTTACGGAATATTTGAGCAGGGGAAAGTCCGCCACACTGCTCCTATATGAACTGGCCAAATTCATAGATCTGAATGAAATAATCTTTTAGACATCAGGTTTGATTGTTTACACTCAACGCTAAGCTGGTCTTCCTTTTTTTATCTTTTCGCATTTCCCGGGCGTAGTGTGTTAGAGGTCTACACAATTTAGTCTTTTTGACGTATATTTCAACGGAGCTTATTTACTCGTAGAACGACGTTACTGTTGGTGAAGCCATCCTACTGTACAAGTAATATGGTACAAATCGTTCCAATGAGTTTTAAAACAATTATTGGCGCGAGCCTTCGTCTTGGAATTGAACCCGGGTCTTCTTATTCGATAATTAAGTCTTAGTACCCTTAGTTAAATGTTACTTAGTTTTTTGGTACTTACTAGTTGCAGTAAAACAATCACGATAGTCTAGTGGTTGGGTGATCGGAATTCGAGTCGAGAGACCCGAGTTCGATTCCCAGGTACGCTTTGTATAAATGTTTTTTTTTAAACTTATGTACGATTTATGTCGTTGGCTTGGCCACGTAGAAGGCGATGAGCTCACAACCCCACATTGGGAACCAGTATTACCCCAGTATTGGGAATGGCGTAAACAATTTTTTTTTACTATTTTGGGGGCTTCTATGTGTGTTCTGTTTTTAGACATACATCTGAATCTACTTCATGTTACTAACAGTACAATATATTTTAACATACATATGTACGGGTATTTACTGAGATAAATATTTATAAATACATATAAACGTCCATGACTCGAGTTCATATTCATCACCTTAATGTTTGCCCCTAGCGGGATTAGAACCCAGAACCCTTGGATTCGAAGGCAGGATCACTACCTACATCTTGGCTATCGGGTCGTCACAAACGGGATCGGGATAACCTGAATACGTCAGCGCTTTGTTATCAAACAACCAATGGCGTCGTCTCGTAATATTCGTTTAGAGTTAGACGGTAGTGATGTGCAGGGTTTACCGACGTGAAGGCACACTGTCTTGAAAACCAAATAAATATCTTCACGCTGATAGAATGAAGATACTAATGAAGATATTTATTTGGTTTAATTTTATTTGGTTGGTAGACATAGGTCTAGTCTAGACAATTGAGTCCCTTCGACCCACCTTCCACCGAAGATATTTTCGGGACAACGTGACAGGTTGTGAGCCCGTCATCTTCTTTTTGTCCAAGCCAACGATATAATTCGTACATAAGTTTTTGAAAAACCATTGGTACGTGTCTGCCACCTGGGGACCAAAGTGAAGACCAAAGACTTGTTTATAGTTTCAGCTGGCTTAAATTAGGTTTCTGTTCAGATTAAAATTTAGATGACCGGTGAAGAGCAGCAGTATCTTTGATGCTATGTGTTGTTTTTTTTAAAAAAAAAACCCCTGCATGCCCAGATGACATACTATTCCTGTTAACGAAACTAACTAAGCTGCAATGCTTGTGTCTGGAGTTTTTCACGACAATACTCGAAGGGCGGGTCCCAGCCCAGCCGAACCAGCGACGTCATATTTTGCAGTCTATTTGCTATTGCAGCTTTTGTACTTCATCCTGCAGTATATTTTATCATGCATGTAAAAGGATGTATGGATGTAAAGTGTGGAGGTAGACTAAGTGCATGACGTCATAAAAGAGCAAGAGGTATGTCGTCGCGGCATAAGCCATACGTGTTGGTCTTTCCCCCCACTAAATAGATAGTTATTAATGTGATAAGCTGATAGATTATCACATTTAAAAACTATCTAGACTCGTTCACATCACTATTGTACAGCTAATTAAGGTTGTTTCCAGCCCGCCGATAATTACAGAGGGGTTGATAGCGTGAGGACGCGCGTAAACAAACCGTGTCTGTAATGTTGTTTGTAATTTTACGTTTTTTTCGATGCATAAAGTAAGATGGTATAACTCCTTGTTGGTAATTAAGAAGACTGGCACTCCATATCTTGGCGAAGGAAAATAAAGCAAACCTATGGAATATGTGTAATATGTGGCACTAGGTGACTGTGCGCGTGTATTACTGTAAACTTTTTTATCATGTTCCCCTCTCAAACTGCTTCCTAGTATGGTTTTGACGTTAAAACGTCAGTTTTTACACCAATTACACAATTCACGTAAAAGCAAATTCAACTTACTAAACGCTTTCACAGACAAAGGAAAACAATAAATTCCCTCTCTCGTTACGTAATACAGTGAATTTTGGATCATATAGTTATGTACGAATTATATTGTTGTCTTGTCCACCTGGCACGTATTCCCGAAAATATCTTAGATGGAAGGTGCGGTCGAAGGGGCTTAATTGTCTAGACTAGACCCCGGTCTACCCCTTTATTGAGAATTGCGTGAAGATATTTATTTATTTTAGCCATAGGATGAGTAAACTATTTACCATCAGGTTTAATATTGTCCAGGTCCCTGTTTAAAAAAAGTAGATCAGGCAGAGCATTAGTCTATGCCTCTGCAGAATTAAACGTCATTCGAAGCGGTTTTTACCGCAAACTATACGGCGGGTCACGTAGCTTCCTTTTTTTAATACTTACGCAAATAAAAAACTTATTTTTATTAAAAAAAAAAAAAAACACCCACGTACAACTTTTCGATATCGTTATGAAAGTGGAGCAGCCTTTCCGTTAAATTGAAAGGGAGTGTCGCCTGCCTGTTGCAGGAATTTCCCTCGACACTTGGTAATTTTCGTAGTTTTTTTTTTTTACATATTAAACGTGTTACTTAGTAATAATTATTCATTATTCTTTAGGCAGTCTAGAAAGATAATTATTTAGTTTTACCTACTTTAGTTAATATTCTAAAAAAATAAAGTAAAACTTCCTTAGAAAATTCTAACTAACTAAATTCTACGTAAAAAAACATTATATTCACGCTATACCAAATTCTCGGGTAGACAGAGTTCCAGATAATAATGTCTCTTCGATCACCCACCTCTTACCGAAGATAGTTTTTGGAACAACGTGTCCTTCAGCCAGTCGCCGCCGCCGTCTTTATGTCTAAGCCAAAGATGTCTATCATTTTAAGGTAGGTTTGCCGTATTGTTCCCAAATAAATTAAGAATATAATACATTAGTATACAAAGGCATTACATACATTGCTCCAATCCCAAAGTAATTAGCTCAAGTACTGTTGTTATGGGATTCGGAATTCAGAAGCAACGAACGTACGTACCACAAACTCACAGACTCGAGCCCCGTCCAGAAATTGAACCGGGACCGAAAAGCTCGCGGCACTTTGAAAAACTCGTCGTCCAATACTGCGCAAATCGTTTTTCCGTTCGCAAACAGATTCTCAATCAGTGTGACGCAACACTAACCGTCAATTTCATGACCCACATCATCGGCAAGGTATCATCGCCCCGTCCGTACCAATTGAGCCGGATGGCTCCGTACTCGGTGCTTTAGGTCGTGGTACGCGAAGGTTGCGTCGTTCGCATTCGACACTCCATGTGGGTCAATGGCGTTACCGTGGTTCGCGTATACATCGTTTATTATTATCTTCACGCATTTTCCCAGTGCTGGGGTAGACTGTGTTCTAGATAGTTTAGTCATTTAGATCCGCTTTCAATGAAGCCTAAGCCTCCATTTGGCATAACGTAACAGATAATGAATCTGAAAGAAGTATCGTGACAATTGGCGATCTGTTCTCTCTGGCTGCCCCGTCAGGGACTGTGCGTGAAGATAAGTAGTAGTAGTAGTAGTAACAGGAGGTGAGCCTATCGAGGTGTTACTGTCCATCGAGCTGATGGTACAATATACCTACATAGATACGTATTTTAATAGATAATATGTATTTATTTATTTATAAGAAGAGGAAGTGTTTGTAAACATACATGTTTGCAAAGAATTAGTAGCCGTCGTAGTCAACTAATAAAAAAGGGCTCCAGCTCTCTTATGCAAACCCCGCTTAAAATAACGATTTCTGAAATACCTGTCTACCTATAAATGTTACGCGTCACCAGGGTCGCAGCCACGCGAAGTGTCGTTTTGCGGTCGCTGAGGCCACAAACATGATCCTAGTCCGTCTGTATGTATTACGTACTTTGACGATATATTTACCGTTTCAAGTGAAACCGGTCAAGGGTTTATTGTTGTCTGAAAAATTCTATTTATGACTTTACATTGACATGCGTTATGTAAAAGAGCACGATAGCCGAGTGGTTGGGTGGTCGGTATTTCGAGTCAGAAGAGACCCCAGTTCGAAACCCCGGTGGCAGGCACGTAACAAAGGGTTTTAATTGTCTTGGCCATAACGTGAAGATTTTCTTTAAAATGTTATGTGTAACAATATATAATATTGATATCGGCGGTAATCACTTACCATCACGTGAGCCACCTGCGCGTTTGCCTCCCTACTCTATAAAAAATACCAATGGTTTTTTTTAAACTAATGTAAGATATATATCGTTGGCTTGGACATAAATACGGCTAAAGGCTCACGACTTGTCCCAAAAGATGTCTTCGGTGAAAGGTGAATTAAAAGGAGTTAATTGTCTAGACCCTACCCTAGTATTGGGAATGGCGTGAATATATTTTATTTTTAATTTAAATATCTCCACTCCGCAACCTTCGTGGAGTGATGCAGACGAATATTTTCCTCATTAAAACATTAATGAAATTCCGTGTCGTTCAATAGTTTTGCTACATTAGAATTCTGTTCACAATCCGAAATATATTCTACCGCACCGACGCATTACTTTATTGGGTAAAAGTAAGTGGGTAGTTGGAAATTAAACGCTGTTTGAGTTGCAATCCACTTTTGGCAATTAGGTCATTCTTGTGTTGGTGTTGGAAACGTTCAGACGTCTTTATACGGCAGCGTGCGCTAATTGAAACTAATTTATGGAACTGACGACGATTTTGTCTTTCTTTTTCCACACGATTCAATAGCGTAGTTTCTAGTGACTCTTTCTTCGAAGCAGAGGGTTGCGGATTCGAATCCGCGGGGGCAAATATTTGTGTGATGAACATGAATGTTTGTACTCGTTTCTATGGATGTTTATATAAATATTTGTATATGAGAACGTATTGTATGGTTGGCATGGACATTAAGGTGGCCAGAGGCTTACTGGATGGGTCACATTGTCCCAAATAATCTTCTTAGTAACGTGGATCAAAAGAGTTTAATTGTCTAGGCTTTTCTCTACCCCTGTTTTGAGAAAGATGGTGAGCCTGTCGCCGTCACTATCTCGAAGTCAACGATATAAATCGTAAATAAGTTTTTAAAAAATAAAACATTCGTAATTACCCACTACCTGGGGATCGAATTCTGGTCTCTTAACTCGAATTCCGATCACCTAACCACACTCTATTCTAATGTTTGCTTTTGCTATAGATTTTACTTTATTAGAAAATGTTCATTCCTTCATTCCGACGCCTTGGTACCAGATTAAACTATTTACGAGAACTAATCTATAACTTCACGCTGGCCTGCCGGTTCAATCATTCCAATGGAATGCTCTAAGAATTCTTTGTAAAAACCTTGTGAAAGGAGCGAACATTAGCGACGCCGTCCTTGTCACCGGGACGTGACTGCGCGTTGCTCTGATGAATAGAGAGCGTTGCGAATGGGGTAGGCTGAGCGGGAATTGCTCTCGTGAGATTTTAAGTGTTTTTTTTAGGAGAGATGACGCATAATTGATGATAATTGACGCTAAAGAAACGCAGTAACTGACGACTTCTGTAGACGAGTGGCGTGTACACAGGCTTCCTTGGTGTCGCTCGCTCTGAGGTGCCAGGTTCGATTCACGGTCGGAACATGGTAGAAAACTGCAACTATTCTAAGTTGTCTCGGGTGTGGGGTTTTGTGATAGCGCTGTTGTTTACGATTCCATAGCACAAGTGCTTAAGTTGTTGTCCCTGTCTGTGTGTATGTATTTAACTATTTATTAGTATTATTAAAAAAATTAACGTCCGCTCAGAGTTCTGAGTTCGTAGTTCATGAATAATGCTACTGTCTGTTTTCAATGATTGGATGTGTTATGATGGTTTTTAATTAAATCACACTCAGAGGCCTATAATTGGTGACAAACAAACATCTCAACAATCTGATGGAAAATAGCTATTGCTAACTATGGGTACCAAACAGCTTCAAGCTAAGGTGTTTAAAGAGGCGTTCGACCGGAACTTATTTGAAACAGCGTGTCAGTTATAGAGCCTGTTGCCGAATTCTAATCCTGACCATTACACAAAACGGACATAACTTTTAAAACAGAATCAGTAAAATAAAAGTTTAAAAGTCTCTATTTCTTATATAGAGATCCAACTTGAATTATGTGCATCGTATTAAAGTAACCAAACTGTCGTGTCTCCGTAGTCATTTCATTTATTTAAATTATCTTCACACACAGTCTCTGTCGGGGTAGCCAGAGAGAACAGATCGCCAAATGTCACGATCCTTACATACCTCTTTCGCTTCTTTCAGATTCATCATTTTCTTCATACATGCACGTCTAGGTATCCGAGTACTCTTGACCCTCCCCTCTTCGAGCAATTTGCTAACATGGTCTTCGAAAGTCTCGTCCTACCTCGACACCTTTTAATGTCAACTTCCGTGCTGTATATTTTCTTTACCATTCGCTCTTCACTCATTCGCTCAACGTGCCCAAACCATCGAAGTATATTATCAATTTTAGTGATAAGATCATCTTTCAAACCTGCCATATTACGATGCAGCACACGCCTGTGTCCACATCGCTATCACATCTTCCATCCCGGCTAAAAGCGCTCCCCAAGTATACAATTTCATTCACCTTTCTAGACATTCCTGTTTAACCCCTATATTTCACACTTCGTCCTTTTCAAATTCTAAATATCAAATGCAAAAAATTATGCAAATATTTGTATTATTAATGTATTTCTATGTTGCTGTCCACTAGTTTAAAATTTTCTAACTTTATCATGAAATATATTTGTTGAAAACGTATACATGCTCTATAACTTTTGAAAGCTCGCAAGTGTTAATTGGGACGTGAACGTTTCATATAAAACTTTACACTATATTTAATTCAGGAAGCTCGATTGATCCGTTAAAGCTTTGTATTTTTCTCTGCGCGGTGAATTGTTCCACGTCAGTGCATCATAGAATTCTCAGTACGGTCCAGTCGCTGCAAGGACATTGACTGCGTATACTGTAAACCTTATTGCTATGTGCGCAGTGTTCAATATTTATTTAGACTTTAGAATTGTTTGAAGCTGAATTGTTTTTTTTCTCAATTTTATTCTCGTTCTAAGGCAATAGAGTTATATTTGTGTTGATAAAATAGCAAGCGTTATGAATAATTCTACGATTAATCAATCAGAGTAATTGTTTTCTTTAGGCGTTTCCTTGAATTTGTAGCTACAATGTACCCTTTTAATTATTAAGACTATCTTACGTAATGTAAAAATTTTGTTAAATCTAACTTTTATATCACAGCACTTTGTTGACTAGGTGGTATCGCCTTAATATTGATAAATATATCACACTTTTCTTCTCTTGGAAAACCGTTGACAATATTAATTGCGAGCCATAGATGGCTGGATAACCATTTTAAAAAAATACTAGACCTCCATGATAAATGACGATAGCCGAGTGGTTGGATGAACGGAATACGAGTCAAGAGTGTGCCTGTGTCTGCCCTCGTATTGGCAATGGCGTGAAGATATTTTGATGATAGGTCGTGTCAAAGTCTACGACCAGCTGGTGATCGCATTGACATGACTGCGGACAATATCTGTACAATATTTCATACCGGTCGATTGAATCTCGTCGTAACCAGAAATGTTCGAACGCTCGCTGCCAAACGGCCGTTTAATTGCCATCCAATGGCTGCCGAGCGTGTTATTGGCCGCTTCCTGTCCCATGTCCGGTGTCCGGTGTAGAGGCAGGTCTTAAGTTTAATTAACGAACAAGCTGTGTTAATTAAGACCTACGTAAAGTTTAATCATATGTTTTATTAATCTTAAGCAGCGCGACAAGATTATAAATAAGTTAAATAGGTATGATTTTTTACTTAACTAAAGTGTCACCGAAAATATTATCTCAAAATCGTGTCCAAGATTATAAATATGTTAAATAGTTATTAATAAATAAAATAAAATTCTATAACATCAAATGGCACGTTATTACTTTTTAAACGATCTTATATGGTATATATATATCAAT
Source organism: Sericinus montela (assembly GCA_029286605.1). Taxonomy (NCBI): domain Eukaryota; kingdom Metazoa; phylum Arthropoda; class Insecta; order Lepidoptera; family Papilionidae; genus Sericinus; species Sericinus montela. The sequence goes on from JAGSMR010000050.1 coordinate 3,128,558, forward strand.
TTGTTTATTGGTGTTATTTGTTCGATCCCCAGGTGGAAGACCAATGGGTTTTTCAAAAACTTACGTACGAATTATATCGTTGGCTTGGACATAAAGACTGCGACGGGCTCACCACCTGTCACGTCCCGAAAATATCTTCAGTGGAAGGTGGGTCAAAGGGACTTAATTGTCTAGACTAGACCTCTGTCTACCCCTGTATTGGGAATTGCGTAAAGATATTTATTTATTGTTTATTGGTATCTACTTTAGAGATTATAGATGATGTATTTTTAGTGCCTGAATCTGGGAAAATTGGCAAAAGTTAGCAAGTTTAAGCGCCTAATAGTCTAATGGTGCAGGGTGCGGACTTCGAGACATATTCGCAAGTTCGAGCCCGCCATTCGACTATAGTCTTGAACCACTACAGACATAAGCATGGCAGCTCAGTTATAGTGGTTAACCTGTCTAGGCCCCTAGCTACCCCTGTATTGGGAAATGCGTGAAGATCGCAACCGTTACAAAAGTACCCGGTTCGTATTCTCTTATCATAACGGGAGTACACGAGCGACGCCGCCGGAAGTTTATGGCGCAATAGTCGATAAGCGGCCATGAGTACGCCGCGTTGAGGATTGCGATTATGTATATATGTCGAATCACTATAACATATCTGTGGTCTGGTGCTAATAGGACCCTAGGAAGTTTTTATATGAATATAGCTGCCACCCCCCGCGGCTTTGCTCGCCGTTTAACGCTTAATCGGAATCATAAGTTACTCCTTATAACAACAACTATTTGCCAGTCAAAGTCTCTTTAAAATCGGTCCAGCCGTTGCAGAGATGAGCCGGTACAAACAAACAGAGAAAAGTTTAAAAACTTTTTTGGTGTACAATACCATATGTACTTTCAAAAGCATTTAGTGAAAAGCTGTAAATTTGGAATTACAAACAATTTTATTTATATATATAGATGAGAATTCCAATGCCATTTTATTAAAAGAAGTATGATGTCTCTTTGTAAGCATAGGCAAAGGCGTTGATTTATCGACACTCTTTGAAAGTTACTATGTAAAGAAGGCCCTACAATAAGTAGTAAAAAGAACTATTCATGCTGGTTAATTGTTCTAATGCTCATTAATGAAATTAATGATTATTGATTATTAGCACCAGACCACAGATATAATATAGTTCCGTGGTGTACTTTTTTGCCTATATAGAATAGAATAATATTTATACTAACTAAATCCGGCCATGCTTCTCGTGCTTCTTCCTGCTACTGGGGAACAGAAATTTATGGTACTAAATGAAGAAAGGTATGAAATGGTTGCTATGGTTTTTTTATTCGGATTATTACTATAATTCGAATAAAAAAATATTTCGTGGACGTGTAAACTCCGCCAACCCTACTCCAATATTTAAGCGGTAATATTCCAATGGTTTAGCCTGTGAACTGCGATACATGTAGTCGCAGGTTCGGGCCTGTCATTCAATTATTATCGTCTACCACTTCAGACACAGGCATCGTAGCTTAGTAAAATGCTTATCAGGAATACTGATAATGTTCTTACTTGAATCTCTTGACCGATCAAGCAATTTGCTCACATGTTCTTCTAAAGTTAGTATCGGCCCACCGCGACTCCATTTAATGTTAACTTTCGCGCTTAATATTTTCTTCGCCATTCGATCTTATTCGCTCAACGTGCCAAACCATCGTAGCACGCCCATTCCATTTAAGTGATAAGGTCATCTTTCAAACCTGTCATATTGCGAAACTCTTCGTTTCGCTTTCGGTCGGCCATGGTAACGCAGCGAACGCAGTTTTACGAAGAGATCGTATAATTTTAAATGTTGCTATAACTATGCGGCTTATATAGAAAAAAGTCACGACAGCCGATGGTCGGAATTTCGAGTCAAGAGACCCGAGTTCGAATGGTAGGCCAATGGGTTTTTCAAAAATTTATGTACGAATTATATCGTTGGCTTGGACATAAAGACGGCGACGGGCTCACCACCTGACACGTTGTCCCAAAAATATCTTCAGTGTAATATCTTCGGTGGGACAAAGGGACTAGACCTCAGTCTACCCCTGTATTGGGAATTGCGTGAATTAATATTTTTTTTATTTAGAATTTTAGAGACCGTAAAGTAACGTAATGAAAATCTTATGGATAGGAAAATGGATATAAAGTGTGTATAGTGGTGCACGTTCGCGGAATGGATGGTCGTAAGTAATGCAGTTTAAAACTCGACCGAGACTTTCTATCTGTGACCCGCAGATCGACCCGATTTCTCCGCCCAGTTCGCATCCCGCCGCTTGATATCGGAAGACATGCGAACTGAACCCAATCCGATACTTACCGAGTAGATTGAGGCTTACACCAGATACTAGAGAGTATCGTACACTTTTTGAATAATCTTTTGGCGCATTAAATAAAGTTAGCTGGCGGTCACATGAAATGGATTGCTATTGAAGGTAGATGGAGTTTTTTGACGGTAGTTTGAAGTTTGTTTGAACTAGGATACAGCCAGAAACTTTCAGCTTGCTTATAGTAATGTCTGGTACGGCGACAGCCAATCCTTTTTGCCGAGCAAGGCGTTTACAGCTAATATTCATCGTGGAAATGGCTGTAGACTGTTAAGCTAGGTTATAATAAATATTGAAATATCTTGACACCATTCCCGATGCAGGGGTAGACAGAGAGGTGTAGACAATTAAGTCCATTCGACCCTTCTTCCTCCGAAGACATTTTTTGCGACAACGTTACAAGTGGTAAGCCCGTTGCTGTCTTTATGTCAACGATATTATTCGTACTAAAGTTTTTGAAAAAATCCCATTGGTACGAGCCTGCTACCTGGGGATCGAACTCGGGTCTCTTGACTCGAAATTCCGACCACCCAGCCACTCGTGACTATAGGTATCATTATTGTAATTCAACGGAAATGGTTTGTTTGTTGTTTATACTCAAACAGAACGCACAATCGTCAATCCAACCCAATTAAATCGGACCTGCGCAAATTAAGGACGCGCACCATTTTGATAACTCTTAGTTGACTATGCGCGATGTCGCTAAATCGAGCTGGCTAGGTGTGCGTGTGCGTAGCTAGGGACGTGCCGATGAGGAACTCGATGTAATATCATTTTTTTTATTCGAAATGTAACCCGCGGCTATAGTCACGATAGCGGAGTGGTTGGAGTGGCCGGCTTGGTGTTTCTCAAAAAAAAAAAAAAAAAACTTACCTACGAATTATGTTCGTTCGAATCGTTGGCTTGGACACAAAGACGGCAACGGCCTCACCACCTGTTACATTGTGCCGAAAATATCTTCGGTGGAAGGTGGGTCGAAGGGCCTTAATTGTCTAGACTAGACCTCTGTCTACTATACTGTACTGTATAAATATCTTCACGCAATTCCTAATCCCTGCATTAGGAATTGCGTGAAGATATTTATTTATTATTTAAATGCAATTCAATTATGGAAAATATGTGATATACTTGTCTGAAAGACTTATGCTTCATCAGTACAAAATCATAAAACGTTTACTTACTGTAATTATAACGTAAATTACTTTATCAGTTTATAATTAGTTCTCAGAAAACTATAGCTTTGAAATACTTCTCTTTTATTCCGAAATTCTAGTTATGTACTGTAATAAAAATGTAATGTAATTGTAATTAGCGCCAATAGTCTAACGCGGAACCTGACGTCGCTAGTTCGAGTCCATTGTTCGGATATTACATAAACCATTTCAGATACAAGTATTACAATTGTACGATATTCTACTGGGTTAGATGACTTACCGCTATAGTCCTCCTGCAACCACGTGTCCTGGAGTTGGCTAAAAGGGCCCGGGCAAGTCGGCGCCACTCAAGTGTGAATGCCCCGCAGAATATATCGCACTATGGTCCATAGATCACTGAACACAGCACTTCCAGGATGAAAGAGATCTCGAGAAAAGTCATTTGAAGTAGCTCGATAAAGCTAGGTGCGTAAGCGCCGATGATAGCAGTAGTAGTCAATTTTTTTCGACATGAAGTTTCCGCGTGTTATTGTGGCGCTATTAGTAGCCGTAACAAGTTATGAATTGAGTTCAGACTTAACAGCTGATCGGCAACCCAGCTAAAGAGAAAAAGAAATAAATAGCTAATTTCCGTAATATTCCAAATTGAGTCTTCTTATTATGTGTTTTAAGAAATATAGAAATAATTTATATAAGTAAATTAACTTATTATAAGTAAATTAGCTACTCTTGTCCCAGTACAGAACAACAGTTTAGTTAAAGTAGTTAAACGGTGCCTCAAGAGTCGCGGGCGCCCGGGACGCGAGCTCCGAGTGCTCATTAAAGCGAATCTGAGGAGAGGAGTGGCTCGACGTGGTCTCGAGCCACCGTGGTAGCACCGCGGGGATTCTGGGGGCAATGTTGTTGCTCCCGGGAGGATGTTACTCCCGGGATGTTACGCTTGGCTAAGATAGCCATCTTAGCCAAGCGTAAGAGGGGCCACGGTTGCGTTCCGAACGGAGATCCCGTGACCCCTTCTCAACGCTGATGGTGACCACCGTGGGATTTTAGTCGGTGGGAGTCCGATATTACCCAGCTCTCTTTCCGGAGACTGGGTATCCATAATGGATTTCCCCACGATAAAAAAAGTTAAGTTAGTTAGTGGTTCATCCAACCACTCGACTGTCGGGACCGTAATGTCGATCATGTAAATTTACCACAGAATCAACGCTTTCGTAGCTGCTGCTATAGGACACGTTGATTTTGTGTCCAATTTGACATCGCACCATTCACAAATCTTGTTTTTTTTTTTGTTTATGATGTATATTAGGTTTTTTTTTGTTTATGATGTAGGACAACGGTAATAAACGTTGAACATTATTAAGTCACGATAGCCGAGTTGTTGGGTGGTCGGAATTTCGAGTCGAGAGACCCGAGTTCGATCCCCCGATGGCAGTACCAATGAGTTTTTCAAAAACTTATGTACGAATTTCATCGTTGGCTTGGACATAAAGGCGGCGACGGGCTCACCACCTGTCACGTTGTCCCGAAAATATCTTCGGTGGAAGGTGGGTCAAAGGGACTTAATTGTCTAGACTTGACCTCTGTCTACCCCTGTATTGGGAATTGCGTGAAGATATTTTTATATTTTTTATTTTTATGTATATTATAGTGTCTTCGTATATTATCATATTTATGGTGTGTGTGAGACTTCAAGTAAATTCTTGCCTATGTCTATCGATATATAGTCTGTAATGTCGATATTCTAATTAATTGCACGTCCCTAGCCGCAATCACTTGTTATTGTTCTGCGCTGTATGGTTCATCAACCGGATCGATTGTCTCCGTCGGTGCCAGATGGTCGGTTATTTTATAACCCATCGTGCCGTAGGTACCGCATTCAAATTCGCGAAACGTGTATACAGTTCGCGAAGTGAGTGTATGTCCGAATCGTCCATTGTTTTGCGTACGTCTCTTTGATGACCACCGTGGTTGAGAGACACATCGGTTTACACTCAGGTTCGATACCCAGTCGGGTCAGTGTAGGATGTCTGTGGTGGCTTTTCTGTAGTTATAATACAAGTGCTACTTACTTTGGAATTTGCATTGCAAGGGCAATGCATGTGATGTGATTTTGTCCCTATCTATGTATGTATCTCTCTTCAATTTATTATGTAACAATAGGTGTAGGAGGCTTTGATGGTCTAAATATTTAAAATAAATAAATATCTTCACGCAATTAGTTAAGATATTTATTTATTTTATTCTTCACGCAATTCACAATACAGGGGTCTAATCTAGACAAGTAAGTCCCTTCGATCCACCTTCCACCGAAGATATTTTCGGGACAGCGTGACAGGTGGTGAGCCTGTCGGCGTCTTTATGTCCATGCCTACGATATAATTCGTACATAGTTTTTTTCAAAAACCCATTGGTACGAGCCTGCCACTAGGGGATCGACACTCGGATCTCTCGACTCGAAATTCCGACCACCCAACCACTCGGCTATTGTGACTAATATTCGTAGTGATCGCTTAAATATTTAAATTTCATATATTTCGTTTGGACAATTACACCGTTCTAAATCAATTCATCTTACTTTCTTAACTTTAATTTGCAACCACTCGGCTATCGTGACTTTTTACTTTGCTTTAGCATTATGCTTTTTCAAAACCATTACAAAAATTATATTAACACATAATGTTTTTTGAATGAATTGGTTTTCATTTCAGCCGTAATTACAAAGAGGTTTACTGTTACGCATTATTAAAAGAAGTTACGGCCTCTCCCTAAAATATTGGATGCCCGGCCCTATTGTTATTCAAAAACTGTACGATTGTATTGCCATTTCGGTCGAACTTTACTTCACTTGTATTGTCTCATAGATAAAGAAAACATTTAGAAGTAAGGAATGAAGTTATCGATACCATCTACTGTAGACATACCTTATTTGTAACACATATAGTAAGCTTACAATACAGCTTTTTGCGCTGTATGTACGAACAGTCTCAGACCTCTCTAATTTGTCCCATTAATACTTGTATAGGTATAATCTGTCTGCAACAAAGGAAATAACTACTTTCCTTTTAAAATGCCAACTTTACAAACGCTCAGTTGCACCACGCCCATTCAAAATTGCACCGTATGTTATTGGAAATATTACTCATGTTAGCTGGAAATGTAACAACAATCGAACGATCGACAAAGTTAAAATATTATTAAATTATACCTCTCCTTTAGGTTAATGTCTTAAGGCTTATAATTGAATAAGTACCGGTTTTAACGAGCTTATCGTTTGCCGAATGATAACGACTGACAGACATTGAGGCTACCTGTCAGAGTTAAGATTACTATGTCATTCGCGCGTCGAGCGTCGGCGCAAGCGCACGCGGCACGAACCGGTTCAATTTTTTTATGTGTTACGTTACAGTTTTACTGGAATTCGGGTCGCATTGTTTACTTTCGTATTGTACTAACAATAGGCAATAAAGAACCCATCAGTGAGAGTAAGTTATTGTTAAGCAGTGTAACGATCCTGTTAAGTGAACCAACTAACTGTGATAGAGTGAACATTCCGAGAAAAAATGCGGCGCATGAAAATGAACCTGGATCCGGATCTGGGAGATTTGGAGGAGATGCTCGCCCACGTGCAGACTCAGCTGGAGCACGAGATCGATCTGGAGAAGGAGTCAAAAATGCCGTCAGTGATTAATATTCAGGAATCGCCGAAAGCGAAAAGGGTGCCATCCATTAATAAAGCCGACTCATTGGAGTTTCGCCGCCCGGCGCCGAGGCCTCCATTAATGAGAGTCAACAGTGACATAAATTCAGGCACTCATACTCTAAACGGTGACAGCAGAAACCAATATAACGTCGATGTGATTCAGAATGATAAGCTGCGCGGATCTCAGACAAGTCTGAAGTCGGACGATGCTGTATCGCAGATTTCCTTTCAGTCTTTTCGATCGGAACCTGTACAGAGGCTATCCGTACACAGCCTCTCCGATAAGAGAGGATCTTCTGCTTCTCTTAACAGCAAGGGGAGAACGGCTACTTTACCAAGAGGCTACGGCTCCACTAAGGAGAAGAGCTGGGAGGACTACTGGGCGAAGTGAGTATATGATGCCATGTGGTATATAATATTCTTGTGTAATTGTTATAGACGATCGCGACGCCAACTGCTCCGAGTTCGTATCAAGGCCGAAAGCACATTTTTATGTGTTCTCTTCGTCCCATGTCTCGTGACAGTAGATTATCTTACACTATCTTATATAAGATTAAAACAAGTTAGTGTTACTGTATTTACGGTATATGTATGTGCATATATATATATATATATATATATATATATATATATATATATATATATACATATATATATATATATATATATATATATATATATATATATATATATATATACATATATATATATATATATATATATACATATACACACACATACATATATATCCATATAGCGTAAACAAAATGCATAAACTTATGTGTGGTTATATATATCTATATACTCCATAAAGGGAATTTCGAGTCAAGAGATCCTAGTTCGATCCCCAGGTAGCAGGCTTGTACCAATGGGTTTTTCAAAAACTTATGTACGAATTATATCATTGGCCTGGACATAAAGACGGAGACGGGATCACTACCTGTCACCTACTGACCTCTGTCTAAATAATAAATAAATATCTTCACACCGTTCCCAATACAGGGGATCGGTGTGAAGTATTTATTTATTATTTATATAGTAATAATAGTTATCCAGTAAATCCAAGTAGGAGTTTCTCAGATTAGTCACGTGAACGACTAAAGCTGCCCATTGTTTTAAAGGTCGTTAAAGGTAAATGTGTAGTTAGGCCTTAAATAACTTCCTAGGAACGCCTTAGTCGATAGGTCACTTTGGCCTATTAAGGTAATTATAAAATTACCTTTCATGACGCAAAGAATTTCAATTACGCGTAATATGAGTCAGGCTGTTTACAGTTAAAGAATCATTTCATGTAGTTCTTGATTTATTGGTATTTTACTAATGTGCTTCCTGGAAAGCCTACGTTCGAATTAGGCTGAATGATCTCTTATGAGTCACCAGTTTGAATTGGTTTCCGAAAGAGTTCCTTTTTATTTTCAGTTCTTTTTATAACTGCCCACAAATAAAATGGCTGGCTAAAAAAATGAAATTTTTTGGAAATATTAATTTGTTAAGAGAACCGACGAATTAAAGATAGATAAATTGATTTTCCACGTGTTATCGGCTACAGTTTGATACAATCTTCCAATAACCACTTTATAATAATAATAATAATAACTTAAAAAGTCACGATAGCCGAGTGGTTGGGTGGTCGGAATTTCGAGTCAATAGACCCGAGTTCAATCCCCAGTTGGTAGGCTCGTACCAATGGGTTTTTCAAAAACTTATGTACGAATATCGTTGGCTTGGACATAAAGGCGGCGACGGGCTCACCACCTGTCACGTTGTCCCGAAAATATCTTCGGTGAAAGGTGGGTCGAAGGGACTTAATTGTCTAGACTCGACCTCTGTCTACCCCTGTATTGGGAATTGCGTGAAGATATTTTTATTTATATATTTTATATATTGGATAGGATGAATTGATTTGCTGTGTGTCATCGGCATACAGTTGTTACCACCACCCTTTTTCACCAATCATTTAGCTATCGTGACGTGTAAAAATCACGCCATTCCTAATACTGTGGTAAACAGATGTCTAGGCAATTAAGTCATTTAGACCCACGTTTGACCTAAGATATTTTTGGGACAACGTGACAGGTGGTGAGCCCGTCGCCGTCTTTATGTTCAAGCCAACAATATAAATCGTACATATGTTTTGAAAAGCAAACCATTGGTACGTGCCTTCCTTCTAGAGTTCGAACTCGGGTCTCTTGACTCGAATTTCGATCACCCAACCACACGGCTATCGTGACTAACTTTGTATCTTTATTAAATTATCTTGTGTCAAGATTTTTGTCTAATCTCCAACACTACTTTTTTAATAACAATTTTTAGTAAATTTTGTACATATGTGCAAAATTGTATCCGGCTTGTCCGTATTTATCTTGATTATGTATTTATTTCGACTAGTGGTACACTTCGATTTTCACCAGATCTAAGGTTCCCGGTTCGATTCCTGGAAAAGTCAATGTAGAAAAACCACGTATTTCTACACTATCTCGGATCTGGGTATTTATGGTACCTTTGTTGTTTCTGATTACACAACACAAGTGCTTCTGTTACATCCATTGGGATCAAAAAATGTATGTGATTTTTTTCCCTATTTATTTATTAAATGCTTTAACTGTTGAGTTAGCTTGTTAAATGGTTTTATTATAGTTTTGTTTCAGAGAAGAAATTCTTATTACTATTTTCTTTTCAAATATTTTATCACTTTTACCTGTGGATTTTTGTCGATTTGACTGTTTCCTTGTATTTCATTGTATCTTGCTTTATTGCAGACATATCCCATATATCTGTATTGTCATATGCATATTGTAACATACAACTTTCTAAGTAAGTTGCCCGTTACAATATGCATATGTCCACTTTGTCCGATAGTACTTTGAAAGAATTCATCAAAGATTACAAGAGAAATGGCCTAGCAAGTCACATGAACTTATGTATTTAACTTAGTTTCCTAAGTAGATCCGACATAATCTTAAGACCTTACTTAAAGTTCCGCTGGAGCTTTGTACTGTTATCCGAGTTATTTTTGCCTCTTAAGCTTTTAAGAGCATAGAATCTGAAGTAGTTTTTTCTTGATTATCTTTATATTTTTCTTAATTTCGTTTATTTTTATATTCTCCGACAATTTTACGAGAAGGGATGGCTCGATAGCCTAGTTGTTGGTGACACTGTTTTCGAAGCAAAGGGTTACGGGTTCAATACCCTCTGGGGGCAAATATATGTGAGATGAATATCAATGTATGTTATATATATCTCTGTGTAAGTATATAGTAACGTTGGCTTGGACGTTAAGATGGCGATAGGCTCATCACCTGTCACGTTGTCCTAAATAGTATTCGCTGGAAGGTGGAACGAAAAGACATAAAACGTAAACATTAGTCTGAGCTATTACTATGAATGTAAAATTAAAAAAAACTTGTCAGATTTGCCATGTGAATATGAGAATGGGAAGTTCAATTATTTAGAAACATCCAAATTGGATTTGATATACAGCCATAGAATATTAACATGTAATTGCCAAATAAGTTTTAGAAGGCCAATCTATCAAAAATATTTTTGTATGGACCTCCCAGATTCGATTGTTTGTGTTCAGCCCACACGTGGCCCGCATCTTTCAGCTGCGCACAGAGTAAGTTAGCTGTAGAGTGTTTTTAAACTATCCAAATACTTTTATTTAGGTCAACGTTTTTTACCAACTTTACTACATGGAATAGTAATAAACTATAAAATCAAAACAAACAAGTGGTGAAGTTAGGCATTCTATTATTTGTTAGGCATTCTGTTATTTATGTGTGTCACCAGTGGTAACGGCGTTAGTATATTGCCACTCCCTTTCTTCCCGTGGGTGTCGTAAGAGTCGTAAATTATTGAGACGGCCAGCCGCGTCTAAGGTACAAGTGGTTTTGTACTGCGATCGCCAATCCGCATGCCAAGCGTGGCGATTACGGCAAATCCTCCTTGTAGAAGAGGCCTATGTCCTGCAGTGGACTTTAACAGGCCGTTATGTATGTATGTGTACTATGTATGTATGTAGGTGGCGGTGTAACCATCTCGTAAAATAGCAATAGACCGATAATTAAGACACTCTGAATCGATGGGTACCCTATGTTAGGAAGCAAAGTGTACGCAAAAGGCCGCAGTGAAATCTAGGCGGATGTTGTCCAAAGTTGAATGAGATTTATAATGTTTACGTGGATGTGAAACTTCCCGCCGCGATTGTGGCGCCACATTGTTTCCTTCATGTACCTTGTGTTTTGATATTAACTTTAGAAAGTATCGCTCACAATAAAAATGGCAACGGATCTAGCACCTGCTTGCGAAGAGCCTATGAATTGCAGAGTTCCATTCCGACTGGCTGAGAATTACTAACGGTTTTCAGCATTTTACAAAGAAAATTCAAATTTGGAAAGAAAGAAACTCGATTATTTATTCATGCATTTGTCCATTACTGGGGTAGAGAGAGGCGATACAATTTAGTCATTTTTCGCATCACTTTCGATAGGAGTTTGTAAATCATAGTTCGGCTTGTTTATTGTTATTATTTTGTATCTTACTTCTGCCACAAATAATTTAACATCATCAGAAGTAAAATGCCATAACATTCACGATAGGCGAGTGGTTGGGCGACAGGAGTTCATGTCAAGAGACATGAGTTGGATCCCTAAGTGTCATACCATAAGGGTTTTTTCAAAACTTTATACGATTTAAGGCGAAGGGCTCACAAGCTGTCACGTTGTCCCAAAAATGTCTTCGGTTCATGTTGGGTCGAAAGGACTTAATTGTCTCCTCGTTGACCTCTACCCCTATATCAGTTTTCGGCATTGTATCTTTTTCAGAATATTAACTTAAAAAAGAAAGAAACTTCATTATTCATTCACGCATTTACTCTATACTGGGGTAAAGAGATGCGATACAATTTAGTCCTTTTTCGCGCCACTTTTTAACGAAGCTTGTTAATCACGCTAGTCTTGTTAATTATTATTATTTCGTATCAGCGCTCATTAAATAATTTGTAGCTAATGCCACAATTTGTACAAAAAGGTTACGGATAATTTACTAGTCGCACTATTTCTATACAACCATTGTGTCTTATTCAGTACCGATTTGTTAATTACCTAGCAGTAATTTATACCTGCTCTTTAAAAAGAAAGAAAGCAGGAAAGTAACATTTATTGCACACAATTCACCACGAACCTAATAAATTGAAACAGAAAATTAAACAGTGAAACAAAAATTAATAGCAAGTCTAGTCAAATTTGTTTAGTATATTAGTATAATTTCATAGTAAAAGATGTATAAGGCTATTAAATTAAAATAGTCTATGGTTTGAATCCCACTCGAGTCAGTTTAAATTTCAAACTTTTTTCTCTTTAATAACAAAAACATAACTTATATGCTCAATAAAAAAAAATTGTGTAAATGACTTTTCTAGACGCTGCTGTCGTCACGGTCTGCTTAATTTTTGGTCTGGTATATCTCGAGATGGTTATACCGATATTTGTCGGTAGCCAATTACATTTCAAGGCTTTTTGAACATTAAGTGATTTATTATCATAATGAGTCCTAGTGTACAAATAGATGAAACCATTCTTCTAAAATGTAGAAAAAATTTTGTCAAAAAAATAATATAAATATATCTTCACGCCATTCCCGATACTGGAGTAGATAGAGAACTAGACAATTAAGTCCCTTCGACCCACCTTCCACCGAAGACATTTTTTGGGACAACGTGACAGGTGGTGAGCCCGTCGCCGTCTTTATACCCAAGCCAATTATTTAAATCGTACATCGCCCCGAGGATCGTACTCGGGTCTCTTGACTCGAATCCCGAACATCCCCCACAACCACTTGGCTATCGTGACTTATTTCCAATTATTTCGCATTGCCTTATTCTTAGTTTTTTTTAAGACCATGCCTGTTTTTTTTACAAGCTCTTAGTGCTCGGTTACGTAACTGAGTTTTTGATTGTTCTTATGCAAATTGGTCAATGTGACCCACTGACGCGTTCAAGTCTTCGAGAGACTTATAAAACGCATAGAATTGGCAAATGAGATAAATAATAATAAATAAATACACAGAAAGATATAACATCACATACATTGATAAGATGTCGAATCAAGTAGCCTAAGCACTTTTGATATGGAATCAGAGACTGCGAAGATATCACAACTAAGACCGGAGACGACGAAAAGTGGTTTTCTACATTAACCCGAATTGAACCCGGAACCTGCGATCTGGCTACACCATGACCGGTGTGTACGTCACACCTCCACAGAGGCCGTAAGACATATAATAATAATACATCTAAAATTCGTATGGAAATTGACTTATTATCCCACACATTTTTATCAAGACTTTTTCACATTTTTATTTAAATCTCGTAAGCACTCAGTGTTACAAGCGAGTCCTCTGCCTACACCTTTTAACCTAAATTCATCTGCCCCCTCGTACGTCTCTAACGATGCGACCTTCTAAGGCAATCTCGCGTTACATATGTATGCACAAGTTGTCTTGCATAATGCTAACCGACAGAGAAGAGAGCTGAGAGACGGAGACACGGTACGAGAGTACTGTATCTCTTAATTTATTCATGTTCTGATAACTTGGAAGATTGTTTTGTGTTTTATGTAACTCGTATATTGCGAAGTTGGAAGGTACTCCACGGTATATACCACGTGTATATGTGTGTATATATGTGTGGCAGCGTGTGTATGTGTGTGGCAGCTTCTTTGTGTCTGATTCCATAATACAAGTGCTTGTGTTAAGTTACTTTGGGATCAGAGCGATGTATGGGATGTTGTCCCACTCTATGTATTTATTTATTACTAGCTGCCCCCCGTGGCTTTGCCCGCAGTCTAACACTTAACCCGGAACCCAAATTCTGTTTCTAAAATAAAAGTAGCCTATTTTCTCCTTATAACATTAGCTATCTGTTAGTAAATGTACTGTTTAAATCGGTTCAGCGTTGCGCAATTGCTATCTAGCCTACCTAACAGCACATACGTTGCTCTGATCTCAAATTAAGCAGCTAAAGCATGCGTGTTATGGAATCGGAAACAACGGAGGTATGACAAACACCCAGACTCAAGAAAATGGAGAAAGAGTGTACTATATCGATCAGACCTAGACCTGGAATGGAACCCGGCACCTCAGAGCCGGCGACACAATGCAAACTGGCGTTTATGCCACACGTTCACGGAGATCTACTAGCCTATATGTCGCTTAAATAGCATCAGTGAACAGAGAGATGTGGGTTTGAACGTGGTACCCGCGTGGGTGGTAGCAGGGCCCGGCTTGTACGGCTTACATAACACGGTTGCATAATCCCGAACGAGGCTGACCTTTTGCCGTGGGCCTTTCGGACTTCTGTGGCTTTTACTTGATTCATTACATTGTGTAACGCTCGATCACTGAATGCATTGAAAAATTATGCAGCCCACGGTAAAGTAACGATAGCCGAATGGTTGGGTGGTCGGAGTTTCGAGTCAAAGAGACCCGAGTTCGATCCCCAGGTGGCAGGCTCGTACCAATGGGTCTTTCAAAAACTTATGTACGTATTATATCGTTGGTTTGGATATAGCGACGGGCTCATCACCTGTCATGTTGTCCCCACAATATCTTCAGTGGAAGGTGGGTCAAAGGGACTTAATTGTCGAGACCTCTGTCTACCCCTGTATGGGGATATGTAGTGAAAATATTTATTTATTATTAATTATAAACTATTGTACATATTTTCCTTATTACATACTGCTGATAGTCACCTCACATGCAATTACGCTCTCAAGAAATATCACTAACGAAATGTATTTTGTTTCTGTTGCAGCGAGCAATCCATAAGCAGCGCCCGTGCCTCCGTCATGGTGTACGATGACCACGCGAAGAGGTGGATCCCGTCGGGCTCCAGCTCCGGGCTGTCCAAGGTCCACATATACCATCACACGCAGCACAACACCTTCCGCGTGGTCGGGAGGAAGCTCAACGATCATGAGGTATGAAGAAAAATTAAAAAAAATGTATCTTCACCCCATTCCCAATAGAGGTCTAGACAATTAAGTCTTTTCACCGAAGATATTATTGGGACAATGTGACAGGTGGAGAGCCCATCTCCGTCTTTATGTCCAAGCCGACGAAATAGATCGTACATAAGTTTTTCGAAAAAAACAATTGGTACGAGTCTGCCACCTGCGGATAGAACTCCGGTTTCTTGACTCGAATTCCGATCACCCAACCACTCGATTATCACGACTTACCGTGTGTTCTTATGTTACCAATTAGTTTGAGTAATTGTGTGTTCTATCTTTATTGAAGTAATAATATTTACTATCAATACATACATATTAAGATTTTTTTGTGTTTAAAAGAATTTGTATCGTAATTCATTTAGTAAGCCTCTACTTGTTCGCCATTTGCCTGAGCGTCTGGTGTTGGTATTCCACAAATCTCACTAGTAGTCCTTGAATACCCATTTGACTGGATTTGGCTTGTGCTTTGTGCCAGAGACCACTTTCGTTCAATGATCACATAGTATAATAAATCTTATAAGTTGTTTGATACAAAATATTTTGGAAACGCAACCGTCTTTCGGGCCGAGTTGAAAATGATTTATGACGTCAAGTGTCTGCTTATTTTCATCACGATAGCCGAGTGGTCGGGTGATCGGAATTCGACTCAAGAGACCTGAGTTCGATACCCAGGTGACAGGCTCGTGCTAATAGGCTAATTCAGAACTAATGTACGATTTATGTCGTTGATTTGGACATAAATACTTCGACGGGCTCACCACCTGTCACGTTGTCCCGAAAATATCTTCGATGGAAGGTAGGCCAATGGGACTTAATTGTCTAGACAAGACGTCTGTCTACCCCTGTATTGGGATTTGCGTGAAGATTTTTATTTATTTTTTTATTATTAATGTAACTGCATGTAATTGGCAAATGGTACTAAAATAGCGCGCTTTAAATTAAAATAGGCGCCATGCATTTATTTTAGTACATTTGCCAATTATCGTTTGGTTCACGCACTAACATTTCAGTATATTACAGTCTGCCCCATTTGTCTAAATAAGTAAAAAATATATCCCCAGAGATTTTTTACGTTATCTGTCTATTACGGATCCTGCCCTCGGGTTATAAACGGGCTAGCGACGAATATATTGTACTATGTTTGTACTCGAGTCCAATATTTATGTATGAAAGTACTTTGTATGTTAGCTTGAACTAAGACGACAACATGCTCACCGCCTGTTACGTAGTCCTAAATAAGGTTCTTTAAATATAAGTCGAAAGGACTTAACTATCTAGACTTCTGTCTACCCCAGTATTGGTAATATGCGTGAAGAAATTTTACCTGCCTCGTTATGTTACCATCATCATGGTGTCTTATCATTTAAGGTGGTTATCAACTGCGGCATAGTCCGCGGACTGAAGTACAACCAGGCCACGGCGACCTTCCACCAGTGGCGCGACGCGCGGCAGGTGTACGGGCTCAACTTCTCCTGCCGAGAGGATGCCGACAGCTTCGCGAGGGCCATGATGCACACGCTCGAGGTAAACGCACGGACATACATTTAATGGAAAATGCATAGACAGGGAATGCATACATGCTTCTGGTCCCAAAGCAAGTAGCTGAAGCACTTGTGTTATGTAATTGGAAACAACGGAAGGTACCACAAACACCCAGATCAGAGACAATGTAGAAAAAGTGCTCTCTGCATCATTGATCCAGATCGACAATCGAACCCGGGACTGCAGAGCAGTTGACACCTTGAAAACCGGTTTGTACGTTTAATATAACGTACGTTTAAATAATACGGTAATATACCAAGGAGGTAGAAATTTGGCATGGAAAACGAAACCAAACTTCTGTATATGTAAGTCCACTGGGTAACATCTGGCTCGAAGGACCAATTGATGTAACGTTCTCCTAGTATCCACTAGCTAATTGCATGCTTATTATCAGAAAAGCCGCTGTACAATATGCATCTACTTTACCGCTGCTATTCTGTGAGACCGTACAATTGTTCAAGTCAATCCGGTTCATTCCTGCAAAAGCAAAATACTTTTATAGCTTTTTTAGTTGCGGCGTCAGACCCGAATTAGGCTATCCCAACGTAATAGTGCCGAACGTGCACATTTGGAAAGAAATGGGAAAGAAGATTTCTCGTCCGAAAAGTTCTAGAATGCCAATACAACACCATGAGCTCATTGAATATGATGCTACCGATCTGGTGTTAAGAGATTCGTGTTGGTCTTTGTAAGCTCGACACAACCCGTCCTTCCCGGGACTAACAAATCCATTCATAAAATCTTGTAATCAATCATTGTTAACAGATCCTGGCGAACAAAACTGTCACGAACTCGGCGCCGCCGCCGCCGCAGCCGCCCAATCCGCCGGCGCCGTACAACGGGCACAACAACGGCACGCACTACGACGAGGACATGGGGTACAGGTGGGAATGGCGGGGCGTAGTACTTGTTTGATTGGTTGTACGTTCGCTAATTTAAACTCTGTTTATCCGCGACTGTAACAACATTTTCATACTGTGTCTGATACAGATACACTGCGCTTAGTTTTGAAAGAAAGAAAGAAAGGTTTATTCGCCAAAATGCCGTGATAGATATTTGAAATTCAAATAGTACTCAAAACATAAAATAAAAAACACATAATTTACAAATAATATTAACTATACAATATTACAAATTATATAATACCCATACGCGTTTGTGTCAAGAAGTCATCTGGGAACAGGAGCTCACTCAGCATAATGCCATGAAATTTAGTTTTAATGCCATTGTTGTTGTTGGCAGGCGTTTATCAGTTTCTATTGGTTTTTGAAATTGAAAATTTAGTTTTAAATCATATTTATGGTGGTTCCTTTCATGCCGCTTAGCAGCATTGAAAATCTGATCATATTGTGTTTTTTCAACTCAATTAAAGTGGGCTCTAATACAAACTCGAAACTAAACGTACACCTCAATAAAATCCTGGGTTCTAGGAAAAGGAAGCTGTGAAAACAAAAGAAATGTATGAAAAGAAAGAAGAATTAGCATAACTTGAGAAGGGTAACTTTAGGTGAATTACTAAGCTTGATGACAAATATGTGCAAAAATGCCTTTCCTTATAAAAAAAAAAACAAGATTGGGTAGAGCGTGGTGACGGAATTCTATTTGTAGCCATAGAAAATGTAAGGAAAAAAGCGCGTTTAAGTAATAATTCGATGATAAATCTGAGCATCCAATACCTTTTAATTAAAAAAAAGAATGAAGCATATTCTTTCGATAGACAGTCTGACAAACTCGTATGAGATTTCATAATTTCTTTTATTATATAGGTCGAAATGCTATTTCATAGTATTTGATAATTCTTCATAAACATAAGATGATCTAGAAAAAAAAAGACTTGTATAAAACTTATTTTTGTTAGAATCCACTTCTACTAAGTTTAGTAATTCGGGATTATTTAGGTGATTTTAATAATGCAACAATAATACATTGATTATTTACAAGTAAAGTTTGTATGTTATTGTTCTCAATTTCCTACGGACCAATTACGTTCAGCTCTTCTCTCCTACTCTTAACATTCTCAAACATAACAACAGGACAATGACACGCGAAGACGCGGCCATGCTCCAGCAGCCGCAGTACCACGCGCCGCACAATCAGATACAACAGATGCAGCACCAGCAACACCCGCAGCATCCGCAGTACCATCAGCAGCCAAGCCAGTATCACGCTCCTCTGCAACATCATCAGGTGAGGTCGCAATTTTGAGACAAGGAACCGAGTTCGATCCCTAGGTGAGATACGTACCAATGGGTTTTTCAAAAACTTATGTACGAATTACATCGTTGGCTTGGACATAAAGACGGCGACGGGCTCACCACCTGTCACGTTGTCCCGAAAATATCTTCGGTGGAAGGTGGGTCGAATGGACTTAATTGTCTAGACTAGACCAGACAGAGTTCTACCCCTGTATTGGGAATTGCGTGAAGATATTTTTTTTTCAATGTTTGGTTTTGTTTCGTACTGAAATATCAAATTATGGTGAAAATTTTATGTCGGCTGTCTGTTGGTACTTTACCATAGATATTATATGGGTTCAGGAAATGTGGGTCTGTATTCACGTTTCCGCTTTATTAGATGTAACTGAAAATATTCTACAAGCTCTCGCGAGCATTCGAATCAATTCATTTTTCCCTGCTTATCAAAACTAAGATACTATGGATTTATGATTTGATTATGCTCATTTTGAAAGATGGAAAGTAAAAATGTTTATTTATCGCCACAACCAAAACCTTACTAATAATGTAAAATAAAAAAAATCTGTATTAAATACCGCTAACAAAGGCAGTTATTTTATATTATTATACACAGATTAAGGTTTCCTTCCTTCCCTATTCGTTTGTATTTTTTAATACATCATACAAATAGACAATCATTAAATTCTTCCAGTTTTCATCAATAAATTTCAATAAATTATTCACAATAGTAAATTTATGGGAAAGAAAGAACAAATAAGAAAAATTATTTCTGTGCAAAATACCTTTGTATTTAAACCTCTAGGAATAAATGTTATTATTAAGTGCTCTAAATAACATTATGTTGCAGTAAATGTAATGCAGTTCGGTAACCTGAATGCAAATAATAATTAAATACCCTTACATTCGCCATTTTCAGGATTAGTGTTGTCAGTCATATCATAATTATTAAATAAGTACTGTACGTATAACTGGAATAGTAATGGCCTCAATAAATATCCTTGAGGAATACCATACATCTAACTTGTTTAAGTGTATATCTATTGTAAAAACCAAAACAGATAAAGGGCGGATTGGTTTTATTTGCTATGTTTCTATCTTCCTGCAAATGGTTTCTGCTTTTTGTTTTCATTACAGAGACGTTTTTGTTATTTATAAATATAAGTAGTGATATAAATAAGTAGTGATAGAGCCACGCATCAGCTTTTGTTGTTGCATGAATGGGCCGGCTCGACCGGGGAAGTACCACGACCTCACAGAATACCGACGTGTTAATAAAGGAGTTTAACAAACTTCTGCGTTTCGTCTGGTGAGTGCAGGTAACCAGGCCCACACCCCCTCCCAAAAATTGGTGGGGGCATTCTCAAAAGCCGGCAACGCATCTGCTATTCCTCCGGTATTGCAGATGTTCATGGGCAACAGTAATCACTACTATCACGTGTGCCACCTGCTCGTTTGCCTCCCTTTTCTATAATAAAAAATGATATTTCTATTCTATTATTATATTTCTCTATTATTATATTTCATTTCTATTCTATTATTATGTTTCTATTACTATATTCTATTTTTCCCTTTTCTATAATAAAGTCACGATAGCCGAGTTGTTGGGTGGTCAGATTTCGAGTCGAGAGACCCGAGTTCGATCCCTAGGTGAGATACGTACCAATGGGTTTTCAAAACTTATGCACGAATTATATCGTTGGCTTGGACATAAAGACGGCGACGGGCTCACCACCTGTCACGTTGTCCCGAAAATATCTTCGGTGGAAGGTGGGTCGAATGGACTTTATTGTCTAGACTAGACCAGACAGAGTTCTACCCCTGTATTGGGAATTGCGTGAAGATATTTTTTTTCAATGTTTGGTTTTGTTTCGTACTGAAATATCAAATTATGGTGAAAATTTTATGTCGGTTGTCTGTTGGTACTTTACCATAGATATTATATGGGTTCAGGAAATGTGGGTCTGTATCCACGTTTCCGCTTTGTTAGATGTAACTGAAAATATTCTACAAGCTCTCGCGAGCATTCGAATCAATTCATTTTTCCCTGCTTATCAAAACTAAGATACTATGGATTTATGATTAGATTATGCTCATTTTGAAAAATGGAAAGAAAAAATGTTTATTTATCGCCACAACCAAAACCTTACTAATAATGTAAAATAAAAAAAATCTGTATTAAATACCGCTAACAAGGGCAGTTATTTTATATTATTATACACAGATTAAGGTTTCCTTCCTTCCCTATTCGTTTGTATTTTTTAATACATCATACAAATTGACATTCATTAAATTCTTCCAGTTTTCATCAATAAATTTCAATAAATTATTCACAATAGTAAATTTATGGGAAAGAAACAACAAATAAGAAAAAATATTTCTGTGCAAAATACCTTTGTATTTAAACCTCTAGGAATAAATGTTATTATTAAGTGTTCTAAATAACATTATATTGCAGTAAATGTAATGCAGTTCGGTAACCTGAATGCAAATAATAATTAAATACCCTTACATTCGCCATTTTCAGGATTAGTGTTGTCAGTCATATCATAATTATTAAATAAGTACTGTACGTATAACTGGAATAGTAATGGCCTCAATAAATATCCTTGAGGAATACCATACATCTAACTTGTTTAAGTGTATATATATTGTAAAAACCAAAACAGATAAAGGGCGGATTGGTTTTATTTGCTATGTTTCTATCTTCCTGCAAATGGTTTCTGCTTTTTGTTTTCATTACAGAGACGTTTTTGTTATTTATAGCTAAAAATAAGTAGTGATAGAGCCACGCATCAGCTTTTGTTGTTGCATGAATGGGCCGACTCGACCGGGGAAGTACCACGACCTCACAGAATACCGGCGTGTTAATAAAGGAGTTTAACAAACTTCTGCGTTTCGTCTGGTGAGTGCAGGTAACCGGAGGCCCACACACCCCCCTCCCCAAAAATTGGTGGGGGGGGGGGGGCATTTCTCAAAAGCCGGCAACGCATCTGCTATTCCTCCGGTATTGCAGATGTTCATGAGCGGCGGTAATCACTATCACGTGTGCCACCTGCTCGTTTGCCTCCCTTTTCTATAATAAACAATGATATTTCTATTCTATTATTATATTTCATTTCTATTCTATTATTATATTTCTATTACTATATTCTATTTTTCCCTTTTCTATAATAAAGTCACGATAGCCGAGTTGTTGGGTGGTCGGAATTTCGAGTCGAGAGACCCGAGTTCGATCCCCAGGTGGCAGTACCAATGAGTTTTTCATAAACTTATGTACGAATTTCATCGTTGGCTTGGACATAAAGGCGGCGACGGGCTCACCACCTGTCACGTTGTCCCGAAAATATCTTCGGTGGAAGGTCGGTCAAAGGGACTTAATTGTCTGGACTTGACCTCTGTCTACCCCTATATTGGGAATTGCGTAAAGATTATTATATTATTATGATATTTCTATGGTTCAGAAACAACTCTCCCTCCATTATGGGAGAGGCCTGCTGTGGACTCACCAGCCATTCAATGTAACATTGTTAAATTACTAACTTTAGATTTCAAGTCTGTTTAATTTTTAGTCTTAGCAACTGTGTTGTACATTGTTAGTCGCAGTGAGCGCACTAGAGAATAAGTTCTCGTGTCTCGAAGTTTTCACACAGAATTATGAATTTAATTTTATTGGTAGGTCATTTTAGCTGAATATAGCTCTGATTATTTTTCGACTACATTCCAAAATTTATTTGTTACCGGTATTCGAAAACGATACACGAAATGGCGGTGTTTAAATCCTTTTTAATGTTTAATAATGTAAGTAATTTTTTGTGTTTTTTTTTTTTTTTAAGTTAAACTTCAGTTTCACTATGCACGTGTCAAACCCTGTTTTTGGGAATAAACCGTTCTTCGCGATATCTATCTAGATTGTACAAATGATTTGGGTTGGTAACAGCCGGCGCAGCAATCGGCAGGCGCGGCGCCGCCCGCGCCGCCGCCGCACGCCGCGCACGGGCCGCACACGCTGCCGCACGCGCCGCACGCGCCGCCGCCCGGACACCACCGCACCAGCAGGTACGTGCCGCCGCATGAAAATGGGGGGGGGACACACACACTCAAGAAATGTCTGAGTCGCCGCACGCGTCGCCGCATGGAAATGGGACACAGACACACACACACGCACACACACAAGAAATGTCCTATCCCAAAGTAAGTTGATAAAGCACGCGTGTTACGGTATCGGAAACAACGAATATACCACAAACACCTGAGGATACCTAGACTACGCTGACCCGATCGGAAATCGAACCTGGCCCGTACTGGTCGCAGTCAAATAATCTGACCTTAAATATTGTGTTCCTCTCAGCGCCCCCATGCCGCCCAACATGACGCTGTCTGCCGCCAACGCTCCGCCACCGGTGCCACCGCATCAGAACTTACCGGCACCCTCTAACGTAAGTTATTGCATTCTAATTATATAAGTTGGTAATTTAAAAAAAATTTCCTTTTGTGCGTAAGGAAACAGTGTCTTTAATTTTTATGATAATAGAAAAAAATATAGAGACAATAGTAGTCTGTATAGAGTGAACGGTTTAGAATCTTTATTTCACAAAATAATTACATTTGCATTCACTTACATGAGAAATGTACTAACTAATAACTACAGTCAATATGAAGGTACTTACAATTTTACAATAACTTCAAAAATGCCTTTGACAAACACATGTCACTTGCACCAACAATTTACATGTATTATTTTTCTGTATATCGTAACTTATTTTATAATTTAATATTAATCTATTTAAATTTTACAAGATCAAAACTAACACAAACAATGCCACTTAATAGTTGTTGTTGAATATTATGTAATTTGTTTTTGTTTCATTTATGGTCAGTAAATTGCACTGACCACATATTTAGTAAGTTAATGTCTTTTTGAGCATCTTCAAAGATTACATCTGCCGACTGCCCAGAGTAAAATAAACTGGTATCGTCGGCATATAACGTTATCTCTCCCTTAAGATCCAACTCGAATACATTATTAATATAAACAAGAAATAAAAGCGGACCCAAAATCGACCCCTGCGGAATTCCACACGTGTTCGGTGCGGGCCTACTTTGATAAGTGCCACTTTTAACCACTTGAAACCTATCTTTTAGATATGACTGAAACATATTTGATGCAATCCCAGTAACTCCAATACTTTGCAACTTTTTTAGCAGGAGATCATGACTTATAGTGTCGAAAGCCTTTTTTAGGTCTATAAAAATACCAAGAGTAATTTGTTTACTATCTATACTGTTTTTTAAATTTGTAACTAAATCAACGATTGCAGTAAGTGTATTCGATTTTTTTCGGAAACCATATTGTTTTTTATTAAAAAAAACCTATTATATTTAAATAAGTATTTAGACGATTATGCAGAATCCTTTCAAATATTTTAGAGATAACTGGAAGGACTGATATCGGTCGATAATTGTTAGTATCAGTTTTATCACCAGCTTTAAAAATGGCTGTGACTTTAGCAAGTTTAAGACTATCAGGAAAATAACCCTCTTCGAGACACTTATTTAAAACTAGTGCTAAAATGTCAACCATAATTTTTTTAATACATTTTATGGTCTTAGTACTAATTCCGTCGATACCAGTGCTAGTATTAGTATTAAGACTATCGATTATTTTTTCAACGTCCCGGCTAGTGGTTGGTCTTAAATAAGATAGGCCCTCTGAAGTTATTAGTTTAGCATATGTAATAGTATAAGTCTTATTATTATGATATTTTTGTGGTATTCCTTGAGATAGTTGTGAACTAATGGTCGAGAAAAACGTGTTTAAAGTGTGAAATATTCACAAATTTGCTGTTCATCAGTAATGATTGTATTGCCTATATTTATTTTAGTGAGACCTCTTGGCTCATTAGGTGTGTTATTGGATAGAGATTTTATAAGTCTCCACATTTTAAATGGTTTTGTTATACATTCTTGAAACGTTTTTAAACAATATTGCTTTTTGGCTTTTCGTATAATTTCATTAGTTTGGTTTCTCAAAGTTTGGAATTTTAGTTTAAGTTTTTCATTAGTTGCAATAACCAACTAATGAAAAACTTAAACTAAAATTTTTAGTTTGTATCATAATTTATTTCTATATGATTCCTTTTTCGTTATTATATCCTTATAGTTATTTATTATTTGATAGCTTATGTTTTGTTTGATTAGGTTAAATATTGCGTTTGATTGGTTCTTTGCTTGTTTTTAGGAATAGACTTAATTATATAATTTTTGGAGCACCTTTTATGTATTTTATTGTAAGATTTGTTTCTCCTTTCTGAATCCTTTGCTTCAGTATTTGTTTTAGGGCTTTCAGATATTTCTGTTGCTGTGGTGTTTGGTCCGAGTAAATGTTAATAGTGTCAGATACCATAGTTCTCTTATGTTGTAACATATATTTTGCTATATCTTCATGAGCGAAGCAAACCTTAATTGGGCGACCACCGTCAGCGTCACGAGTATATCTTCCAAGACGAAAAGCCTTTGTTGGCAATGTTTATAAATAGATTGTGTTATTTTTGTTACTTGATTCGTGAAGTTTACAGAATTTCTTCGTTCAAAAATGTCTTCTAGGTGTGATTCTGGAATACCTGTAATAATAATATTTTTATTCCTTTCATTTCGCTCTTGAAATTCACTGACAACATTTTCTAATTTTATCAATTGTTCTTATTCCATGTTCAATGTTGGTTGCGAGTTTGCTCTGAGCATTTTTACATCTGATTCGATATTCAAAATCTTTTTTTCAGCAGTTTTATTTGCTTTGAATAGAGTTGCCAAATCCGATTTTATGATATTTTGTTCAGATATAATATTCTCAGTTGTTAACTTCATACTGCACATTTGTGAATTGATTGAGGATATGTCACTGCATATTTGATTTAGCTTATCGTCTTGATTATTGGTAAATGTTGTTAACACAGTCATAGTCTGATTTATTTGTTTTCGCAGTTCAACAATTTCTTTTCGTATATTATCTTGTTCAGGCACTTTCCTTTTATAATTATAAAGGTTATTCGTGGGGTACTTGAATTATCTTGTTCCTTCGGTAAGTGAAATAGTTTTAAAGTCGATTATCATGTAGTACTACCGTTTAAACATACATTTTGACGCGTTATAGAGGATACCCTCTATAACGCGTCAAAATACATCCTTTATATCCAACAAGTCTCCCATATTACCCTATATAACTTTCATAGGGTATAGGATAACTTAAAGTGTATAACTTATAAAATCCTTGTAAGTCAGGTTTTGGTCTCATAGCCGTAATTATCATCCTTACAGGGGCCCCTGCAGGGTCCGGTCGCGCCGCCCACTCCCCCCGCGGCGCCTCAGCCACCACCAATGGTCAGTATGTTGCTTTAACAGGTTGAATTTCAATTGTTACCTCTGCTGTAGTTTGCTTGGTAAACATTAGTCTGTTTTACATGGCCAGCGAATATCAGAAACTGATGATACTAATTATATTTTTTTTACTTTGAATAATAATTGAATTTCTCTGTTCCTCTCATAAACTTCCTCTACGCTTTCCTCTATGTTCTAATGAAAAGCTCTTCCTTAAACATCCTATTCGATCCTCTCATTTTTACCATAAATCTTTTCCTGCTGTTGCTGTTAAGTTTTGGAACTCTTTATCTCCGTCCATTAAACTTGCTCAAAACCTGGATTCTTTTAAAAAACAGGTCAGAGATTATTTATCCATCCCTATCCCTAGCTTCTATGTCAATTCCTCCGATATTTAGAGAAGGACGAATCCCTCAGATATTTTCCCTATGCCAATGTTCTCTCACAGCATGTATGTATAACGGATTGTGTGTGTGTCCCGGCAGCAGCCGGCGCCGGCGGCCGCGCCCCAGCCGACGCCCGCGCCGCCGCCGCCGCCGCCGCCGCCCGCGCAGCCCGCGCCGCCGCCGCCGCCGCCGCCGCCGCCGCCGCCGCCCGCGCAGCCCGCGCCGCCGCCGCCGCCGCCGCCGCCGCCGCCCGCGCAGCTGCAGCAGGCGCGGCTCAAGCGACAGGCCAAGGTACGTATCCACGCACACGTGTCACTCCAATGTGCTGTTAGATTAACAGTTTCACACGAACAAAACTCCAAATTTCCAAAATTTAAAAATTAATTCAAAATTCATCTTACAGTAAATACATCTTAATTAAGTAGAATATATAGGTTTTAAACTGTAAGGACAAATTTTCTAAGTTGTGTCATATACTCAACAGGGTGTTATAGTTTGGTATGGGTACAGTACTGGTACAAAGTACAAAACTATATACAGACATAAGCAAAGCTTTCGATAGTGTTAAGCATATATATATGCTAATTAAGATGTTCCATTTGTTGGGTGTTTGCGGTAATTTGCGCTCTAGGTTTCGTAGCTACTTATCCCTCAGATCGAAGAGGTTTTAGTTACTGAATATGAATCAATAGAATTTTTATAATCATCTGGGGTACCTCAAGGGTGTCATATGGGACCCATGTTTTATCTTTTATATGTAAATGATTTGCCTAATTTATCGGATGCAGAACGCTTCAAGGGGATTTGTATAACTTTCTATAACCTCGAATATCGATAAGTGTAAACATATAAAATTTACTAAATAAACACAATGAAATATTCTAAATTTACTAAATTCCGCGACTATAACCTCAGCGATTTTCTGGATAAAAAAAAGCATTGAACAATAGTTGAAAGCAATAAAACCTAATTAGTCAAAAATATTCAAACATAATAATGAATTGTGATCGGACGCAGGGATATTCATTAGTACAACATCTTCTATTCAAAAATCTAATTATGATAATTTTTATAGCGACATCTATTCAGGATTGTTGGCTCATCCCAATAGTTTGTTTTCTTTCTATTCCAAATTCAAAAATGATTCGCCGTCAGCGCCCTCTATTGAGCGTTCCGCTTTGCGTCTCGGCAGGCGAGCGCCGCGGCGGCCGAGGCGGCGTCCCCTCCCGGCGCGGGCGCAGAGCACTCTGGCTCCTCCACGTCGTCGGGCTCGTCGCGCGCCGCGGGGGCGGCGGGCGGCGCGGGGGCGGCGGGGGGCGCGGCGCCCGCGGGCGGCACGCTGCACTGCATGATGCACGAGATGGCGCGCACGCTGGCCCGGCGGCGCGCGCACCTCGACCGCGCCGAGGTGGGATATTCGACTCTATTGCAATGTTAATAAGAACCATAATAGAATGCTCGCTTTCATTGCAGCATTTAATATGATCGTCCTTTAATATGACCTTCCAATACGAGTTTAGTTTAATCTTGTGATTTTTAATCGAAGTGTATGTATACAAATACTGATTAAATGCTCTAAGAGAAAACCCTTGACAGTGTCAATGGTTACCAATAGATGGCGTGTGTCGACACCCTATTGGTGAGGGGAGGTGGGAGGGTGGGTACATTCCCGCGTAACTGAGTAGGCTTGCGTGTGTTGCAGGAGTCGTCGGCTGACAGCTCCGCGACGTCGACGCCGCTGAAGACGTGGGAGCGCTCGGCCACGCTGCCGCACCGCCTGCCTGCCGCCTGCAACGGCAGCACGCGTGAGTCGCGCTCCTCTCTCTCTCTCTCTCTCTCTGTCTCTGTCTCGCATTCGTCGGCGGACAGCTCCGCGACGTCGACGCCGCTGAAGATGTTCGCACATGTTCAATAGCTAATCATAACTGGTTATTTAATGCTATGGTTGATTTAGATAATGCATATAAATATTTTACATTTTAATTTTTAATCAATTTTAAATTCTAAAAATGTGTTGCAATCCGTTTCATGTATGTTTTTAAAGCTCACATTTATATTGTTTACGTCAATGATTCATTAAATTTATAATTTTTTCCTCCATGTTGACAGGGAAGTTATTTTTATATAGCCAAGAAATTATTAATGTTAGCAGTTCCTTTAATTCTTATTATGCATATCAAAGTACATTTAAATTTCAAAATTTAAAAAAAATATTTGGAAATTTAAAAATTTGTGATTATAAGCGTAATGTCTTCTCCTAATGAAATTTTTCTATACTTTACTTATTTATATCATTTATATACAATAGAAAGTAACGATAGCCGAGTTGTTGGGTGGTCAGAATTTCGAGTCGAGAGACCCGAGTTCGATCCCCAGGTGGCAGTACCAATGAGTTTTTCAAAAACTTATGTACGAATTTCATCGTTGGCTTGGACATAAAGGCGGCGACGGGCTCACCACCTGTCACGTTGTCCCGAAAATATCTTCGGTGGAAGGTGGGTCAAAGGGACTTAATTGTCTAGACTTGACCTCTGTCTACCCCTGTATTGGGAATTGCGTGAAGATATTTATTTATTTATTTATTTATATACAATAGAAATAGAAGTGGGCCTAGGACACTTCCTTGGGGCACACCAAATTTATTTAATATGTGTCTTAATATAATCTATACCCATTTTAAAGTTGTG
Organism: Sericinus montela; assembly: GCA_029286605.1. Taxonomy (NCBI): domain Eukaryota; kingdom Metazoa; phylum Arthropoda; class Insecta; order Lepidoptera; family Papilionidae; genus Sericinus; species Sericinus montela. Next base: position 3,157,948 of record JAGSMR010000050.1, read on the forward strand.
TCTATACTATTCTGTCTATCTCTACAATTTCCATTCTATTTTCCAAATATGTTCTTATCCAACTTAATGCAAGGCCTCTAATACCATATATTTAAATTTTTTTTAAAAGCAAGCCATGGTAAACGAAATCAAAACCTGTTGATTTGTCAAAATATAGGGCTGTAACAATGTAGTTAACATTAACTTTATGGAGTTTTTCGATAACTTTATAATATTAGATTGATTATTCTGGAATGAAAGTGAAGTTAATGAAAGTTATTTTATGAAGCATAACCCGTTTTAAGAGTTTTGAAATTATTGGAATAGTGGTGATAGGTCTGTTATTATAGAATTTAATTTATGATAATAGTATATGTATGATAGAATGTAATTTAGAATTTCCTAATGTAATGGTTTAATAATGCTTAATATGTCTGTTCCGAAAAATGTGTGATTGCATAGACATTACCAAGGTGTGCTAGGACTTTAGCAATTTTTCTTTTTCTGGCCTAGTTTTTATTATTTCGGTTGATATTTCGTTATAACATGTATATGATGTGTCTTTAAAGTCATAATATTTTTTAAATGTCATTATTATTTATCGGTGTCGTGAAAGTTGTGTATTTCATTATTTTTGTAGTTGTATTTTTGTATGATTACTTAAGTTGTAAGAATTTATAAAAAGATGGATAAATCTATTTCTATTAAAACAGGATCAGTAAAAACATTTATATCATGGAATATTTCATTACCAGTATAGGAACGATTGTTAAATTCTTGTGTAAAACTAGTGAACCAATTTTCTTTTATTGAAATCATCAGTCGGTACTATATCGCCTTGCAGCTAATTCGGAGTCTGCGCAGCAACCGCCGCAATCGCCACGCTCCGTGCGGAAACGCTTCGGCTCGGCCAGCGAGGAGACTATACTCAAGGTATTTAAACATGACGCATTTCATTGAATTTTTACACCATGTAAGCCATACCGACCTTTTTGTTAGTAAATTGAAATAAAAAATAAACATTGTCATAGTTTGTAAACGTGGTGTGTGTCGCGCTGCTTGGGTGTGTGTGCGTGCTGTCGCACTACGTGCGTGTGTGTCTGTCGCACTGCGTGTGCGTGTGTGTCTGTCGCACTGCGTGTGCGTGTGTGTCTGTCGCACTGCGTGTGCGTGTGTGTCTGTCGCACTGCGTGTGCGTGTGTGTCTGTCGCACTGCGTGTGCGTGTGTGTCTGTCGCACTGCGTGTGCGTGTGTGTCTGTCGCACTGCGTGCGTGTGTGTCTGTCACTGCGTGTGCGTGTGTGTCTGTCGCACTGCGTGTGCGTGTGTGTCTGTCGCACTGCGTGTGCGTGTGTGTGTCTGTCGCACTGCGTGTGCGTGTGTGTCTGTCGCACTGCGTGTGCGTGTGTGTCTGTCGCACTGCGTGTGCGTGTGTGTCTGTCGCACTGCGTGTGCGTGTGTGTCTGTCGCACTGCGTGTGCGTGTGTGTCTGTCGCACTGCGTGTGTGTGTGTGTGTCTGTCGGACTGCGTGTGCGTGTGTGTTCGCCGCACTGCGTGTGCGTATGTGTCTGTCGCACTGCGTGTGCGTGTGTCTGTCACTGCGTGTGCGTGTGTGCGTGTGTGTCCTGTCGCACTGCGTGTGCGTGTGTTCGTCAATTGCGTGTGCGTGTGTGTGTTCGTCAGACTGCGTGCGTGTGTGCGTGTGTGTTCGTCAATTGCGTGTGCGTGTGTTCGCCGCACTGCGTGCGTGTGTTCGTCACCGCGTGCGTGTGTGTGTTCGTCAGACCGCGTGCGTGTGTGTTCGCCGCACTGCGTGTGCGTGTGTGCGTGTCTGTCGCACTGCGTGTGCGTGTGTGCGTGTGTGTCTGTCACTGCGTATGCGTATGTGTCTGTCGCACTGCGTGCGTGTGTGTTCGTCAATTGCGTGTGCGTGTGTGTTCGCCGCACTGCGTGTGCGTGTGTGTGTTCGTCAGACTGCGTGTGCGTGTGTTCGTCAGACCGCGTGTGCGTGTGTCTGTCACTGCGTGTGCGTGTGTGTTCGTCAATTGCGTGTGCGTGTGTGTCTGTCGCACTGCGTGCGTGTGTTCGTCAGACTGCGTGTGCGTGTGTTCGTCACCGCGTGCGTGTGTGTTCGCCGCACTGCGTGTGCGTGTGTTCGTCACCGCGTGCGTGTGTGTTCGCCGCACTGCGTGTGCGTGTGTGTTCGCCGCACTGCGTGCGTGTGTGTTCGCCGCACTGCGTGTGCGTGTGTGTGTTCGTCAGACTGCGTGTGCGTGTGTGTTCGCCGCACTGCGTGCGTGTGTGTCTGTCGCACTGCGTGCGTGTGTGTCTGTCACTGCGTGTGCGTGTGTGTTCGCCGCACTGCGTGTGCGTGTGTTCGTCAATTGCGTGTGCGTGTGTGTTCGCCGCACTGCGTGTGCGTGTGTGCGTGTGTGCGTGTGTGTTCGTCAATTGCGTGTGCGTGTGTGTTCGTCGCACCGCGTGTGCGTGTGTGCGTGTGTGTTCGTCGCACCGCGTGTGCGTGTGTGTGTTCGTCACCGCGTGCGTGTGTTCGCCGCACTGCGTGTGCGTGTGTACGTGTCTGTCGCACTGCGTGTGCGTGTGTGTCCTGTCGCACTGCGTATGCGTGTGTCTGTCGCACTGCGTGTACGTGTGTGTCTGTCGCACTGCGTATGCGTGTGTGTGTCTGTCGCACTGCGTGCGTGTGTGTCTGTCACTGCGTGTGCGTGTCTGTCACACTGCGTGTGCGTGTGTCTGTCACTGCGTGTGCGTGTGTGTCTGTCACTGCGTGTGCGTGTGTCTGTCACTGCGTGTGCGTGTGTGTCTGTCGCACTGCGTGTGCGTGTGTGTCCTGTCGCACTGCGTATGCGTGTGTGTCCTGTCGCACTGCGTGTGCGTATGTGTCTGTCGCACTGCGTATGCGTATGTGTCTGTCGCACTGCGTATGCGTATGTGTCTGTCGCACTGCGTATGCGTATGTGTCTGTCGCACTGCGTGTGCGTGTGTGTCTGTCGCACTGCGTGTGCGTGTGTGTCTGTCGCACTGCGTGTGCGTGTGTGTCTGTCGCACTGCGTGTGCGTGTGTCTGTCACTGCGTATGCGTGTGTGCGTGTGTGTCTGTCGCACTGCGTGTGCGTGTGTGTCTGTCGCACTGCGTGTGCGTGTGTGTCTGTCGCACTGCGTGTGCGTGTGTGTCTGTCACTGCGTGTGCGTGTGTCTGTCGCACTGCGTGTGCGTGTGTGCGTGTCTGTCGCACTGCGTGTGCGTGTGTGTCTGTCGCACTGCGTGTGCGTGTGTGTCTGTCGCACTGCGTGTGCGTGTGTGTCTGTCGCACTGCGTGTGCGTGTGTGTCTGTCGCACTGCGTGTGCGTGTGTGCGTGTCTGTCGCGCTGCGTGTGCATGTCTGTGATGTCATCCGCTGTGTCCGCAGCAGGTGAACGGGTCGGGCGAGGGCGGGTGCGTGACCGCCGCCGAGTGGGACGCGTTCAAGCAGGAGATGCTGCGCGAGATGCGGCAGCAGCTCAATCAGATCAAGAAGGAGATCTTGGACGGTCGGTATCTGCACACATTAGTATTGTAACGTCTTTTTTTCTAAAAAGTGAGGGTAAAGGAAAGGAAACTTACTGACTTGGGCATTGTCTTCCAACCCAGGGCGGTATGAAACATAATTAGGGTTTCGAGTTAAGTGTTAAACTGCGGGCAAAGCCCCTAGGGGCAACTAGTCATATAAATACTAAAATTTACCTGGAAGAGATCACTTTTAGTGAGGAGGACGCCCATTGTACCTTTTAATGTTGTTTTTTGTAATTCCTCCTTATGTAATTTTATTCCGCGGTGTACAATAAAGTTACATTTCATGAGATTTTATATATAATAAATATATAAATATCTTCACGCAATTCCCAATACAGGGTAGACAGAGGTCAAGTCTAGACAATTAGGTCCCTTTGACCCACCTTCCACCGAAGATATTTTCGGGACAACGTGACAGGTGGTGAGCCCGTCGCCGCCTTTATGTCCAAGCCAACGATGAAATTCGTACATAAGTTTTTGAAAAACTCATTGGTACTGCCACCTGGGGATCGAACTCAGGTCTCTCGACTCGAAATTCCGACCACCCAACAACTCGGCTATCGTGACTTTTTGTGACTTTTCATGAGATTTTCATTTAAAAATCGTGGTAGTTACTTAAAGTCCACATTTCATTCAACTCTGGCACTTATCCCCACAGCGATGAAGGCGGAATTCGCGCGCAGATAAGGCCGCGTTGCGTCCCCGAGTGAAACTAGTCTGCCCGGCATCGGTGAACATTTATTTAAGCGTATCGTTTGCGAAATACAACGACCCATAAACATGTCTTTATGCATTACTCTCCTCCCCTCCCGCATTTACCCCCTTCCCCCTCCATCCCCTCTCCCAAATGTCATTGACTGGATTACTGTACAATGTTCAATTTAATGTGTATTTGTCATAATCAATGTCATGTCTTCATCCCCCTCCCCACCTCGCCCCCCTCCCCCACTCCAGCCCCTCTCCCCACCCATGGTTGACTGTGGAATACTTATACAATGTTATATTTAATGTGTATTTGTCGTAATCAATGTCAATTTTGACTTTGTCAAATGCAAGTATTGCTTCATTGTTAAAAGATTAAACGTTTTGAAACAATAGAATATTGCAATCTCGTGATGTATGAAGGAATGCATAATTCCAACCATTTTGATTGATTTTCACTGGATATCGTTGTATAAGACGACAAAATTGTGTTTGCACAAAAGAAATGTACATTAAAATTGTATTTGATATTAATAAAAAAAAATGCTGTAAACCATTTACTAATGTTTATAATTATAATAAAAATATCTGTTCATCAGTGTCTACATGGTATAATGTGATTAAATATGATGTATTACATGTGTAGTGTTGTCAGCGTCGGAAAAAATTGACGACGTGCATGGCAACACTTATCTGTGTCGCGATAATTGTAATCGGAGTATATTGAGGTTGCGGAAGGTCATAATTTCTTGTACGGAGTGTTTCATAATCACATGCGCTGATCTGTTTTGATTTCAATCGGTGTACACAGAATGCTAGGAAATATTCGAATATGTTTATTACTCTCTGTATGAGAAAGGGAGTTATCCGATAGGCGAAGAGATAGAAGAGATTTAGAAATAGCGCACTAATATCGAAGCATAAAACGCAAGTTGTGTTTTTTTTTAATTTTATACTTAAATATATTTATTCGAATACGTATTGTACGTAGTGTGTAAGATTACGAATTTCGAAAATTGATCCTTTCACTGTTTGGTACGAAACTACTTGATACTTTTAAAGTGAAGAACTGATTAGTTATTAAATGGAAATTTATTCCAAATAAAAAAAAAAGATAGTGTTTCTTCTTCAATACCTATTTTTAAACAAAATTCAAAACTTTGTTTTGTAAACTTGACATGTCATTGTTTACGCGCGCATTTAGTTTTTTTTTAATGATTAAACACATCGAATCAGACAGTGAAATCGATTCCACCACATACATGTATTATCTTACCTAGTGTCAAGGTATTTTTAAAACTAGTATTATTCGATATTTATTGACCTCCATCGCGATTGGCAACGCAAGTGTTGTCTACACTTGAATGTTCTATGGATTGCATGTTTGATTTATTGATAACCTGTGTTGCCATACGCACGCGACGCCGTAGTGTAAGGTACCGTTTATAGATATGATAAAATTATGTATGTTACGCGATTAATCGATTCTCGTGTCGGGTGGATTTGTTATCAATTAGAGCATCCTGTATATGTATTTGTATAGTCTTCCAAATGTTAAGAAGCGAGTTAACAATTTCATGTATTGTTTTTTTTTTTCGGGTGATTTTCTGGAATTATAAAACAACAATATATTGTTGTTATGTACTATATATAGTACAAAATGTATCGATTTTTTAAGTTTTAAGGTTAAAAATATCTAGTTTCGATTTGAAGTGCGTAATCAGCTTGAGAAAGAATGAGCCAAACTAGTAACTAAGCGCTTGCGGCTGAGCTTTCACCCGGCACGAGATGACACGTCCCCAAAAAATAAAAAAAAATAATTGTATCACAATATCACATTAAAGTCGCTTAGAATTACAAGCTCGTAGCCCGTACTGAAGATTTGTTTCGAGTACCCTACAGATAGATGAATCACATGTTAGTTATTAAGGTATAGGACTGATAGATCATTCCAGAAGATCGAGCACTCGATCGGCCTATTAAATGTTAATCTTTGACACCATTTAGAGAAAAAAAAAACATAAACGACGTTTAGATATGGCTTTTTTTAACAGTAACTGGTGCTGAAATATTCCATATAACTCAGAACCTGAGAACGCATTTATCGAAGACATCATTCTGACATTTTTCTGCAATACGAAAATGTTGAATTCAATCCATTTAGTGATATTTATACAACTATGTAATTATAGGTTATATACTGTATAGTTTTAAAAAGTTTACAGACTAACCAAATTTTTAGTCGGTTTTTTCTTTAACATTCTCTTATATTATACAATTACTTTATATTGGTCTCAGTAATATCAAAGATTTGTATTTATTATCGGTATTATGTAATATTAATGGATTTTATGTATGTCTGTCGTAAATTCTTGAAGATCGCTTACTTATTTACTTATTTTTTTGGGTGTCTTATAATCTACATATTTTTTTTTCTAGAAATAGGTTACGTTGTTTGAATGTGTCAAACTACTGTCAAAACTCCCGCCATAAAAATGCCGCGAAACTGATGTTTTTTTGTGCCAGTGTTAGACTGCTAAGGGTAAAATTTTTTAGCCTAATTTTTTTATTTTACCTATCAGTGACTAATTTTATATAAAAAATTAAAAATCGAAAGTAAATAACACTTCATTATTGTAATTAATGTTTTAATGCGTTATGTAAAGTGGGCATTTTTTATACAGTATGTTCGGAAAAGTTTTTGTAGCAGCTTTTATACTTCTATATAATGTTGTATTAAAGACTAATGCGTTTGATAATTTCATATATTTCATATATTTGCAATATATAACAATATAAACCTTAATATTTTCGTTTCTATGCTAGAGTAGGTTACCAAAATGTTGTAATAACGTTACGCGAATTGAATCCACGAGGATTTTTTTGTAGTCGCTCTTATGTAAATAGAAATTTTATAGAATTATATTTTTTGTGATCACATTTTTTATTTCTACGCTTTCGTTGTGTAAACACGGACAGATTTTACGATCGATAGCTGATGGAAATAGTAAGTATATGATATATACAACGTACCTATGTATCTATATAACAATGGAACGAGTGTATAATATTGACATGATTGTAAACGTATTAGACGCTCTGAAATATATATTTTCCGTTATTGAAATAATATGTAATAGACATGTCTACTGCTAACTGCGAACGTCTCCTGTCCCGATTTCATAGATTCCTAGATATTTTTATTATTTTTTTATTCAAATCAACCAACACTGACGATGAGTACATTTCTAGATTATGTAGATTAGAAGAGAATTTTTTACAGTATTTGTAGGTAGTAGAGAAAATTTTCTAATCAAAACAAAATTCTATCCGATGATAGTCTGATGTAAATGCTAGTTCTCTCTCTCTCTGCTAATGTGAACAAATTTAATTTAAGTTATGTGTTTACCTCTTCGTTTTACGACAAAATTTAATTTTTATGTCTAGTAGGTATTTTACTAAAGAAAATATTTAAATATTATCTTCGGTGGAAGGTGGGTCGAAGGGACTTAATTGTCGAGACCTCCGTTTACCTCTGTATTGCGTAAAGATATTGAAGAGATTTTCTTGTTTATTTTTAAAATATTTTGCTAAAATTTTACTTGCGCATGTTCAGTTGTATGTGTCTTCTTCTTAGTTTTATCGCCCCTCTTTTTAGAATTCTGCTATTGTCAAGTCAGTCAGTTGTGTGTGGTCCATAACCATTTGTAGGGGACAGTAGACATGTTTTTGTATTCGCATTTAAATAGTACGAAATCATTTTACAAATTAACAACTATCATTTCTAGTTTCAGTGATCCTCCTCTCGTAGAAAGTGTTTATAATTTCGTTACACTATACCATAGATTATACAGCATTGTTTATGTGTTATCTATATGATATATACTGCCACAGATTATAAACGTACACGCAATGATCTCGGACGTTAACAGACTAAGCAGTGTTGGCTTACTGTTTGTGTAAATACGCTGGAGTCAATAAACTGTACCTAAGTGAAATGTATTTTGTGTTTTATTTTAATACTTTCCGCTGCAACAAACAGACAGAAATTATACATACATTTATACATACACACACATACATACATACATACATACATACATAAATATATACATACATAACAAACTTTAAAGTCCACTGCAGGGCATAGATCTCTCCCACAGGGATTTCCCATCATCGCCACGCTTGGCAAGTGGATTGGCGATCGCAGCACCAGACCACTTGAACCTCAGACGCTGCTGCCCATCTTCGGTCTGATTATTTTGTTCTTATATTTTTAGAGATGATTATTCCGCCATCTATAGGTTGCCATTACGATATTCAAGGCTGTTTCCCTTAGTCGCCTCTTACGACATCCACGAGAAGGAAGGAAGTGGTAATATTCTTTTACCGTTACCACACGGTGGCATACATAAATAACAGCCTGCAACAGTCCACTGCTGAATATAGGCCATTCCTGTGGAAAGGTTTGCTATAATATAAATATAGGCCATTCCTAAAATATATAACATAAATAAATATAGGCCATTCCTGTGGAAAGGTTTGCAACAAGAGGATTGACGATCTCAGTAAAATAAATATCTTCACGCTATTCCCAATACAGAGATCTTGTCTAGACAATTAAGTTCCTTTGACCCATCTTCCACTGAAGATATTTTCGGGACAACGTGAAAGATGGTGAGCCCGTCGCCATCTTTATGTCCAACGATATAATTCGTACATAAATTTTTGAAAAACCCATTGGTACAAGCCTGCCACCTGGGGATCGAACTCGGGTATCTTGACTCGTTCTTCCGACCACCAAACCACTCGGCTATCATGACTGAATCGATCTCGGTGCCAGATATTTTACACCACAGACACTGTCGCCAGTTACCGGTCTGATTTTGTCCGGTTTGTTCCGGTATTTTCTCGAGATGGTTGTCCCGCCATTTTCCGGTAGACATTTACATTGTCGAGGCTTTTCTCTTAGTCACCTCTTACGATACCCTTGAGGAGAAATTGAGAGGCATATTCCTAAGCCAATACTGTAAATGGGCTGCGCTGAAAATCAGTGTTGCGTCTTCCCGCAACTTATACTGAGCGCATACCCTTTTGTTGCTTTTATATAATACCAGCAAGTTTTTTCTTTTGTAATTTTAATTGTAATTTAAAAAAAAGTATTATTTAGAATTTGTTATTTAGAATCACTCTTTTGTTTTTTTTTTTGCCTTTGTAAACTTGTTTTTATTTTTGATTTATGTTCCGGTAAAAAAAAGCAACGAATAAAGTTTCTTTCTTTCTTCTTTCTTTCAATACCACCACAGCTTGCAGAATATTGCACAGAAACGTACACAGAGAAGGAATTTGCGTCTTTAAGAGACAGAATTTAGACATAAAGCTTATTAGCAGACTGTTAAAGTTCGCTGCAGATACCCAGGTGGCAGGATCGTACCAATGGGTTTTTTTTATCAATAGCTTATGTAAGTTAAGACGGCGACGAGCTCAACACCTGTCACATTGTCTCAAAAATGTCGTCAGTGGGAGGTAGGTAGAAATAATTTATTGTCTAAGACCTCTGTCTAGCCTTGTATTGGGCATGGCGTGAAGGTTTTTTTTTAATATTTTTTCACCTATTATGACACCTAGAAGGGTGGGTGGTACATTTGCCACTGCCAGACTATTTTTTTTGTTCTTATATCCGTCATAAGTTTCGATAACAAACGATTAGCCACGATATTTCGGTGATATTAAATAGAATCGAGATACTTCAGATCAATTATGTGGTGGCAATCATTTTTTGACGCTACTTTGTTGACACTCCGGACGTCAGTCTGAGCGATGGCTCTCAAACAGCTTAAAAACGGTAAGGCGCCGGGTGAATGCGTAATTACGGCTGAGCTTCTGAAAGCGGGTGGAAAACTGGTATTAGCAGTTCTTCAGAAGCTTTTCAATTCCGTCATCCGTGGCGGTGCTACGCCAAAAGCGTATAGCAGGAGCATGATTGTCCTGTTCTTCAAGAAAGGGGGCAATTGGCTATTGAAGAACTATAGACCTATATATTGTTTTCGAGACTCGTCACGAATCGTCTAGCAAGACGACTTGACGACTCCGGCCTCCCGAACAAGCTGATTTTCGCAAAGGTTATTGTACCATAGACCTGATACATAATCTTCGCCAGATTGTACAAAAGCGGGAGAATACAATTTACCATAATGTTTGGCGTTTTGAGATGTTTATATGATAAGGCTACGATGCGTATCCGCGTACAGAACCAACCAAAACGAAAACTATCCAATTGTAGAAAGGTGTAAGACAGGGTGACGTTATATGTCCGAAACTCTTCACCGTTGCGTTGGAAAATGCGGCGACTAATAGGAAAGGATACCATATTAATATCAATGGCGAATACATCACTCATCTTCGGTTTGCCGACGACATAGTCCTGATAGCAGGATCGCTAGAGGAGCTCAGCACCGTGCTCAATAACCTCAATAGTGTATCCCAACAGGTTGGTCTCAAGATGAATGGACAAGACGAAAATCGTGTCTAATGTCACAAAATGCCGGTTGTGGTTGGGAAGACTAAGCTCGAAGTTGTCAACTAATACGTTTACCTGGGATAAATTGTCATACTAAGTAATTCCGACTTCGACGCAGAGGTCAATCGACGTTATCGTCTAAAATACCTCAGAATCGTAAGGACAAAGTTTGCAACCAGTGCGTGTTAACAGTGTCATATGTCATATGGATCTGAGACGTGGACACCACTTATAATCTTCGTATAGAATAAAGTTTACTTTTTCCAAGCCAACGATATAATCGATATATGCGTCAGGCTGCAGGCTTGAAGAGGCGGAGGAACATCGAACAGAATGACACATTAGACAATGTAGCTCTTGTCGAGAGCACAACGAAGGCGCACGGCCTAGGAGGGATGGGGACCAACCCAATGCTAGCTGCATCAACGCCGGTATACTCGCATTCGGACTTTCGGACTTCACTTACTTTCTCTACGAATAAACCAGCTTTTAACACACAATCTACATTTACAAGCACTACCAGCCATAATCCATAGCCATTAATAGTCACGATAGCCGAGTGGATGGGTGGTCGGTATTTCGAGTCGAGAGACCAGAGTTCGATCCCCAAGTGGCAGGCTATCGTTGGCTTGGACATAAAGACGGCGACGGGCTCACCACCCGTCACGTTGTTCCGAAAATATTTTCGGTGGAATGTGGGTCAAAGGGACTTAATTGTCTAGACTAGACCTCTGTCTGCCCCTGTATTGGGAATTGCGTGAAGATATTTACTTTTTTAATAAATCCATCTTTTACGCGCGGTCCTCTACGGTTCACGGTGCGCATGTGTCGACTAGATATAATTACCATTGGAATCCATTTCAGCAAACTTCAAAGTACTAAACAAGGTAAATAAATCGCCTAAGGGTTAATCAGATTTAATAAGGTTAATTTATTAATGGTGACTGTGTGATGACTTTCACATAGTTACGATAGCTGTGGTAGCGTGATCGGAATTTCGAGTCTGGAAACCCGAGTTCGATCCCCAGGTGGCCGGCTTGTGGGGTTTTCATAAACTTATATACGATTATATCGTTGGCTTGGACGTAAAGTCGGCGACGGGCTCACTACCTGTCACGTTGTCCCGAAAATATCTTCGGTGGTAGGTGGGTCGAGGGACTTAATTGTCAAGACTAGACCTCTTGTCTACCCCTGTATTGTTAATGGCGTGAAGATATGTTTTATTTATTAATTAGGGAATTTTGCAAAGGCGTTAACGGTCCTATTAGCGTTGGTACTTGATTGCACAAAATGATTACTTCATTCAGGTATTCTGCGACGCCGTACGGTTACGGCGTAAGACCTACCTTTTCTCACCTCTGGTCGAAAAGAGATCGCAAGAGGCAAGTAAAGGAAAATCCTTGAAAATTTCATTACCTACCGACACTCAGCGGGCCTTCGCTCTCGATGGTCTCTTCCGATTGTGCAAATGGCTTTGTGTTAAAGGCCTCAGGTACAAAAAAGAGAAGAGGAAAAGGTAGAGGTCAGGTAAGAAAAAGAGGCCTCATATTTCAAATTCTCTCTTTCGAGGGACGCCTATGTTTTTCAGTGGACTTTAATAGGCACTTATGTATGCATGTAACGCCGTGCTCCTGCTTCAGTCGAGCCGCTCAAATCATGCAGCTCTACCATGTATAAATAGAGGTACGTTTGTAGCTACAGGCGTCGTCATTTGCCTTGCGCGTATTTTTGGTTTTAGGTAACAAATTTTAACAGCGATAGAGCCACGCATCAGCTTTTGTTGTTGCATGAATGGGCCGGCTCGACCGGGGAAGTACAACGACCTCACAGAATACCGGCGTGAAGCAGAAGTCTAACAAACTTCTGCGTTTCGTCTGGTGAGTGCAGGTAACCGGAAGCCCACACACCCCCCTCCCCCAATTTGGGGGGCACTCTAAGGCCGGCAACGGATCTGCTATGCCTCTGGTATTGCGGGTGTTCATGGGCGGTGGTCATCATTTACCATCACGTGAGCCACCGGCTCGTTTGCCGGCCTTTTCTATAAAAAAAAAAAAACAATTATACTCGAAAATATGCTGGGTGGTACAAAAACATTGAGGTCGATCGTATCAAGATCGTTACTTTGTTTTTTACCACAGATACTTTCCCATAGAGATGCTTTCTCGAAAAACTTCAGAGATTATAGCTACAGAATTAAACTATGTTTTTTTTTTTTAAAAAAAGGCATTTTATTAAAATGAAAATAAAATAAAATTATACATAAAACAATGCCAACATTCATAAATAATAATATACTTTTAATCGGACATAACCACGAAGTTGAATGCATTAACAACCTTAAATATATAAAGAGTACAAATATTTGTCATGTTACAAACAACGTCGATTTAACATAATCTACATTTATTAAGAAATAGTGAACTACATTTTGTACTAATAGAAAAACTACGAAATTTTTAATTTAGTACTGATTTCATCTGTCTTGGTCAGTGCTACCAGCTAATAGTTTACAAAAACTTCCAAATGGCAATTACAAGTGAAAAATAACAGAAATAAACTCTCAATCACACTTCAGAAAAAGAAACATCTTATAACATTCGAGAAATAATTTATAAGACCGTATGGCCGTGTAACTATACAATGGTATTTTAAATGTCAAAGCTTCAAGCCATAGTGATTTAATCAGATTATTACAAACTTATTGCACTTTATATCGACATGGATCACATGTGCGAAGCACTTACGCTAATTTACATTCGAGTTACGATACTAAATATATAAGCACACTTACTTTTTACGTTGACTCTACTCACAACGCCTTCTGTCTTGTATAAATACTTGAAGTCGCAGAATTGTACAGACCAAGTTGAGAACTAGGCTATTATAATTTTTAGAATTTGTTATAAATTTTCGGCGGTTATCTTTTAATGTGGTGGGAATATATTATCAATGTTGAGAATCGACGTAAAAAGTCGTGTGAGTAACCTACGAGATTACAAATAAATTTGTGCAATTCTCAACAAAATAAAGTAATTGTCACAGATATAACTGTATTGGTAACTATTGAAGTATAGTATTGTCGTAACCTTGAAGTGAGGTAGCGGGTTTTTTTTATTGTGAAAAAAAAAACTCGCTGATGTAGACTTTGGTTTGAAAAAACGTTATTTCGGTAACTGCGATGTGTGCTAGCGATCTCTAAGCTAATCTAACATTTGCACGTCGAAGGTTATAAAAGAAGCGGACAAATTTAGTATGTGAAAGGGGACGAACTTTGACACGTCTACTTTTTAGTTGACTCTTATGTCTAAATACGTAACGTAACAATTATAAACAAATTTGTAAAAAAAAGCCTATACAATGTATATTTTATAGCGTATATATGTATTGTACTTAAAAAGATCTGTGTATATTTATATAATTTAAGTAGTTAGCTTGTATAATTTTGATTATTTGTGCATGCAAGCGCTTTTGTTTCAGTTTACAACATTCTTAGATTCTTGTCAGTGTATGGTGACGCGATGTAAGCCCTGCAAATAGAAACAATATATAAGTATAAGCAACCAAAATAATTATTTTATCAAACTGTTAACATTATAATGGAATCTAATAACAATGCGTATAGAAATATGTGAATTCTAAACAATGTTTCAAAAAAGCGGCCGACTTCAAGCATTTTTGTTCAGCCTTACGGTCGAAACGTTATATTTAAATTAACAGGACCGCAACGAATGTAAAGCTTACTTCATATACAAACACCAAATATAAACGAACATAACATCCTTTGAAGTCGGTCGTAAATTCACAACAGAATAATAAATACAGATTTGCAAAATATATTTTAACATCCAGTAAAAATAAGAAAGCTCGGACGAACAAAAAAGGTGCAACTTTATGTACATCCAATTACTAAGTAAAAGGTACGTTATAGGCGAAACACACTGCAAATGACGAAAGTTAAATTGTAATGCCATGCATTCTCTTACAATTGTTAGGTAGTAGGTGCTCAAACAAACGCAAGCCAAAATAAGTATAACATTGCGACTAAAAACTTTAATAATTGAAAGAACCTGAATGAGGCTTGTAATTTTTATAATATTTTTGTAAATTTCCTGCAGTCTTCTCGCTTATCTTGATTATTCGCTTAGCACTGGGAGCATGGATCTAAAAGAATTATATACGTATTAAATGTATAATATCGAGAATCAAATGCCTAATGAATATACTAAATGATTAAGTTTCGAATGAGATATGAACACGATTTGAAATTATGAACAAATGAATTATTAGTTGAACAGATTACAGATTTAATGAATTCGTAATTTGTAACCGCATTAAACTAATATTAAATTATAATTGCATCGTTGCGGCGTGTACAATGATACATTGTTTCTTGAAATGTGAGCATAGCGTTTTTAAGCGTTTGAAATACATGACTTACATTGCTTAAATTTAGGAAACAAGATGAATGATGACAAAAATTATTTATAATTATTTATAATATTCAAAAAGATTCAAATATCAAGTTTAATGCTAAAAGAAATAAATATGTTTTGTATTGTGCACCATCATCAAAAGCACTGACAAATGAATTTTTTAAATTAAAAAGATAAATTTATTTAAAGATATATTTTTATAAGAAATTTCATAATTTTTTAAAAAATTACCAAAAATGTAACTCATTTGATTTAATGGCAAAACAAATATTTTTATCATTATGAAACGACCCGTGTTTTTGTCGCGATAAGATTTGATAGTGTTATGAAAACTAATAAGTACCTTCCATTTCCAAAGCTATGGGAATGGGACCTTGGCAGCGTTGTAAATAAAAAAAAAACAGATAAGCAATAGCCAATTTTACTGAAACTTATACAGATAAGTAAAATAACTTGCCAATCCTAAAGGCTTCTACGGCTTTACGTAAAGGATGTATTACAACCAGCAACATAGTATACTAAAAATTTTCAATCAAATATGTAATAATGTAGCCGATTGCATTAATATTGTTACTAAATACTAGCTACTGATATACAAGCTACTGATTTAGAACAAAACTTGAGTATGATTGTGATTTAAAATTAGAACGACTGAAGCGTAAAATACATTGATTATGGTGGCGCTCTTATTTACTAAAGTTAGAATGGGACAAATAACATTATTTGAAATTTACAGGGACAGAAAATCAATGACAAACAGCAGCGTGTAAGGTGTGGTAAGGCGTCGGGTACTGAAATCGCCAAACCGGTTTGCCAAGTGTGGCGATTAAAGCAAATCCTACCTAAGATACTACACATCTTAAATAAAAGGATTTTCGGATTGTATCGCATTTTTTATTAGTTTTTACTTTTACTAAATTTTACTTCCTGACATTTCGGATGCTTTACAGCATTCGTAGTCACGAGGGGACTGAGGTCTTGAACGTCCCGCTGTCATTGCTACCTTTGTATGTCCATGTCTTGCTTTAGACTTTTACAGTCCATTATGTATGTTCGTATGTACATATGTACATATACAATTATTACAGTGAGAAATTCTACAGAAAACAAGCTAGTCACATTACATCTAAATACATCATTTAAAGTTACACAACATTACAAATGAAAGTTTTGTAAAGTTGAGTAAAACATGAGTTGTAGCTAAATTTATAAAAGCAGGGAGCCGGCGCGCCTGTTCTAGAATAGCACAGCGTAGTAGGAAGTACCTATTATTAATTAGAAATTACTAACCCAGATATGTAATTGGTACTACAAACTAGAACGTTTTAGATCATATTGTTTTAGTTATTATTCTTAGCTCATTAAAAGAAACTGCCGTAAAATGTGTGGTCGACGATTGTCGTGCATGGTGTCGCCATTTCTGAGGTCCTGGGTTCGATTCCCGGTCGGGTCAATGCAGAAGACATTTTTCAACATTTTCTCGACGAGTCTGGGTGTTTGTGGCACCTCCCTTGTTTCTGATTCTACACCACAAATGCATAAATTTCTGACTTATATATAGACTAATGATATACTCTGACTTATATATACTTATATATAGACTTATATATAGTAAGTAACTGTACTGTTCTGTTATATTGTATTAAGTTTTATGTAACTACGTCTAAGCAGGCATTAATTTTAAAATAACTACATGGTAAGTATGAAAAACATGTGAATATACAAACCTATGTACTATTTTGTTTAGTGATAATACTATATTTAAATTATTAAATTTTATCACAAGTGAATGAACCAAACTATTTACGATAAGACTGGATATACAAGATATAAATAACATTACCAATTATTTCTTACGATCATGCTAGATGCAATACGAGATGTAAGACAACTAATAAATCAAATTAAATCATTTATTTCACGACATAAGAATGTACATTCGTTTATCGATAGTCATTTTTAATCTACCACCGTTTCGTAATTAGGTTCCTCTAACGGAGAAGAAACAAGCAAAAGAAACTCCGTAGGTATCCTCTTTTTTGGTCAATATTTTTTTTACAATATAATGTATTACACAATGTGATATGATATTTTCTAGGAATAGCTTGGGAGTGATCACCACATTCCCCGGGGATACTGTCATTAATATATTAATTTTTATTATAATAACCTTTCTTATAAAGTTGGATCTTCTTATAAAAATGGACTATTTTTGACATAGCATCATTTACCTCGTCAAGTGTAACAACATGTCGTTTTATTTTATATTACAGATTTAATATTACAGAGGTATCATCAGCAAATAATACTATATCATGTTTATTTGTTAGTAAGGAAGGTAAATCATTCATATAAATAAGAAAAAGAAATGGACCGAGAATCGAGCCCTGCGGTACGCCCATAGCTACCGTCGATCCAGAGGAATATTGATTACCATTTTTTGAATTCTATTACATAAATAAGATTTAATGAGATCAAGAGCCGCATTTCGGATACCTTAATGGTGTAATTTCCTGATAAGTGTTTCATGATGAACGCAATCCAAAGCCTTAGAGAGATCACAAAAGACACCCAAAGCATCCAGTGATCTTTCGCAAGCCTCACATATATGCTTAATTAGCTCAACATCTCATCAGTTGTTGAGCGACCCCTTGTAAAACCAAACTGATTGTTGTGTAATAGTTTGTTTAAATTAAAATATGTTAACAGTTGAGTAAGAAAAATTTTTTCGAAAATTTTAGAGGGATTCTAAAGTTAGTGGGGTCCGAAGTGCTCCCAAAAACGTGGAAAAACTATTGTTCAGAGACAGACAGAGAGTGCGACAGAACGGATTTCAATAGATGATGATGATTGCAATAGAAGCGTGGCCACTCACAGCTCCATGCTGTGCACTGTGGAGCGCGGGCATGGCGCTGCCACGCGCACGTGGCAGCGCTTGTGGCAGCGCAGCGCGCAGTCGCGGCACTCGTAGCCCTGCTTGCCGAGCCGCCGCGCCACGCCGCGCGCGCACACCGCGCACGCAGCCCCGCTGCACACGCCACCACCACCCTCACCACCAAACCCACGAACGAACCCGTGGCGCACGGCTCCCGGGTTCGATTGTCGTTCGGATCGATGTGTGGGGGAACCAAACCCACGAACGAACCCGTGGACGGGTGGCGCACAACCAGCTCACGGGTTCGATTATCGTTCGGATCGATGTGAGGGAACGGATTTATCTACATTTTCCGGTACGCCACCACCCACCCGCCTACCCGCCTCCGGGGACGAGTGGCGCACAACCAGCACAGCTCCCGGGTTCGATTATCGTTCGGATCGATGTAGGAAACGACATTTTCTACATTTTCCGGTGCCCCTCTGCCCACCTACCCACATTTGTGCACGAGTCGCGCATCCACCAGTTTTAATGGTGTCGCCACCTCTGAGGTTCGATTCCCATTCGGATCGATGTAGAAAACGACATTTTCTACATTTTCCGGTGCCCACTGCCCATCTACCCACATTCGTGCACGAGTCGCGCATCCACCAGTTTTGATGGTGTCGCCACCTCTGAGGTTCGATTCTTATTGGGATCGATGTAGAAAACGACATTTTCTACATTTTCCGGTGCCCACTGCCCATCTACCCATTTCCGTGGACGAGTGGTGCACACACTCATTCACACTAGCTCATTTTAGCTGTAGCCGATATAGTTTTGAGTGGAAACTGGACTTCTGTGGAGGAGTAGCTTGGTCACCGGTTTTAATGGTCATCAGATCTGAGCTCCAGGGTTCGAGTCCCGTACGGGTCAATATAGAGAACACTTTGTACATTTTCTCAGGTCAGGGTGTTTGTGGTACCTTTGTTGTTTCTGATTCCATGACAATTGCTTAAGCTATTTGTTATCAGTTTTCTATGTGATGCTGTCTCTAATTAGTTATGTATTTTATGAGATTTGGAAAAACATTGCATCAGTTGATCAGTTTGCGTATGGTATCGGCGTTAGAATATGTGGTATCTACTCTTTCTTTCTTTCTCGTGGGTGTCGTAAGAGTCTAGCCTTCAAAATACCATACCGAATTATACTAGACCAAAATACAGCAAACCGATCACAGACAGTAGCAAAGTGGCGATAATAGCAAACCATATATTACGAGAGACGCCAATTTTTTGGAGACTCACGCAGAAATTCATAAAGCATAACTTACATGCTTTTAAATCCAATTACACCATCTTGGACTTAAAAATTGGCAATAATTTCTCAATTAGCACCTCGTTCCTTTTTTGAAGTCTATTAAATATCAGTTATTTAATACATACAAAATTTAATTTATTATAATTACTTATGGTAACATCACTCACCCGCTTAGATGTTTAGCGATAAAGGTGTGGTCGTTGTAGATGTGAAGTTTCACACCCTTCCGCCGCCATCTTGATCTCTGCGCTATCGTGAGCGGCACGAGATAGTGCTTCTTTATGCCGGCTTCAATCGTCTCCAGGACTAAAGTAGACGCTTCGTGTATAAACGTCCTTGCCGAGGCCGAACTAAACCCGGACACTTCGCTAAGAGAGGACCTTTTACGTTATTTTTAGAAAAAAAGAATAAGAGGTGTCATGTCAAAAATTGGCGGGAAATTTTTTAATACAAGGTTAGGTAGAGGATATGTCATAGAGTAGTTTATTGAACATTGCAGATGCAATAAAATTGAAAATGTTTTTTTACATAGTCACATATAACATGTTTTCGTTAAAATACATTCAAAAATAAAAAAAAAAATAACCACAGTAAAAAAGGTCGTGAACAGAAACGAGATTTATTTGTAGTGCCGATGTAAAGTGTCCAAGCATGATTCAAAATAATATAATTATATACATTCAGTAAGAGAAAAAGGATTAGGGAGAAAAAAAATCAAAGAGAATAAAAAAGCGATTGCATTCCAGCACATAAATAAAATAAAAGTTAAATTAGTATGAAAACCGATGTTACCAGATTGCAGAGTGCGATAACCCCCGCGCATGTGAGTGTTGACAGATGAAAAAAAGAAAGAAAATCACAATTAGTGCTGATGTTACGGCTGCGTAAATATCACACCATTTATAACTGGCAAGACTGCATTATAAAACTTTATCAGAGCTTAATATTAGTATTCTACTAAGAAGAAACTAAATATGTTTTCAACGATATTTAGAAATTTTTGGTTTAACAATAATGTGGTCTTGCCATGCTTACATTAATTTTGTGCAAATATAGATAATATAATTTATATTAATTATAATAATATTTTGTTATACTACATATATTTTTATACGCAATCAACAAAAAAGTACCACACTACCTTCCATTACATAACTTTTATACATCCTATTGATTTCTTATATTTACGCGAATACTACACATCCTATTTAAAATATTAACTGTCAAATTACGATAGCCGAGTGATTGGATGACCAGAATTCGAGTCAAGGGACCCGAATTCGATCCCCAGGTGGTAGGCTCGTATTAATGAGGAGGCGCACGTGATGATAAGTGATTACCGCCGCCCATAAACATCTGCAATACCGGAGGAATAGCGGATGCGTTGCCGGCCTTTGAGTAAGGTATAGGCTCTTTTCTTGAAGGTCCCTAAGTCGCATCGGTCCGGAAAAACCGCTGACGACAGCTCATTACACAAAGTGCAAGCGCGTAGCAGAAAATTCCGCTAAAAACGCACTGTGGTGGAATGCCAAGCATCAAGGTGGTGTTGATGAAATTTTTGATTATTGCCGTAAGGTACGATGATGAAATTCAGCGGCTGGAATTAATCCGATCAATTCCTCGGAGCACTCCCCGTAGTAGATCTTGTAGAAAATGCAAAAAGATGCAACATCTCTTCGCAAAGCCAGGGGATCTAGCCGATCGGGTAGAGTGTGGTCGTAGACAATTCGAGCCGCTCTTCTTTGGATACGGTCAAATGGAAGGAGCTGACACTGGGGTGTCAGCTCAGAGATGAGAACAGTACTCCATGTGCGGCCGAACCTGCGCCTTATAAAGTTGCAAGCGGTGGGCCGGCATGAAGTACTGAGCACGCCAAGCTTTTTAGAGGCCAATTTGGCCTTCCCTTCCAAGTGACCACGAAACTGAACGCTACTCGATATGTCGACGCCAAGGATTTCGATGCTGGCTGAGGCAACTAGGGGAGTGCTCTCAAAACGAGGTGATACGATGAAGAGTTTCTTTTTAGCGGTAAACGCGCTACTAATATACGATTTATATGGATGGTTTATACATATAGACTCGTACAGGCTCCACCTATCACTTTGTTTCAAAAATTGTCTTCGATGAACGATTTGATTTTGGGTTGAAAATTATTCGGAGAATTATTCGATTAAAAATCAAAGACTCCGAAGAAATGAGCGACAACAGATAACTTATGACATTTAACGCATTAATAAACATAACAAAGCGCAGAATTATTTCATAAAAAATATAACAAATACTTATGTTCAAAATCATCATCACATTTAAGGCTATTTAAGCTTTTAAACATCTTAATATATAAATAAAGACATAACTCGTACCTTCGAGACGTCCTCGATTCGTCCCCGGACTGCGCGGGCGAAGCACCAGCGGAATACACGTTCCTATTGGGTAGTGCCATCACTTTATCTGAAAATAAAAAAAAAATCGTTATTCAGTCTTAATAAAGCACTTATCACATATATACCAACATAACCGAGTGAACAGCTATTTCCGTTAAAGTTTGAGAATGAATGAAAACCAATTATTATCAAGAAACTTGGCTCAACGAATCTATTAATGAGATATTTAGATATAAGGTGGGTGGAAGCTTGCTAATGTAGTGCCACTGCTCAAAAAAGGAGTCGCAACCGACGAAAATTATCGTCGTGTGTCTCTACTTTAATAAAGATATTTGAATCATTGGTAGCGCCTATACTCACGTCACACGTCAATGTAATATTAAAAAACAGCATGAGTTTGTGCTAAAAAATCTACAGTGAGTAATTTAGCAGTTTATGTGAACAATTTGAGCGGTATACAGAGCGTCCACTTGCAATGTAGCATACAATGTTATGTACCGATTTTAATAATGCGTTTGACAAGGTAGACCATGGTATGATACTACGAAATTTATCAACATATAGAGTGCATGGGTTAATTTATAAGTGGCTTTAATCGTATTTAAGTAAACGAAATCAAAGAGTAGTTACTGGTGGTTATGAGTCGAATTACTATTTTGCTACATCCGGTGTGCCTCAGGGCTGTCCGCTGGGACCAATATTATTTCAAGCATTTGTTAATGCAATGTGCACAAACAGGCGAGATCGTCCTCTCCAACGTTGGTTGGGCAAACTATCCGCGGCATAGCCTCTCTTAGGAGCTACATTTCGCCATCCATCAACATCGGTGACCCACCCATCGGGTTCGCCCTTGAGTGGACGAGCACAGTCAAGATCCTCCCCGGACTTTTTCCCGGTGGGTGGTGACGAATATTGTGGTGGACTCTGAGCATGACTTGGGTCCCCTGGTTGTCATGTCTCTGCGCAGAGCTGAAGTAGTCCTCCATCTTCGTCGCTAGCTCCCTGGAGAGCAATTCCCTGGGAGGGTGGTGTATGACAAGTGAAGAGAAGCAAAGCAAACGTATAAATGTCGCGCTGACCGTGCGCGCCGCGCTCCGCGCTGACGCTGCGCAGCCGCGGCTCCGCGCTCGAGTCCCGGTCCGGCGACCCGCGCGTGCGCGACCGCCCCAGTCTGCGGGTGCAGACATTGCCCGATCATACATCAAATCAAATCAAATCATTCATTTATCGACATGAAAATGTATATTCTTTTTTATAGAAAAGGCCGACAAACGAGCAGGCGGCTCACGTGATGGTAAGTGATCACCGCCGCCCATGAACATCCGCAATACCAGACGCATAGCAGATGCGTTGCCTCCCTTAGAGTCCCCCCCCCCAAAGATTGGGGGGGGGGGGTGGGCCTCCGGCTACCTGCACTCACCAGACGAAACGCAGAAGTATGTTAGACTTCTACTTCACGCCGGTGTTCTGTGAGGTCGTGGTACTTCCCCGGTCGAGCCGGCCCATTCATGCAACAACAAAAGCTGATGCGTGGCTCTACCACTGTTAAATTTATATCATCATTCGTATATCGACAGTCATTGCTAATCTACCACCACAAACCATAAACCAGATCAGCGTCCATCACTCGTGTGGTGTACAGAGTGTACATCCTATTGTTCCATTGTTTGGAGAGATCCGAGCTCGATCCGAAGTGGCTCGTACCAATGAGAAAGCCCATTTGCTTAGCGAGCGTGGCAATTATAGTAAATAATGCCATAAAATAAGTCCATGTCCTGCAGTGGACTCTTACGAGCCATTATCTATGTATTATTTGAAGAAAAAATATTGAAATATTGCTATTAAAAGGTTATTATCATTAATATGTCCCATTTTCAAGCCTGATGGAATATAAGACGTAAAAAAATTATATCTTCACTCAATTCCCAATACAGGGGTAGACAGAGGTTTAGTCTAGACAATTAAGTCCCTTCGACCCAACTTCCAACGAAGAAATTTTCGGGACAACGTGACAGATGGAGAGCCCGTCGCTGTCTTTATAACCAAGCCAACGATATAGTTCGTACATAAGTTTTTGAAAAACCTATTGGTACGAGCTTGCCACCTGGGGATCAAACTCGGGTCTCTTGACTCGAAATTCCGACCACCCAACCTCTCGGCTATCGTGACTATTGATAGACTAATTTATTTAGAACTCAGAATATCCCAGTATTAGGTAACGCGTGAAGATAAAAACTCGTAAGTCTGTATTATAAAAAACAACATATTTATGATAGAATACGTTTAACTTTAAATAAGTCGTAGGAAAAAAACACGAGTTAGCGGACGACCGCTAGTAATAATATTACAATAGAATTTCATTATAAATCAAGGTACAGACTATAAGTTTTCTAGACGAAGTTCTATTACCTTCTCTTTATGGTACCGAAGAAATCTCTTCTACGCTTTCTTGGTGCTGGTTCTGGTGGGTTATTCTCTTGGTTGTTCACGTAGTCGCCTTGCTGAAACATATTTTTTTATTATTATTTGAGTAGTAATTTTGCGAAAGAATTATATGAGTAAAACTTTTACCCATATTTAAGCAAGTGATCAGATCTGTTGCAACACCAATTGACGGATAGTCTCTGTGTTGGTTACTTTAATATAATTCGTAATGTAAGCATAATTTGAAAGGTTTTAAAAGAGTATAAAATAATTTATAAATGAAATAATACTGATAGAACAGCATTAACGAAATTCCCACAAGAATATTAATAAAGAAATTTAATAATATTAGGACCTAAATTGTATATAAACGGTTGATTCTGTTTTCAAAACTTTATTTTAGAATTCACATCTACTTAGAGGGTTCGAACACCAGCGGATAGGTTTGTCCCATTAAGTTTTTTCAAAACTTATGTACGATTTATATCGTTGGCTTGGACATAAAGACGGCGACAGGCTCACCATCTATCTAATTATCCAAAAATAAGTTCCCGTTAAATGTGAGTCACCAGCACTTAATTACACACGTATAAAGTCACGATAGCCAAGTGATTGAGTGGTCGGAATTTAAGTCAACCGACCCGAGTTCGACACTCAGCTGGCAGGCTCGTACCAATGGGTTTTCTCAAAAACTTTTGTACGAAATATATTATGGCTTGGACATTGTGACGGTGACGGGCTCACCACCTGTCACGTAGTCCCAAAAACTTCTTCGGTGGTGGGTGGGTCGAAACGACAAAATTATCTAGATCTCTGTCTAACTCTGTATTGGGAATGGCGTGAAGATATATCTGGCTATTCCCGTAATTCGCGTAAGATAAAATAATAAATAAATAAATATCTTCATGCAATTCCCAATACAGGGGTAGACAGAGGTCTAGTCTAGACAATTAAGTCCCTTTGACCCACCTTCCACCGAAGATATTTTCGGGAGTCGCGTAAGCAATTGCATATTTCTTTAGATAGGAATATAAACAATTCTATAATAAATGCATACAAGATCGAAAATTGCGCGTATATTAGTTTAATTAATGACAAGCGGAAAAAGCGAACAAAGAGAAAACAAGAGAAACCTTTGTCGGTTCTACAGTGTCGCCGTTGGTTTTAGCTCCGTTCTCCTTTATTCTCACAGTTTTACCGGGAGACTGATTTGGGCTTGAGGTTACCGATCTCTGTACATCACTGGTCATCTTATTTTCCGGTTTCTCTACAGCCGGCATTGCGTCATCGGCTGACTCCTTTTCCACTTCGATGAATTTCCCGGAATCGGTTAGTTCCACCTTTTTCGTGAGGTTGTTTCAGGTTAGTATGGCAACACAACACGTGGAAGGTATTTTGAAAAACACAGTTCGAAGAGATTCATATCATAGCTGGAAATTATGTCACGTAAATGTCTAATCAAAATAACTTCCGTGCTAATTAAAAACATCAAAAATCTGTCAATTTAGTAACATTTTACTACAAATACATGCTTGACAAAACATGTTGATTAAAAGGGTAAAGTATTGTATGTACAATGTAAAAGTGGCACATAGAAATGTATGAAGCAAAATTCCTTTAAACAGATCATAATTAAGATTCAATTGTCTTTTATTTAACAGCAAAATAAATTTTGTATGATTCAGATATATATTTCAATGTACGGTTTAATTTATAGATCAAATATTAGTTTATTTTTTACAGTTTTAATTTATGTTGATTTTAGTTTAACTTAAGCGAATCTCACCTTTATTGACTTCGTTGGCTCCTGTGTTGTTTTTGTTTCGACCAATCGCATGCGTTCAGGTAAAATGCAGGCACAATGGAAAAAAATCAAAACTACGTCAAACTCGGATTGTTTTCTATCTTATTTAATAAATATTGAATAAGGATAATGATTGACAAAAGTTATAACAAAACAAAAAAAAATCAACAAAAACTTCACTAGAACAATTGTGAGATGAAAATAGTTTTGTATTAACCACAAAAATTCATGTTGAAAATAAATTTATTTTACAGCTAGCAACATTACGCTTATATGGAAAGTTCTCGAATTTTGAAGATTCGAATTGAAAAATACATATTTTAGAAATTAAAATTTCAAGTGACGGAAATTTATCAATTCTATTATATTCAACTAAACTAAACGTTTCGAAATAGTTAACAATAAATTGCAATTACGTAAATTAAGATTTTTATTCTGGCAACACCGATACACCGTCGGATACATAGAACGAAATATATATTATGCATCTCAATTAAATTTTCTTTATAATGTGCTATGAACAAAATTATTTCCATCTGTATGCGAGAGCGAGACTCCACTAGGTGAAGTGTGTGAGAGTGAGGGAGACAGCGAGCACTCACCCGTTGCACTGAGTGTATGATGAGGGTGGATTTGTTGGCGGCGCTGGTGGGGCTCAGCTCTAGTTCCCGCAGCGCCGATTCTGTCAATTGCGAATTATCTTCACCTGTAAGTGATAGCCGCTAAGGTTTACTTTAGCTCGGCACATAAATATAAGTTTGTAAATATTGGAAGGCCTCTGTGGTTATTCTAGAAAACCACTTTTTATACATTGTCTCTGCTCTAGTCACGATAGCCGACTGGTTGGATGGTGGGAATTACGAGACAAGAGACCCGAGTTCGATCCCTGGTGGCAAGCTCGTACCAATGGGTTTTTCATAAACTTATGTACGAATTATATCGTTGGCTTGGTTATATCTTCGGTGGAAGGTGGGTCAAAGGGACCTAATTGTATAGACTAGACCTCTGTCTACCCCTGTGTTGGGAATTGCGTGAAGATATTTATTTATTTATTTTATTTATTATGTCTCTGGTCTGTTTGTTGTTGTGTTTGGTAACTTCATTGTTTCTGATTCTATGACACAAGTGCATTAACTACTTATTTTGGGATATTATGTGTTATGTTGTCCACATTCATTTATAATTATCTATTTCTTATGTATTCTTAAAAGAGAATACAGACTTTAATATTTCAACTGATGCGTGTAAGACACGGTCGCTCGGAGGTAAGAGCGTCGCAACGGATCGGCGAAGGTCGCGGGTACGAATCCCGCCCGAGTCAATTGAAATTTTAACTTTTTTCTCTTTTATTTAATCACTTAAAAGTTCAGCATAAATATGCTTTAAAAATCAATAAAATTGCATAATATAATAGATATTATATTATGCAATTTTATTGATTTAAAAATCTTAAATTAAGAAAAATGGAGATAGATTATATAGCTAAAGAATCAATTTGCTGTTATAAGCGTTAAAAATTGCCTAAAATGTATCTATATATAATCACAGCATTAGCTACGGACAAATGGCGAAATAACAATCTTGAAAAACAACAAACAATACAGCGGCGTCTAAGCTGTGCAGTGTCTGGTACTCAGATCGCCAATCTTAATTTGGCGATTATAGCAAATTGTTTCTACGCAAGAGCCCTGAATGCAGCAATGGACTTTAACAATTCGTTACGTATGTTTGTTTGCTGACATATATTTTTGCATAATTGCTGCACTTTGCTTTTATGCACGTTTGCTGGTCTTTGGTGGAAGGTGGGTCGAAAAGAATTAATTGTCTGGACCTCTGTCTACCCCTGTACTAATCTCACGTTACCATGTCAGGTTGCCCCAAAAATAATCTTCGGTAAAATTTGAATCGATGGGACTTTATCTAAACCTCCGTCTACTCATGTATTGGGAATGGCGTGAAGATATTGTTAATTTTGCTGACTCAGCTATATACCGTTCTGCTGGAAGATAGTCTTCGTCGTGGTGGTGAGGTGTCCCTGTGGAGACAGAGTGCGGAGGCTCTCCTTGATCTTGAACGGCTTCGAACCCAAGTCCGGGATGTCAGCGCCCTCTATGAAGAGAAACTGCGAACGAAGATAGATTTTGATCAATTATGAACATTTGATATAAGAGCGTAAATTTTTCCGGTGGAGTTTCCTTCAGTTTTATTAATTTTCTGGTCCTCAGCTGTTATTGTCAGTAATTCTATCTCTGCTTTTATCTTCACCCATTTCCAATACAGGGGTAGCTTGAGGTCTAGACAACTGAGTCCTGTGAACACACATTTCACGGGACTTTATTTTGGGGCAACGTAACAGGTGGTGAGACTGTCGCCATCTTCAAGTCCAATGGTGTTAACCATCTCTAAAAATAAACGGAGTAAATAATCACATCAAATAGCAGCCACGTTTATGAAACAACGTGTCTGGTACTGCGATCGTCAATCCGCTTGCCAAGCGTGCCACATAGGAGAAGCCTCTGTAAGCAATGGATTTTCACGGGGCGTTATGTATGTACTATACGTTTCGTCACTTGATACAGCAAATAGATATAAATGTCTTCACGTCATTCCGAATACAGAGGTAGACAATAAAGTCCTTTCGACCCACCTTCCACCGGAGATATTGGGATAACGTGGCAGGTGGCGAGCCCATCGCCGGCTTGTTGTCGAAGCTATCATATACACATATAAACATCATCACAAAATTATTTGCCCCCTACGGGATCCGTACCGAATGAAGTCAAGATAGACGAGTGGTTGGGTGGCCGGAATTATCAAGAGACCCGAATTCGAGTACCAATAAGTTTTTCAAAAACTTATGAACGAATAATATCGTTGGCTTGGACACAAAGACGGCGACCGGCTCACCGCCTGTCACGTTGTCCCGAAAACATCTCCGGTGGAAGGTGGGTCGGAGGGACTTAATTGTCTCGACTAGACCTCTGTCTACCCATGTATTGGCAGTTGCGCGAAGACGTCCATTACATTCATCCCCGCGGGATCCGAACCCGCGGCCGCGGACTGGCGGGCCCTACCTCGACGGTGAGCGTGCCGCTGACGTCGTGCCGCTCCAAGGGGCGCGGCTGCAGCGAGAGCTGCTGGCGCTGCGACGGCGCCGCCACCAGCTCCTCGATGCCCACCAGCCCCAGCCCCAGGAACCTGCCGCCGCCGCAGAATTACACCACCACCGATCGCAAACTTGGCAATCGCCAATTCTGGCCGTTGAGCCTCTCTGCCACCATGATTCATCATCATAAGTGATGGATCGACGCTGAGCTTTGCCACTGATACAACCATTACGAGAAATGCCAGGCGAAAAGCATGTCGCTCATTAAATGCTCCTCATCTTGGGTGCGAAATGTCAGCTACATCAATCGCCACCTGCTTGTCTAGCTTGGCGATTATGCCTAATCCTCATAAAAGATGTATCATAGTCTTGCAATAAATTTTTATACGCAGTCTATTACAAAAGTTACACTATGAAAAGAGCATAAATATTCAATATATGCTGATTGCTTTATGTAGTTCTATGTTCTGTCCAGGTTTTGCTGCGATCACCTTGCCAAGTGTAGCGCTTACGGAAAATATTTGCGTCGTACATTGAACTTCTATACGAAATTATAAATAAATAATAAATATCTTCACGCAATTCCCAATACACGGGTCGACAGAGGTCAAATCTAGACAATTAAGTCCCTTTGACCCACCTTCCACCGAAGATATTTTCGGGACAACGTGACAGGTGGTGAGCCCGTCGCCGCCTTTATGTCCAAGCCAACGATGAAATTCGTACATAAGTTTTGAAAAACTCATTGGTACTGCCACCTGGGCATCGAACTCGGGTCTCTCGTCTCGAAGTTCCGACCACCCAACAACTCGGCTATCGTGACTTTTTTATTATACTTTTTTATATTATATTCCTATACGAAATTAATAATAATAATAAATAATACATATATGCATAGATAAGAACAACATTACATACATTGCTCTGATCCCAAAGTAAGCAGCTTAAGCACTTGTATTATGGAATCAGACAGAACGAAGGTACCAAAAACAATCAGACTCGAGAAAATGTAGACGTCTTTTCTCCCCTGAACCGACCGAGAATCGATCCCGGGACCTTAGAAATGGCACCACGAAAACTGATGCGTACGCCACTCGTCCACGGTCGTCTGATGAGGTGTGTAAGTATGTAATTTTGAGACCACAAAGTATATTTATATATCTTAAAGCTCTTGCAAAATTGCGCGAGGTGTCTGGTGTTGCTATTGCCAAACGGTTTGCCAAGCGTGGTTGGCATACTCTCCCTTATGTGAGAGGCCCATATAATCCTTTGCCATCACATCTTGCCATCGACACCATAGAGCAATAGTACTTGATGGAGATAGCACCGGATCCTGCTGCAGAAGAGGCTTGCACTCAGCGGTGAAGCTTGGAGAGGCTGTGAAGAAGAAGTCCTATCTAACCTGTGCTGCGAGCTGGTGGTGGTGGTGGTGGCGGGGGGGGGCGCGGTGCGGTCGTACAGCTCGAACAGTAGCTCCGCGGTCTGCGGAGACAGCTCGCTGCAATAGACAATATTCACTCTCAAATACAAGACCTTGACGGGACTATAGCTTAAGTAGTGACTCTGGCTTCGGCTCTCGATGTTGGATTCGAATCTCGCTAAGGGCATGCATTTAAATAAATATATAAATGATAAATATCCTCACGCCGTTCCCTATACAGGCGTAGACAGAGGTGCAGACAATTAAGTCGTTCCGACACACCTTCCACCAAAGATATTTTTGAGGCAATGTGACAGGTGTTGAGCCCGTCACCGACTTTATGCCCGACCCAACCATGATATAAATCATACATAAGTTTTTGAAAAATCCATTGGCACTTGAATTCGAGTCTTTTGACTGGAATTCCGATCACCAAACCACTTGGCTATGGTGACTTGATTTGAGTCATAATACTTTAAAAAAAAATGTGATGAGAAGTGTGTTGGAAGGATTTCATTGTTTATACCACTGCCTGCCCCTGCATGAGAAATTGTATGAAGATATGAAAATTAAAGAGCCAATGAAGTCGACATCTCACGTCAAGAATGAATGATTGTTTGAATGAACGAATGAATACACGAGTACAATTGCATACTCACAAGAGGAAGTGCTCCTCCCACTGTGGACAGTTGGTGTCCTTTTTGAAAGCGGTCTGGTTCCTCTGGGGCGGTTCGTCCATCTCCACCACGCAGTATGGCGCAACGCAACCGGACTTTCCTGAAAAAAAAAACATAAAATCACGATAGCCGAGTGGTTGGATGGTCGTAATTTCGAGTCGAGAGACCCGAGTTCGATCCCCAGGTGGCTGGCTCGTGCCAAAGGTTTTACAAAAACTTATGTACGAATTATATATCGTAGATTTGGACATAAAGGCGGTGACGGGCTCACCACCTGTCACGATGTCCCGAAAATATCTTTGGTGGAAGGTGGGTCGAAGGGAGTTAATTGTCTAGTCTAGACCTCTGTCTACCCCTGTATCGGGAATGTCATGAAAATATTTACTTATTTATTTTGTTTAATTATTTTGCTTCAAATTAATAAGCTAATAAGCTAATGCGAAATGTGCGTCGTAAGGACTAAATGTCTAGATCTCTGGCCGCCTCTGTATTGGTAAATACATGAAGATATACATACATACATATACATAGATTGGGACAACATTACTTACATTGGTCTGATACTCAAGTAAGTAGCTTGAGCACTTCTTTTATGGAATCGGAAACCACGAAGGCACCACAAACAGCAAGATCCGAGACAAGGTAAAAAAAATTAGTTTTCTAAATATCCCCGTCCGGGAACCCAAGACCTCAGAGCTGACGGCCACATGGAACTCTAAGCCACTCGACCACGGAGGTAAGATTAGTTATAATAAGAGTCATGGTCAGTTCTCACCTCCAATGTCTTTAGCACCGACGACTTTAACGAGCAGCCTCTTGTCGCCCGAAAGCCTTATCGCACCTGCGGTAGAATTTGGCGTGGAGGTGTACATATGTCTGTCCTGTTGTAACTGAAAAATGAACAGGAGGTAAGAATTAACCTAAACATTTTAAACAAAAGTCACGATAGCCGAGTGGTTGGGTGGTCGGCATTTCGAGTCAATAGACCCGAGTTCGATCCCCAGGTGGCTGGCTCGTGCCAATGGGTTTACAAAAACTTATGTACGAATATCGTTGGCTTGGACATAAAGACGACGACGGGCTCACCACCTGTCACGTTGTCCCGAAAATATCTTCGGTGGAAGGTGGGTCGAAGGGAGTTAATTGTCTAGTCTAGACCTCTGTCTACCCCTGTATTGGGAATGTCATGAAAATATTTACTTATTTATTTTGTTTAATTATTTTGCTTCAAATTAATAAGCTAATAAGCTAATGCGAAATGTGCGTCGTAAGGACTAAATGTCTAGATCTCTGGCCGCCTCTGTATTGGTAAATACATGAAGATATACATACATACATATACATAGATTGGGACAACATTACTTACATTGGTCTGATACTCAAGTAAGTAGCTTGAGCACTTCTTTTATGGAATCGGAAACAACGAAGGCACCACAAACAGCAAGATCCGAGACAAGGTAAAAAAAAATAGTTTTCTAAATATCCCCGTCCGGGAACCCAAGACCTCAGAGCTGACGGCCACATGGAACTCTAAGCCACTCGACCACGGAGGTAAGATTAGTTATAATAAGAGTCATGGTCAGTTCTCACCTCCAATGTCTTTAGCACCGACGACTTTAACGAGCAGCCTCTTGTCGCCCGAAAGCCTTATCGCACCTGCGGTAGAATTTGGCGTGGAGGTGTACATATGTCTGTCCTGTTGTAACTGAAAAATGAACAGGAGGTAAGAATTAACCTAAACATTTTAAACAAAAGTCACGATAGCCGAGTGGTTGGGTGGTCGGCATTTCGAGTCAATAGACCCGAGTTCGATCCTCAGTTGGTAGGCTCGTACCAATGGGTTTTTCAAAAACTTATGTACGAATATCGTTGGCTTGGACATAAAGACGACGACGGGCTCACCACCTGTCACGTTGTCCCGAAAATATCTTCGGTGGAAGGTGGGTCGAAGGGACTTAATTGTCTAGACTCGACCTCTGTCTACCCCTGTATTGGGAAGTGCGTGAAGATATTTTTTTTTATTTTAAACAAAATTTACTGATTGGTATTTTGAAGTTACAAATTCTATCGAACGGAAACACGTGCATATGCATGACCACTGGGATAGACAGAGACCAAGACTATAAATCGACATGTATTACGCGCCGATCTATTAAAACATATATAATATGTTTATACCATTTCCAATACTGGGATAGACAGAGTCCTTTCGACCCACCTTTCACCGAAGACATTAATGGGACAACGTGTTAAGTGGCGTGCGTGTCGCCATTCTTTTGTCCAAGCCAACAATATAAATCGTAAATAAGTTTTTTTTAAAACCTATTTTAAGAGCCTAACACCTGGGAATCGAACTCGGGTGTCTCGATTAGAATTCCGATCCCCAACCACTCGGGTATAGTGTTAGTGACGCGTTGATCACATTATTTTTTCTTTCATAAACACATTGACGACTTCCGTGGATACGTGGAATTTTTTGGTGTCGCCAGCTCTAAAGTCCCAGATTCGATTCCTGAAGGCGTCAATGTCACTTTTTCTATATTTTCTCGGGTTGGGTGTTTGTGGTATCTTCGTTGTTTTTGATTCTATAACACGCGTGCTTTAGCTAATTACTTTGGGATCAGAGCAATGTATGTATGTGATGTGCTAATCCTAGAACCCCTTAGTAAGTAGGTATTTGAGAAAAATAAAATAAAGTAAAATGGTAAAATTGTATGGAATTATTAATTGAAATTGAATTCGAATTATCATAACTTTTCACACTATCGAAGGTTCATGTTTATAATATTACTATTGTATATTCACGCATCATCCCTTGCGGGGTAACCTGATAACTAAATGCAGAGAGTGGCGGAATGATGGCATGACGTCAAATACGAGTAGAAAACCTTTTATTGTCAAAGCAGACGGGAAAGAATTGATTAAACTGTAGTCTGACGACCCGATAGCCTAGGTGGATGTGATCCTGCTTTTAAAGCTACGGGTTGAGGGTTCGAATCCCGTTAAGAGCAAAAAGAAAAGTGAAAAAGTTCTTATTATTGTCATGGATATTTATATGTGGTGTTATGTTTATCTGCAGTAAACATATCATACTGTTCACTTGGATTCTGATACGGCGATGGGCCCACCACCAGTCACGTTAGCCCAGATGAGCATTTGTGAAAAGTAGATCGAAATTACATAATTCTCTAGGCTTCTGTCCACTCCAGTTCCAAGAAAATGCGTGAAGATTAAATAAAAATCTGTCGGTCTCACCATGGAGTCGTAGTGCAGCGGCAGCCTGGGCGTGGCCTCTGGCGCATAGCGTCGCAGCCGGGGACAGGTGGGGTAGGGCGCCAGGTTCAAATGCAGCTGAGTGCTGCGAAGTGCGCTCACCACTATGTCACTGGAACACGCGTGAATATTTTTTACATAAGGTTCAGATTCATACGAATAAATGGACGAGTGGCGTAAACACCAGTTTTCAAGGTGTCGCCATCTCGAGGTACTGGGTTCGATTCCCGGTCGGGTCAATATAGAGAAACCACTTTTTCTACATTTCCGCGGGTCTGGGTGTTTCTGGTGCTTTCGTTGTTTCCGATTCCCATACCTCAAGTGCTTTAGCATCTTACATTGGAATCGGAGCAATGTATGTGATATTATCCCTCTATCTATATATGTATTTATTTATTATTTACTATTATTAAATAATTGTTATACATATCTATATTTATAAATGAAAACTTAGTACCCATTTTAAGCATATTGAGCGAATGGGGATTCGTGTGGGGTGAGGCATAGTTAAAGTTTATGCGAAGAGAAAGTGCACAAACATAAAATTAATAAATAAAATTTGATTATAACAGCCTGTAAAAGTCCACCGCTGGACATATTGCTATCCTTAAGGAAGAATTCGCCATACAAGCCACGCTTGGCAAGCGGATTGGCGATCACAGTACATCATCCACCTTAGACGCTGCTGCCCCTCACCGGTCTGCTCAATTTTAGTCTAATATGTTTCGAGACGATTATAAAGCTACCTGTCGGTAGCTAATACCCAAGCCAATAGCCTTTTTCCTTAGTCGCTTCTTCTGATACCCCCGGGAAAACAGTGGATGGTATATTTTTATGATGTGATGGTACAAAACGTTTTCATATCAATTCGTAGACTAAGGATTTGGTTAAAATTTCATATCTATATCTATGCACGAGCATCAGCAGACCAAAAACTTATGATCATGTTTTTCTCATGTCTTATGATCAGGAATAGGGCGGCTATTCCTGATCATAAGGCTGAGAAAGTCTGAAAAAGTCCCTGGTTCGATTTCCGGTCGGGTCAATGTTGAAACCCACTGTTTGTGTACTGTCGTCGGTCTGGGTGTCTGCGATACCTTCGTTGTTTCCGATTCCATAACATTTAGCTACTTTCTTTGGGATCAGAGCAATGTATGTGATGTCCCCCCTGGCCCTATCTATGTATTTATTTATCACTTAATATTTCAATACTGCTATTATTATTCAGGCTCCAAGGTTAACTTCGAGATCGGATTAATCTTTTGGATGTAATAGAAGTAATAAGAATATATCATCCCTTGGATTTCCTACCCGTGGATTTCGTGAGAAGAAAGTCCATTGAAAAAGAAATGTCATCCAATCAATTATATGTATTCACGTAATGGCAACCTGGTACCTGACGATTTGCTGGAGATTGGTCTCCGTGGCATTGGGCCTGAGGGGTCCGACGGGCGCCAGCGCGACCTTCACTTCCGGCCAGCCGTCGCACTTCAGCTCGCCCGTCAGTTTGTCCGTAACGCACACCACGTTCAGGCGGGCCCGGAATCTGAAATGGGAACGTTCCTAATGAAATTTTTTAAAGAAGAAAAGAAAGAAAGTTGATTTCTTGTTATTTTGATTTGTGCCGTGCCACAAACAAATACATTTAACAGAGAGTTATAGATAAGAATTAAAAATCAATTAAAATGAGATATATTACTCGTAATTGTTAAATATTTGTTGTATTAGAATTGCACCTATCCTTTTTAATAGAGCATTTATTTTTTTAATACCCGGCTTGTCAGGAAGAAATCGCATAAAGCGATATGACCATCGTTTGTAGTTTTAAGGTTTCAGAAATTATAATAAGTAATTCTGTAATATAATGTGCAATAAAGAATCATCTATCTATCTATCCGAGTGGTAAGGAGATCGGAATTCGAATCGAGAGACCCGAGTTCAATCTACAGGTGGCACCAACCAGATGGCTCGTACCAACGGTTTTTGTTTCAAAAACCTATGTACTATTCATATCGTAGGCTTGGACAGAAGGACGTTTGTCAAGTTATCCCAAAAATATCTTCGGTGGAAGGTAGGTCGATAGGAATTAATTGTCTAGACTAGATCTCTGTATATCCTTGTAGTTGGAATGGCGTGAAGATTTTTTGCAGCTACGAAACGGCTCAGCATATGCTGTGGCATTACTGCTGCAGCGCTGCTAATGCCTTGTTTTAAGACTAAACACGTGTCGCGTTTTCGTTAGTAGTATATGTTACCTGGTTTGAGTGTAGTGGTGGTGGTGCATTCAGTAGAATTAGTGCACGCATCTGTGGGAGGGAGGGTGGTGCACTTCTTCTCTTTGGACCAGGTAACATATCCTTGACCTTTTATATTTTTTGCATGTGGAATGGTGCGATGTAATTATTTAATAACAACTTTATGATGAATTTCCGCAAAGTAACGACTGAGTCAATTATCTATATTACAAAAGGTATTAAAAAAGAGAAACTTTTCTTAATCCTAAATAAAAAAAACTAATACGACCAACCTATGAGATCTGTACCGCAGAATGACCTCATCAAATGGATCGTCTGGTCTAGACAATTAAGTCTTTTCGACCGAACCGTATTTGTCTGTAATACCGTCTAAGCCAACGGTACTATGTACTAACAAAGATATAAGTTTACGTAGATGTATATTAACTCTTCACGCCATTCCCAACACTGGGGTAGACAGTGGTTTAACACAGTAGTTTTCGCAGACATTTTTTTTGGACGTGTGAGGTGATATAAGTTGTACACAGTTTTTTGAAAAAACCCCTAAGGCCAAGCCTACATCCTGAAGATCGAACTCAAAAAATCCATGCCTCAATCAATGTCATGCCATGGAATACTAGTAATGTTATTTGGCATTGCTAGGATTCTTTGAAAAATTATAAAAATATCTTCACGCCATTTCCAATACCGGGTAGACGGAAGTCTAGACAATTAAGTCTTTTCGACCGAACCGTATTTGTCTGTAATACCGTCTAAGCCAACGGTACTATGTACTAACAAAGATATAAGTTTACGTAGATGTATATTAACTCTTCACGCCATTCCCAACACTGGGGTAGACAGTGGTTTAACACAGTAGTTTTCGCAGACATTTTTTTGGACGTGTGAGGTGATATAAGTTGTACACAGTTTTTGAAAAAAACCCTAAGGCCAAGCCTACATCCTGAAGATCGAACTCAAAAATCCATGCCTCAATCAATGTCATGCCATGGAATACTAGTAATGTTATTTGGCATTGCTAGGATTCTTTGAAAATTATAATAAGTAATTCTGTAATATAATGTGCAATAAAGAATCATCTATCTATCTATCCGAGTGGTAAGGAGATCGGAATTCGAATCGAGAGACCCGAGTTCAATCTACAGGTGGCACCAACCAGATGGCTCGTACCAACGGTTTTTTTTGTTTCAAAAACCTATGTACTATTCATATCGTAGGCTTGGACAGAAGGACGTTTGTCAAGTTATCCCAAAAATATCTTCGGTGGAAGGTAGGTCGATAGGAATTAATTGTCTAGACTAGATCTCTGTATATCCTTGTAGTTGGAATGGCGTGAAGATTTTTTGCAGCTACGAAACGGCTCAGCATATGCTGTGGCATTACTGCTGCAGCGCTGCTAATGCCTTGTTTTAAGACTAAACACGTGTCGCGTTTTCGTTAGTAGTATATGTTACCTGGTTTGAGTGTAGTGGTGGTGGTGCATTCAGTAGAATTAGTGCACGCATCTGTGGGAGGGAGGGTGGTGCACTTCTTCTCTTTGGACCAGGTAACATATCCTTGACCTTTTATATTTTTTGCATGTGGAATGGTGCGATGTAATTATTTAATAACAACTTTATGATGAATTTCCGCAAAGTAACGACTGAGTCAATTATCTATATTACAAAAGGTATTAAAAAAGAGAAACTTTTCTTAATCCTAAATAAAAAAAACTAATACGACCAACCTATGAGATCTGTACCGCAGAATGACCTCATCAAATGGATCGTCTGGTCTAGACAATTAAGTCTTTTCGACCGAACCGTATTTGTCTGTAATACCGTCTAAGCCAACGGTACTATGTACTAACAAAGATATAAGTTTACGTAGATGTATATTAACTCTTCACGCCATTCCCAACACTGGGGTAGACAGTGGTTTAACACAGTAGTTTTCGCAGACATTTTTTTTGGACGTGTGAGGTGATATAAGTTGTACACAGTTTTTGAAAAAACCCCTAAGGCCAAGCCTACATCCTGAAGATCGAACTCAAAAAATCCATGCCTCAATCAATGTCATGCCATGGAATACTAGTAATGTTATTTGGCATTGCTAGGATTCTTTGAAAAATTATAAAAAATATCTTCACGCCATTCCCAATACAGGGGTAGACGGAAGTCTAGACAATTAAGTCCTTTCGACTCACATTCCACTGTAGACATTTTTTGAGATATCATGACAGGTGGTGGGCCCGTCGCCGTCTTTATGTCTAAGCCAACGTTATTATTCGTACTCAGTTTTTCAAAAAAACCTATTGGTACGGGCTGCCACCTGGGGATAGAACTGTGGTCCCTTGACTCCGAATCCCGATCACCCAACCACTCGGTATCAGGTTTTAAAAAAATTATACACACCTGTTGACATTGACGCGGTAATGTGACACCTCCACCTTCTCCCCTCGCTGGCTGAAGGCTTTCACCTGGAAGGCAGGTGTAGCCTCGCAGTCGCAGGTGATGGTCTGGAAAAAATTAAAAGAAATTTAGAGTTATCGGAATGTGGCGACATCTATGTCTCCACATTGGAAGCTCGCTAAGTGGCGGATTCAGGAAACACATCCACGTCCTACATGGCGCTATCGAAGTTCGCACGATGACATGCATATATACGATTACCGATAGCGCACACTTGTGTAGGAGACGTCCTCCCCAGGTCACGATCACCCGACCTGGCCGGTAGCTACCCTTTTCCTGGGCACATCATCCGCAACAGGAATAAATCACGATAGCCGAGGGGTTGGGTTGTCGGAATTTCGAATCGAGAGACCCGAGTTCGATCTACAGGTGGCACCAACCAGATGGCTCGTAC
Organism: Sericinus montela; assembly: GCA_029286605.1. Classification (NCBI taxonomy): domain Eukaryota; kingdom Metazoa; phylum Arthropoda; class Insecta; order Lepidoptera; family Papilionidae; genus Sericinus; species Sericinus montela. The sequence goes on from JAGSMR010000050.1 coordinate 3,197,515, forward strand.
CAACGGTTTTTTTTGTTTCAAAAACCTATGTACTATTCATATCGTAGGCTTGGACAGAAGGACGTTTGTCAAGTTATCCCAAAAATATCTTCGGTGGAAGGTAGGTCGATAGGAATTAATTGTCTAGACTAGATCTCTGTATATCCTTGTAGTTGGAATGGCGTGAAGATTTTTTGCAGCTACGAAACGGCTCAGCATATGCTGTGGCATTACTGCTGCAGCGCTGCTAATGCCTTGTTTTAAGACTAAACACGTGTCGCGTTTTCGTTAGTAGTATATGTTACCTGGTTTGAGTGTAGTGGTGGTGGTGCATTCAGTAGAATTAGTGCACGCATCTGTGGGAGGGAGGGTGGTGCACTTCTTCTCTTTGGACCAGGTAACATATCCTTGACCTTTTATATTTTTTGCATGTGGAATGGTGCGATGTAATTATTTAATAACAACTTTATGATGAATTTCCGCAAAGTAACGACTGAGTCAATTATCTATATTACAAAAGGTATTAAAAAAGAGAAACTTTTCTTAATCCTAAATAAAAAAAACTAATACGACCAACCTATGAGATCTGTACCGCAGAATGACCTCATCAAATGGATCGTCTGGTCTAGACAATTAAGTCTTTTCGACCGAACCGTATTTGTCTGTAATACCGTCTAAGCCAACGGTACTATGTACTAACAAAGATATAAGTTTACGTAGATGTATATTAACTCTTCACGCCATTCCCAACACTGGGGTAGACAGTGGTTTAACACAGTAGTTTTCGCAGACATTTTTTTTGGACGTGTGAGGTGATATAAGTTGTACACAGTTTTTGAAAACATAAAATGGTACGAGCCTACCACGTGAGGTTCGATCTCAGGTCTCTTGTCTCGAATTCCGATCACCCAACCACTCTGCTATTGTGACTATAAAATTAAAAATATCCTTAACAAAGCAAAGTTCATGTGAGAGAGATCTGAAACACAAAGTTGGCGTCCGTCTGGGGTAAGACTATTACTAAAACGACGAGTAAAGAATCGCTACGGTACTGCGAAAGTTGCGGGTTCGAATATCCCCTGTGCCAGTTGATTTTTAAATTTCTCATATTGTGAAATAACAAAGCTGGGCGTGGCTTTAATGGGTAGAAATGATCAAGAATATACATCCAAAGTTATCTCATAGCTCTATCCCTTGCTCTTCACTCCTTGTAGCCACTTTTTATTCTAATAAATACTATTAATAAATAAATAAACAAATAAATATAAATATCTTCACGCTATTCTAAATTCAGACAGAGGTCCACACAATTAATTCCTTTCAACCCGAATCTTTCACCGAAAATTTTTTTACGGACAATGTGAGCCTGTCATTGTCTTTATGTCCATGCCAATTATATCTACCGTATATAAGTTTTGAAAACATGAAATGGTACGAGCCTACCACGTGAGGTTCGATCTCGGGTCTCTTGTCTCGAATTCCGATCACCCAACCACTCTGCTATTGTGACTATAAAATTAAAAATATCCTTAACAAAGCAAAGTTCATGTGAGAGAGATCTGAAACACAAAGTTGGCGTCCGTCTGGGGTAAGACTATTACTAAAACGACGAGTAAAGAATCGCTACGGTACTGCGAAAGTTGCGGGTTCGAATATCCCCTGTGCCAGTTGATTTTTTAAATTTCTCATATTGTGAAATAACAAAGCTGGGCGTGGCTTTAATGGGTAGAAATGATCAAGAATATACATCCAAAGTTATCTCATAGCTCTATCCCTTGCTCTTCACTCCTTGTAGCCACTTTTTATTCTAATAAATACTATTAATAAATAAATAAATAAACAAATAAATATAAATATCTTCACGCAATTCCCAATATAGGTGTATACAGAGGTCTAGTCTAGACAATGAAGTCTCTTCGACCCACCTTCCACCGAAGATATTTTTGGGACAACGTGACAGGTGGTAAGCCCGTCGCCCTCTTTAAGTCCAAACCAGCGATATAATTCGTACATAAGTTTTTGAAAAACTCATTGATACAAGCCTGCCACCTGGGGATCGAACTCGGGTCTCTTGACTCGAAGTTCCGACCACCCAACCACTAGGCTATCTTGACTTTTTTTTTTTATAAATTCTGGTTGGACTAATAATAATACTGCATCTATACAAAAATGTTTGCTGTATAAAGTGGCTAAGGTTAAAGGCATATACATGTGTGTGTGCGTATGATGTGCACAAAGAGACATTAACTTGAAGGAGACCCTATCTTGTTGGTAAAACGAGACTAAGAAGCCTTATTTTAAGAAAATTTTAACAATAAATTCGCTGAAAGCGTTAAAATTTTCCAAATGTGAAAAGTTTGAAAATTTATGAAGATAATGGATGTTTTTTTTGGCAAAGAGAGCTTTGTTTGCGTTTTCTAAAAGAACATTGCCCCAAAGCACACGTCTCCAAGGTTATGTCGCTAAGAACACATACTGATTTTCTTATTACACATATACACAGGCCATTTCAGGAAATAATGAAATAAAGAAACTTGTTTATTCGTAGTGCTACAAACGCAACTACAGCACGATTATTTACAACAAAAAAATTAAATATAAATAAATATTTTCACGCAATTCCCACAACAGAGGTAGACAGAGGTCTAGTCTAGACAATTAAGTCCTTTCGACCGTCTTCAACCGAAGATATTTTCAGGACAACGTGACAGGTGGTAAGCCCGTCGCCCTCTTTAAGTCCAAACCAGCGATATAATTCGTACATAAGTTTTTGAAAAACTCATTGATACAAGCCTGCCACCTGGGGATCGAACTCGGGTCTCTTGACTCGAAGTTCCGACCACCCAACCACTAGGCTATCTTGACTTTTTTTTTTTATAAATTCTGGTTGGACTAATAATAATACTGCATCTATACAAAAATGTTTGCTGTATAAAGTGGCTAAGGTTAAAGGCATATACATGTGTGTGTGCGTATGATGTGCACAAAGAGACATTAACTTGAAGGAGACACTATCTTGTTGGTAAAACGAGACTAAGAAGCCTTATTTTAAGAAAATTTTAACAATAAATTCGCTGAAAGCGTTAAAATTTTCCAAATGTGAAAAGTTTGAAAATTTATGAAGATAATGGATGTTTTTTTTGGCAAAGAGAGCTTTGTTTGCGTTTTCTAAAAGAACATTGCCCCAAAGCACACGTCTCCAAGGTTATGTCGCTAAGAACACATACTGATTTTCTTATTACACATATACACAGGCCATTTCAGGAAATAATGAAATAAAGAAACTTGTTTATTCGTAGTGCTACAAACGCAACTACAGCACGATTATTTACAACAAAAAAATTAAATATAAATAAATATTTTCACGCAATTCCCACAACAGAGGTAGACAGAGGTCTAGTCTAGACAATTAAGTCCTTTCGACCCGTCTTCAACCGAAGATATTTTCGGGACAACGTGACAGGTGGTGAGCCCGTCGCCGTCTAGGTATATAAAGAAAATAAAAAGAATCTATAATTAAATTAAAGATAATAAATGTTTAAAATTTTAACTGACACGGGCGGGATTAGAACCTGCGACCTTTGCCGTACCGTGGGTACGTTCTCCTCTGAGCCACCATGTCCTACACGCATCAGTTGAAATTTTAAATCTCTTTCTTTATTTATGCGCGCTCGTACCGAGGTTGTGGGTTTGAATACCGCTCATGTCAGTGGAAATTTTAAACATTTTTTCTCTTTAATTTAATAACAATAAGTTCTATATAGTTTATATGGTTTAAAATCTATAAAAAATAGCGTAAACTATTAAGTCAACCTAACAACTACCAAACCTATAAACTATTAAATAAAATAATTCAGACTCGCCCTTGAAGAAAGCTTGCTTAGAATCTCAAGGCTCGTACTAATGGTTTTTTTTTTCTATAAAAACTTATGTACGATTTATATCGATGGCTTGGACATAAAGACGGCGACGGGCTCACCACCTGTCATGTTGTTCCGAAAATGTCTTCGGTGGAAGGTGCGTCGAAATGACTTAATTGTCTAGATCCCTGTCTATCCCTGTATTTGGAATTGCGTGAAGACGTTTATTTCTTTATTCATTTATTTATTTAATTAAGACCAAAATTAAGCAGACTAGTGATGGACACCAGACCACTGGTCTGCTTCATATCAGTCTGGTATTCTTCGAGAATATCATCCCGAAGTCTGTCGATGGCTTATAGCATTTTGAAGATTCTCCCTTGTTCACCTCATACTACGCCCGAAGGAAGAAAAGATGTGGTATAATCTTACACTGACACCAAACGACACTAATAAGTATATATATAATTAAATCTATGTAAAAAAAAAGTCACGATAGCCGAGTGGTTGGGTGGTCGGAATTTCGAGTCAATAGACCCGAGTTCGATCCCCAGTTGGTAGGCTCGTACCAATGAGTTTTTCAAAAACTTATGTACGAATATCGTTGGCTTGGACATAAAGGCGGCGATGGGCTCACCACCTGTCACGTTGTCCCGAAAATATCTTCGGTGAAAGGTGGGTCGAAGGGACTTAATTGTCTAGACTCGACCTCTGTCTACCCCTATATTGGGAATTGCGTGAAGATATTTATTTATTTATTTTTATACTGACATATTATATAATAAATAAATGTCTATATTATCCAATCTGTAGTTATTTGTGTCTAATATAATCTGTGTCAAAATGGCGCGCGCCTGTCAACTTCCTGCAATCGCGTGCAATTGAGTGTTCCGTTGCGAGGCAAATAGTTTGTCAAGCTATTTGATGTCACAAATTAGTTAACAAAATAACATTAAGCGTTGTTTAATATTAAATATGTTCAAGTCACGATAGCCGAGCGGTTGGGTGATCGGAAAGTTCCCATCCCCAGGACGTAGGCTCGTACCAATTCGTTTTTTTTAGAAACCGTACGATTTATATCGTTAGCTTGAACATGAAGACAGCGACAGGCTCATCAACTATCACGTTGTCCCAAAATAAGTTCCAGTGAAATATGGGCCGGAAGGGCTTAATTGTCTCGACCTCTTGCTATCCCTATATACAATACACAATAGGAATTAAATAAATTCAAATTAACTTTTACTCATCCCACTATTTATATATTTTCATTCGAATGCCTGACCGGTTACGCCCTTATGGTATTACGGAAACCGGAAAAACGGTACATGAATGAAAATAAACAGTGGAATGAATAAAGTGAATTTGATCAATTTGAATTTATTTAAAGATGAAGTTCCACCAAGAGACCATAATATGACATAATATTTAATATATACATATAGATAGATAAATATATAAATAGGTAAGTACAACATCACATACATTGCACTGAACCCAAAGTACGGAATCAGAAACAACGAAGGTTCCACAAACACCCAGATCCGAGAAAACGTAGAAAAAGTGTTTTCTACATTGAACCAACTGGGAATCGAAGCCGGGACCTAAGAGTTGGCGACACCACGAAAAACCATGTGCGCCACTCGTCCACGAACCGTCTATGGTCGTCGTCAATATACAATAGGTAATATATAATTATCTTACTTGAACTTTTCATGGCATGGTAACCTAACCGTCTCTAATCTACGAGCGAAAAAAAACCAGTTCTTTTATCACCAGTGGTCACGGCAAAGGTCAGGGCTTTCAGCCAGTAGGAATCACGTAAGTCACGATGGCCGAGAGGTTGGGTGATCGGAATTCGAGTCAAGAAACCCGCGTTCGATCCCCGGGTGGGGCTTGTACCAATGGTTTTTTTAACTTATGTAAGACTTATATCGTTGGCTTGGACATAAATACGGCGACGGGCTTACCACCTGTCACGTTGTCCCAAAAATGTCATCGATGGAAAGTGGGTCGAAAAGACTTAATTGTTGAGACCTCTGTCTACCCCTGTATTGGGAATGGCGTGAAGATATTTTTTTATTAAGCCCACGATAGCCGAATGGCTGGGTGTTCGGAATTCGAGTCGAAAGACACGAGTTCGATCCAAAGGAGGCAGACTCGTACCCATGAGTTTTTTCAAAAACATAGCTGACGTAGCCGCCTTGAACAAAAAAATGGCGAAAGGCCCGTTGTCACGTTGCGCGAAAAGATGTCTTCAGTGGAAGATGGGTCGAAAGGTCTTAATTTTCTAGCCATCTGTCTACATGTATTGGGAATGTAGTGAAGATATTTGTGGGGGGTGAAAGGTTGCTGAGCACTCACCACATCGTCCTTGGAGTCGCATTCGCAGAACACGTTGGAGATGTTGGGCGGGTTGCAGTCCAGGGCGCGGACCAGCTCGACCCCAATGCCGTGCTGGAACGAAGACAAGAACATGAATGATATGTATATTTTTTGAGCTTTTAGCATATAATTCATACTAAGCTATATGTTCTTCAGTAAAAATATTATAACAAATAATTATAATTAAAACTCACGATAGCCGAGTGGTTGGGTGGACGGAATTTCGAGTCGAGAGACCCGAGTTCGATCCCCAAGTGGCAGGCTCGTACCAATGGGTTTTTCAAAAACTTATGTACGAGTTATATCGTTGGCTTGAACATAAAGACGGCGACGGGCTCACCACCTCTCACGTTGTTCCCGAAAATATCTTCGGTGGAAGGTGGGTCGAAGGGACTTGGACTAAGACTAAAAGGGAAGGGAAAGGACTAGACTAGACCTCTGTCTACTCCTGTATTGGGAATTGCGTGAAGATATTTATTTATTTATATTTATTTATTTACAATATACGAGTATTAGTGTATATATAATGCATTTTAGCCACATATTATATAACAATCTAAGTATGTATGTTGTGTTTGATTATATATTATGTATACATGTATATATTTGTGTATATGTCTATAATATATAATAGCGGTATATATATTCACACTCGCTATTAACTACTTTGACTGCTCTATCCATATTTTCTGTTTTACCTAGGTTTAGCTGGTAGAGAATGCAGTATAGCATTAAGCTCGAATTTTTGAAGACTTTTTGATGCAATAAAGTAAATAAATAAATAAAAATACGGGGCAGCTAACTTCACTTCGTGAGAAATAGACAGCGTTACAGTACAATTTTAGTTAATACTGATAAAATATGTCAGGGATTGAAAAATAGATTAGAATGTAAAAAAATAGTGCCTTTATTATACTGGAAGTTTGCATTCTACAATGTGAATTTCCAGAAATTTCCTTACTTACATTTTTATATACATATACACATACAACTAATTTTATTTCTAAGTTAATTGATAAATTATAATTAAAGTCGTAAAGTCGCGATAGCCGAGTGGTTGGGTGGTCGGAATTTCGATTCAAGAAACCCGAGTCCGATCCCCAGGTGGCAGGCTCGTGCCAATGGGTTTTTCAAAAACTTATGTAAGAGTTATATCGTTGGCTTGGACATAAAGACGGCAGCGGGCTCACCACCAGTCACTTGGAAGTGGGTCGAAGGGACTTAATTGTCTAGACTAGACTCCCCCCAACAAGTCTACCCCTGTATTGGGAATTGCGTGAAGATATATAATATTTAATTAATATTTATTTAGAAGTCACGATAGCCGAATTGTTGGGTGGTCGGAATTTCGAGTCGAGAGACCCGAGTTCGATCCCCAGGTGGCAGTACCAATGAGTTTTTCAAAAAAACTTATGTACGAATTTCATCGTTGGCTTGGATATAAAGACGGCGACGGGCTCACCACCTGTCACGTTGTCCCGAAAAATATCTTCGGTGGAAGGTGGGTCAAAGGGACTTAATTGTCTAGACTTGACCTCTGTCTACCCCTGTATTGGGAATTGCGTGAAGATATTTTTTTTAAATTAATATTTAAAAAGTTACTAACAAGGCAGATTTGGAAACGTCCGTACAAATGACGAAGCCCTATAGAAACTTATTACATTCCGCCCGGAACCCTAGAAATGGATCCCAGTACACCATCATAAGCTACAAGAACGTATTGATTTTTCGCTAATCGCAGAGAAGGGTGAATATAGATTATAGCGATTCACGCAACTGTCAACCAATACAGTTCCCATGCGGAAATATATGCGGAAATTTTAAAACGGGACTTTATTAAATTTTAACGATAAAAAAATGCCAAATACCAAAAAAATAACAGTCTCGATAGCCTAGGGGTTGGGTGTTCGCAATTCGAGTCGGACCCGAGTTCGATCTCCGGGTGGCAGGCTTTTTTTTAAATTTAAGTACGAATTATATCGTTGGCTTCGACATACAGACGGCGACAGGTCCGCCACCTGTTATGTTGTCCCAAAAAGTTTACGGTGGTAGGTGGGTCGGAAGGACTTAATTGTCTAGACCTCTGTCTACCACAGTATTGGGAATGGCGTAAAGATATCTTTTATTCCCATCTTGTATTCCTAATTCTAAGAAAAATCAATAAAATTGCATATTATAGTTAAGTTATATATTCGACCCGAATATATAACATACATCTAAAACGATGATAGGTGCATCACCTCCCCGTTGGTCCAAATTGGCTCCGGTGAAAAGTGGGTTCAATGAACTAATTGTCTAGACCTCTCCAACCTCTGTCCACCCCAGTATTGTAAAGTTGGTGCCAAGTTATTTATTATTTTGCTGTCAATTAGCCCCGGCTACCTTTTGAGGTAGCCGGGGCTAATTGACTAAGTGATAACGACTAATCAACACTTGTTCAAGTCAGTGTAATTTTGTTATTGTATTTGTGTAACGTAGATGTATGTATATATTACTAAATTCAACCATTGTATGCTCACTTATCGTTTACTAAAACTTACAACTACATAATAAATAAATAATACAATTTTATTTCATTAAACAGTACTTTATATTTCAAGTGCAGTGTTTGAAGTCACGTATTAAGCAAAAAATGCCTGTTATAGGTGGCTTCGCTCTTCCATAGCTAATAAAGATATAATTTATAATTATTACTAGGCTTACTAAATGAAAAGAAATATCTAGTTAACTGTAAAATTAACTTAATGACCATACATTGAATGACCATTCTCAAGTAGGTTACATTATGAAAGTAATTGTAAATAGTATTCGTGTGTTTGTGTAGATGCTTAAATTATTTGTGTAATGTGTAAATTATAAACCATTTCATACTATACACGAGTTTTATTCCTAAAACAACAGTTTATTTCCTAAACAACGCAAACACAACTTGTTACATATATGTACACAAACACAATCCCTGTTACGGCGGCAGACTGTCTGCCGCCATAATATCTATGGTTCGGTCAATGCCTGAATTCCGTTCTCTTTCACACCGGCGTGTTTAAAGAAAGATTCACCCCATCTCTTTCTTTCTTAGTGTTAACTGCTTGTAAGAAATCGTTGATACACCAACGATAATTGCGAGGTAAAATGTTACATTTTAGCTTGGCACGTGCTATGTTGAAATAGACTAAGGTACGCTTGCAGCAAAATTCAAATCCTAGTTTATCATAAATACATAGATAGATAGATAGGGACAACATCACATACATTGCTCTAATCCCAAAGTAAGCAGCTTAAGCACTTGTGTTATGGAATCGGAAACAAGTAATTGTATTTTGGAATCAGAAACAATGAAGGTACCACAAATAGCCAGAGCCGAAAAAAAGTAGTAAGTGTTCACTTGAATGTGTTTCAGGGTCATATAACCAGCTTAATATGACACTAAAATAAAAAAAATGCAGCAGTGTTTTGCATGTAGGTTAATATTAAAACATAGTTACAATTATCGCCATATCTCAGCAATTCAATTCACATAAAAGCTTAATAAATTCTCTTATTTTTACTCTAATTACTCCATCCATTAGGGAAAACTGTATGAAAATCATTAAAAAAACATAGATAGGGACAACACATACATTGCTTTGATTCCAAAATAACTAACTAAAGCACTTGTGGTTTGAATTGGAATCAGAAACAGCTAAGGAGCTACAAACACCCAGACCCGAGACAATGTAGAAAAAAATTTTTTACCACCTTGACCCGACTGGAAATCGGACTCGGGACCTCAGAGCTGACGATACTATCAAACCAGGCGTGGACGTCCTAACCTCATTATCTTTAACCTTCAGTTCCATTCAGTATATCTATTAGATAAAACTATAAAAAGTATTTGGCAGTTTTGAGTTAATCGCGTTCATACCAACAGACGGTGTGTATGTATGTTTGTTCAACTTTACGATTCAACCATTAAAAAAAATAGAATACTAGCAATGCCAAATAATGTTAATGTTAACAGTATTCATGTTAACTATTCCAACTAAGCTGCAAAGCTTGTATCTGGAGTTGGTTCACGACAATAGTCGAATGGTGGGACCGAACCAGTGACGTTGTCTCGCAGTCCGGACCCTAAACCATTAGGAGATTGACGCTTCGATTGAACGTATTTGAAATATTCTCGTAGGAAAACGGAAGTATGATTTTGCGTAATGAATTTATTTGTGTTGATTTGTACTTAGTCTGGGAAGGTGCGAGAGCTTAGTACAAACAGTCGGACAAATTCACAAGCTCAAACTAGTATTCGATACATAAAACAACATTAGGAATGAAGCCGGCTTGATAGATCAGGTTGTTGAGCGACAGAAGGACATGCCAAGATATATATAGACGCAATTATTAGTTTTTCTTCTGCCAATAACCTCTGAATGTTGTTCGTCTGTGTAGCAAAAACTATTGTACTGGCATGCTGCCAGTCGTTTTTACTCTCGCATTGTCGGACAATTTACTGAATAGAGTTAAAGTTAAGTTAATATCTTTACGCTATTCCCAATACAGGGATAGATAGATGTCTAGTCTACACAATTAAGTCCCTTCGACCCATCTTCCATAGAAAATACTTTCAGGACAACGTGACAGGTGGTGAGCCCGTCGCGTCGATAAATTCGTACATAAGTTTTTTTTTTAATCCAGTGTCACGAGCCTGCCATCTGGGGATCGAAATCGGGTCTCTTGACTCGAAATTTCGACCACCATTCGGCTATCGTGACTGAATAGAGAAACCTTGAAATTAATGGCGATATTACGACTTCCATGGACGTATTGCGTACATACCGGTTTTCATGGTGTCGCCAGTTCAGTCCCGGTCGGGTCAATGTAGAAGATACTTTTTCTACATGGTCTCGGGTCTGGGTGGTGTTACCTACGTAGTTTCGAATTCCATAATAAAAATGCTTAAATAGCTTTGGGATCAGAGCAATGCATGTGATGTTGTCGCTATCTATGTATTTATTTATTATTTAATATTTCTATACTGATGTAATTATTCCGTACCAATATAAACTTCTAGATTGGATTTATCTTTTGGAACTGACAGAAATGGTGAGTTGTGTTTGTGGATTTTGTAAGAGACGTCTATGGAAGAGCTGTGGAAATGGACTATCGACAAATACGTAGTCTTAAAAATGTCCTCTGATGATGGTCAGCAGCTAAGATTCAAATTGTCTGGCCGCCATGTTTATGGAAAAATCTCACAGGAAAGATTAAAAAGATTTTCTATGATTGAAAATAATTCCCAGCATAAAGACTTCTTCTCTGCCAAGGAGCCGTTTGAATTGGAGTCGGTACATTCTTTACCCATTTCTAATCTCAAACAAGAATGTTATACTTGTGCTCGGGTTTGAATATGTGTCTCCAAAGAGTAAGTAGCTCCACAAACAAAAGCATTTATCAGAGAAAAACTGTACAAACACGGTTACTACAATATAAATGATTATATTAATTATAGTTACCCATGAGAATAACTTGTTCGCTGCAGTGCAATTTCTGATCAAATTAGGTTCCGTTTTGTATTGTTCTTCTGTTTTGTATCCTTTGTTAAAAAAATTCAAAATAAGAGAACCCCTGCAAACATTCTTTTGCCTGTTTCTTCTCCGTTAGAGGAACCTCATTACGAAACGGTGGTAAATTAATAAATGACCATCGACGGATAGGTTACCTATATCGATGGATAAATCATTTGTTTTGAAAAGTATAGAGAGTCACTACGGTCATGTGCTATCAGAAAATCCTTCAAGTCCGCTATGATTGGCAACGTATCCTTAACCTTCTTTGAATAGGTTTACGATTTGTCACGTGTCAAGAAAAAGCTATTGTGAAATATCTATTCATAGGCAGACGTCTCGATCACGTTCGTTTCGTAAGAGATCTTGTAAAAAATATGATGGCACGTTTGTGAAGATTCATGCCGAATGGAGCTTACTGTTCTACCACCCCGGTGACAATATATACCTAAGCGAATGCAGGATTGTTAATTTTAAGATATACTATTAACACATTGCTAGGTGGTAACAGCGTAAGATTTAAACAACCTCTTATTATCCGTGGGTGTCATAGACGATGGGAAAATCCTTCAAAATATCATGGCCTACCAACAGACGGCGGGATTACCCATCTCGAAAAATATCAGACCAATATTCATCAGACCGAAAATATCAGACCAATATTCATCAGACCGATGAAAGGCAGCAGTCTCTGTAAGGCTGGCGCTGCAACAATCACTCCGCATGCTAAGGGTGTTTGATAATGGCAAAGCCTCTCTTACTGCTATGTCCTCCAGTGGACTTTTACAAGGCGTGATGTACATCAGATAACGACTTACTAATCTATACTAAGAACGTCACCTTAGCTTCTTTGGACATAAAATGAGATCAAATATGATGAGGCATGAGGTGGAGAAGTGTCACCCGTGGGACAAACGCAGGGGAAACGCCCTCTGGACCGAATTCCATACGTAAAAGTATCGCAGAGACAACAGGAGAAACTTTACGATGTAATTAATTGGCACAGGACGGAAGTCAATGGAGAGGAATCACATAAGCGAGGGAAACGACGACGGTGCCACAAACTCTCAAACACAAAACCCGAGAGAATGCAGAAAATTTGATTTGCTACATCGTTCCGTCTCAGAATCGAAACCGGGACATGACGGAACTGACAACATGAATGCTCGCGTGTACACTACACATCCACGGAGGTCGTGCAAAGACGATGTATATGTATGTATATTACGACGTGTAGCATTAAAACTATGACAACTCATATAAATAAATGAATATAAAATATCTTCACGCAATTCCCAATACAGGGGTAGACAGAGGTCTAGTTTAGACAATTATGTCCCTTCGCCCCACCTTCCACCGAAGATATTTTCGGGACAACGAGACAGGTGGTGTGCCCGTCGCCGTCTTTATGTCTAAGCCAACGATGTAATTGGTACATACGATACGATATGGTGATACGAGCCTGCCACCTGGGGATCGAACTCGGGTCTCTTGACTCGAAATTCCGATTACCCAACCAATCGTGACTTACTCAAAATATTGCATTATCTCACAAATGTGTGAAAAAGCACAATGCGTGCGACGGCAATTTCGCATTTAATGCCTCTTCAGATTACCATTTAACGAATCAAAGAACCTCTTAAAGGTTGAGTATAATTAAAAAAAATGTACTTTAAAATCAAGAGTCGTTCGAATTTCAAAAAACACTTTTATTAAAAACACGCCTAATAAGCAGATTGTGAACAAGGTCAGAGAATGATGTCAGATTTCAAGCTCCACTCGTACAAGACTGGAGCTTTAAGCACACGCCTTTAAATAGGTCACAGGACGCGCGAAATATCGATTCGTAATGATGAGGTGTTTATTTCATATCGATGGTATATTCACGTAATTTCCCATGCAGGGGTGGGTAGAGGTCTAAACAATAGAGTCCTTTTCACTAACTTTTCATAGAAGATTATTTGGGATAGCGTGACGTGGACACCATATCGCTGTGTTAAAGTCCACATCAACGGCCCAATAGTCATATATAAATAAAATATAAAAATTTCTTCACGCCATGCAGCGGTAGACAGAGGTCTAGTCAATTAAGTCCTTTCGACCCAATTTCCACCGAAGATATTTATGAGAGAACGTGTCAGGTGAGCCCGTCGCCGTCTTTATGTCCAAGCAAACGATATGAATCGTATATAGGTTTAGAAAAAAAACCCATTGGTACGAGCCTGCAAACCTGGGGATGGAACTCGGGTGTCTCAACTCCAATTCCGCTCACCCAACCACTCGACTATCATGACTTACAGATACGTGACTAATACACATAAATACATATATAGATATATAGATAAATATTCATATATATACATCTAAGACTTAAGTACAAAAATTCATATTCATCACACAAATGTTTACACCTAGCGGGAATCGAATCCGCAATCCCGACCTTCCAGGGCACGGCCACTACCAACCAAGCTATCCGGAGTTTAATTACGGTGTTTGTCTGTGGTGGTATTTTAATGGTGGTAACGTCATCTAGGCGTCCAAGTCAACGCACACAAATCTATCATATCTGTATATAAATCTAAAATACGAATATTACATTTAAAAAATATTTAATACCTATAGGTACGAACTTTTTCATGAGGATTGAACTCACTTCTCCTAATTATAATTCAGCTACACGTTCTATTTTTCCTAACCTTTATAAAACATTACTTATGGCATAATCGTTTTTACCTTTAACCATAAAAAAAACATTTTTAAGGATTTAAAAATGCGATTGTTCTTTATTTAAACAATGATCAAGCATGATGCGTTGACCTTGTAAATTGGGTTTCGGCCTTTGCTCCTTATTCATCAATTAACAAAACTCGGCTTCCTTGAAAGGTGCGGAATGATGTCACGGAGCAATTACCACTACCATTAATTGGTACAGAAACACCAATTATTAATATCGCATTATATAAAGTAGAAGTAATAATCTTCTTCTTCTCTTAAGACAAAAATTCACGATAGCCGAATGGTTGGGTGGTCGGAATATCGAGTCAAGAGACCATAGTTCGAGGTGGCTGGCTCCTACCAATGGGCTTTTCAAAAACTAATGTACGAATAATATCGTTGGCTTGGACATAAAGACGGCGACGGGGTCACCACCTGTCACGTTGTCCCGAAAATATCTTCGGTGGAAGGTGGGTCGAAGGGACTTAATTGTCCAGACTAAACTTCTGTCTACCCCTGTATTGGGAATTGCGAGAAGATATTTATTTATTAATTTTATTTATTTTAACATCTATCTATCTATCGCCACCTTAGTGTCCAAGTTAACGATACGCGCCTTCCTCCTGGATATCGAACTCCAACTTCCCGTTTCGAATTCCGATCATTCAGTACTCTGATGAAAATCGCATTTTTATAATTAATTTAATTGTGTTATTACCGTAACCACGCTATACGCAAACAAGAAAATGAATTCGGTCGAGCACAGACTGAATCCGTGGGAAGTTCTAATTTTAAATGTACCGCCATTCGACCTACATTCACGCGTTTTGTAAGGGTCGAACTTGAATACAAGACTCTTTTGACTCTACGCTCGATGGGTTGAAAGGGTCTCTTTGAGCTCCTCCGCGTATTCCTTTTTCAATTCTTAATGCAAAGTAGCGCAGCAAAAGAATAGAGTAAAAGATTTTTCAGAATTTAGATCACAAGTTCCGGGGATTACCATACACACATACTAAGACATTTTAACTCTTTATAACATCAGTAATATCTTCACGCCATTCCACTTACTGGGGTAGACAGAGCTCCAGATAATGATGGTCTTTCGACCCACCTTTCACCGAATATGTTTTTTTTGGAACAACGTGACAGGCGGTAAGCCTGCCTACGTCTTTATGTCCAATAATAATAATAATAATTTATTGCATAAAACATGGTACGCCAACGATACGGTAAGCCAACGATATAAATCATACATACAAGTAAGTTTTGAAAATACCCTTTGGTACCAGTCTACCACCTGGTGATCAGAATTCGAGTCAAGAGACCCGAGTTCGATTTCCGAATCCGTTATGTCAACATTGGATACGTCTAGTCACGGTTGTAAGTCCTTCAGAAAAAGCATCTAAAAATTAAGGTAATGCTATGATAATATAAAAACCTTTAATTTCGTTATGGCAACTTACAGACGACAGTATAACCATCTCTAAAATACCAGACCAAAATAATCAGACCACAGATGGACAAAAGGATAAACGATTTGAAAGAATACTAGCAATATCAAATAACATTAATAGTATGTCTGTTAACCACTTCAACTAAGTAACTATAGCCGAGTGGTTGGGTTGTCGGAATTTTTAGTCAAGAGACCCGAGTTCGATTCCCAGGCGGCAGGCTCGTACAAATGGGTTTTTCAAAAACTTATGTATGAATTACATCTTTGGCTTGGACATAAAGACGGCGACAGGCTCACCACCTGTCACGTTGTCCCGAAAATATCTTTGGTGGAAGGAGGGTCGTAGGGACTTATTTGTCTAGACTAGACCTCTGTCTGCCCCTGTATTGAGAATTGCGGGGAGATATTTATTTATTATTACTCCAACTAAGCTGCAAGGCGATTGTCTGAAGTGGTTCACGACAATAGTCGAATTGCGGGACCGAACCTGCATTGTTATATCCGCTTGCCAAGCGTGACGATTATGGCAAATGCTCCACCGGAGAGGCCCTATTCCTGCAGTGAACTTTAACAGACCGTTATGTATGTATGAATTACTATGATATTAAAGAATTTAACCGACTTACTATCTCCACCGATCGCTGTGCCGTGAAGTTTCGGAATAACTATTCGACGAAGAGATACAGATAACGTTATTGGCATGGTGCCACGCGGCGTGGAGGACTACTGCATAGTGGTACTTAAATTATTGTATTTGGATTAAACACTGTAAATGTTTCATCGTTACTCAATAAACAAGCGTAGTTTTGTTTTGCACGTACAAACATACGTGCAAAAGCTACAAAGCTAAAATAAAATAATATATATCTTCACGCAATTCCCAATTCTATTGTGTATGTATTTCATTAAGAGAAATGTCTATCTCTTTATAAAATATCTTGTCTATGTGAATGATGTACTATCGTGTCGGGTTTATAATACGTAGTCTTATACATATTCTTGTTATTTCTTTTTCTATCTTCACGCATTTTCCAACACTGATATAACCAGAAACCTAGACAATGCAGTGCTTTCAAGCTGAGTTTATTTAGGACAAGGTAGGGAGCCTGTCGTTGTCTTAATATCCAAAACACGATAGAAATTATATGGAAATTCTTAAAAAGAATATTTCACTGTATTGTATTATAAACAAATAAATAAATATCTGCACGCAATTCCCAATACTGGGGTAGACAGAGGTCTAGTCTAGACAACTAAGTTCCTTCGATCCACTTTCCACGGAACATATTTTATAAACGTGACAATAGGTGAGCCAGTCTTTACGTCCAAGCCAACGATAAAAATCGTACAAAGGCTTTATGAAAAAACTCAATTGGTAGGAGCCTTGGGGATCGAACTCGGGTCTTGTCTCGAATTCGGATTCCGATCACTCGGCTACCGTGACTTATTTATTATATTGTCCATCTATATCCATCAGCACAATATTATTATATTGTGATACTGGATATAGATGAATATATGTGTACGTCCATTCCTCAAGTACAAAACATTTATATTATGAGCAACTGAAAGAGTGTTGACTGTGTGGTAACGGTGTAAGAATATCGCCACTCCCTTTCTTCCCGTGGGTGTTGTAAGAGGCGACAGCCAGAAGGAAAACAGCCTTGAACATCGTCATGGCGATCGATAGATGACGGGATAATCATCTCTAAATATAACAGACCAAAACAATCAATCAGACCGAAGATGGCCAGCAGCGTCAAAGGTGCGAGGTGTCTGATACGATCGCCAATCCGCCTGCCGAGCATGGCGATTGTGGCAAATCCTCCCTATGGGAGAGGCCTATGTGAATGGTATGGTATGGTATGAAAGAGTGCTACAAATTTTTAATTTAATAAATATGTGAAATGTAAAAAGTAGTTAATATGAGTCATATTTAAGGAGAGTAATGTTGCTTAAAACACTGGTCACCTAGTTAAGGGACAGTAGGTTTCCGTTTACCTATCTTCGTCACAAAGGTTTTTTTGAAAAATATCCCTTGGTACAAGCCTCAAATTTCAATCTTTTGACTCGAATTCCGATTACGCCACGGCTATCGTGACTGTAGTATTATTATTATTAGTACAAAAGAAATACAAAGTAATTTTATCGTTGGCTTGCACGTTAAGACGGGCGGGCTCACCTCCAGTCAACTTGTCCCGATAAATGTCTTCGGTGGAAGGCCTCGCTCGTCTAGACCTCTGTCTACCCCTACATTGGGCGAATGGCGTGAAGATATTTTTTTACAGAAATGTTAACCACAGCTATCGGGTCTCCTAAAACCATTAGACACGAAGATAATACTTCTATTTTTAACTAACTAACCTACCTATCTTCTAAACGTAAAAAGGCAGCGTGATATCATCGAGTGACATCACAATGACGTAAGGCTTGTGACGTCATCGGCGCGGGCTGGCGCGTTCGAAATAGCTAATGTCGCGGAGCGTGTGCGTAAACCGACAAAGTTGGAAGAGTTTGACAATTTTTTTTTATATATCAGCTGAAGTTGTTGCGTATGTTTGTTATATTTTAACGATAAATGGATCTTATTGAAGTAAAATATCTTTACGCACGCTTGACTTGAGGAATCAGCTGGATATTGCGTGACGAGAGTTTTACAAACAGTATGGAGAAGTGAAATTGAGAGGTAGATATACCTTTTTCTCTTGCCCCTAAGTAATTTTATTTCTCTCATTGCCGTATCAGATAAGCAAAAGAATATGTAATAAATATCTTCACGCCATTCCCAATACAGTTTGTATATATATATATATATATATATATATATATATATATATATATATATATATATATATATATATATATATATATATATATATATATATATATATATATATATATATATATATATATATATATATATATATATATATATATATTTTACATTGTCTCGTGTCCGGTGTTTTGTGTCTGCTACTTACTTTGTGGTCTGGTATTATATATATTACATGTATGCAATGTAAATATATAGCAATGATTATTTGTTTAAGTATTTTTTACAAATTATATAAATATTTATATAATTATGTTTTAAATATATCTTTTCAAAATGTGACAGAGGTGACGATGCTTTTGATCTCTGTATTGCTATAGTTGACTAAGTTAATTATTTACCATTACAGAGCGACTAACACAAACAGACAGTTGTCAAAAGCACCTATTTCTTACAGCGCACGACCGCACTATATATAAATACGACAGTCAGTCAGTCAATCTGGCAGCGTAGCGGGCGAGGCCGTGACTCACGCTATGGCATAATTGATACGGAGCTCGCAGTGATTATAAAAAAAGTAACGCTAGGTTCAGTTCAAGAGTTTACCGCGTAACGGCTATTTTAAGATGTTTTATCATATTTTAGTCATTTTAGCAGTATCGTCTTACTTTGGAATAATGTTGGTTGTTATCATTATACTAAAACATACTTAAAAAATAAACAATAACCATGTTAATTGTTTGAAGAGGGAAGGGTCAAAATACTCGGGACAAAATAACGGTCAAAATAGACGTGCGCGTATAAAGAAAAATGTAATAAATAAATAAACATCCTCACGCAATTGCCAATACAGAGGTAGACAGAGGTCTAGTCTAGACAATTAAGTCCCTTCGACCCAGTTTCCATCGAAGATATTCTCGGGACAACGTGACTTGTGGTAAGCCCGACGCCGTCTTTATGTCCAAGCCAACGATAAATACGTACATAAGTTTTTATGAAAAAACCCATTGGAACTGCCACCTGGGGATCGAACTCAGGTTTCTTAGAAGTTATTCAGTACTACTTAAGTAGTTAGTTATCGGATTAGCCAGAACAAATAAACAAACAAGTTTAAAATATTTTTTATTCTTTTTCTTTATGCAAGTACCGTATACACTTTCACATTTATTAAGTGAAAAGCTGATGACATATGAAATTTTGAATAACAAACTGACATTTAACTATATCGATATGCCTATCACCCTAGTTCAGCCGTGGGCTACTTAATTGCAGTTCCTATCACACAAGCATATACCAAGTATAGCCTACATTCATACATACATAACGGCCTGTTAAAGTCCACCGCAGGACATAGACCTCTGCAATAGGGAGGAGATTTGCCATAATCGCCACGCTTGGCAAGCGGATTGGAGATCGCAGTACTAGACCACTCGCACCTCAGACGCTGCTGCCCATCTTCGGTCAGATTATTTTGGTCTGATATTTTTAGAGATGGTTATTCTGCCATCTATCGGTAGCCATAACGATGTTCAAGGCTGTTTCCCTTAGTCGTCTGTTACGAAACCCACGGGAAGAAAGGCAGTGGCAATATTCTTACGCCGTTACCACACGGTTTAAGTATAGCCTAAGCATAAAAAGTTGATGCAGCCAGGCCACAACTCCATCAATTGACCTTACCTTTATCGATATTCCTTTTACTATGACATAAATATATACCGAGCTTTGACTGTGGATGAGGAATTGAGCTTTCTCATAAGGTAAGATGACTGACCACGTTTCGATCCTGGAAGACTTCTCTAGCAACAACAGTTATAAAGCCAACATACGGTTTTGCCTTGGGCTTATTCACAAGTAAAATAATCTTTAATAAATTCTTTAATAGATTAATATTCCTTCCCTTTGCATAGAATCATTTCTTTAGTGGCCTGATACTTATTAATTCGCGTGGAAATAGACTGTTCGTTTTGTATGTGTTTTAAGACATCACGTTTTGTATGTGTTTCGAACACGAGACCTTCGGATCGGTCTCTCAGCGGAGGTCGGCCACTAAAATAAGCGACATGAGTGGCATAATTTTAATAATAATTTATTAAAAGTTCAAGGTGAAAATTGCCATTAGTAATGGTAATGGAAAAATAAACACGAAATAAAAACTGACATAATCTAAAACTGTTCAAGGCATTGTTCAATATGTATATAAGACCTTTAAACCGCGTTATTCCATAGTAAGAGAAAGAGAATGTCGGAGTTCTTTAATAAATAAATAAATAGATAGATAGGGATAACATCACATATACTGCTATGATCCCAATGTAAGCAATTTAAGCACTTGTGTCAAGGAATCGGAAACAACGGAAGTATCACAAACACCCAGACCCGAGACAATGTAGAAAAAGTGGTTGCCAGGAGATGGAGAGCTTTACGTATATTAGAATATTTATGTTGTAAGTAAATAATATTTAATCCACTACTCAGTTACATAGGGTTGATAATAGCCTGAATTGATGTGACGCTGATGTGCTTTCGTTTTTATTCCAGTGATTGCCTGTATAATTTACTTTTATATACTACATATATATAAATAAATACATACATAGATTTAGACAACATATCTCTGATCCCAAAGTAAGCAACTTAATCTTTACTCAACTTAATCTTAAGTTGCTTACTGTGGGGTCACCTGTCACGTTGTTCCGAAAATGTCTTCGGTGGAAGGGACTTAATTGTCTAGACTAGACCTCTGTCTACCACTGTATTGGTAATTGCGTGAAGATATATATTCTTATTTTAAGCTTAAGCCTGTTATGAAATCAGAAACAACGAAGGCACCATAAATACCCAGACCCGAGAAAATTTCGAAAAAGTGTTTTTTTTTGCATTGACCCGACCTCAGAGCTGGCGACACCTTGAAAACCGGCGTGGACGTCACTTTTCAACGGTGGTCTACAAATACTGTTGTTTTCCGGTTTGAAAGATACAGAGAGATAATTTTATCACAGACAGTTAGGTATTCCATCTTCGTCCTCGCGGTGACAAGGCATCTGTAACTTTTTTCTTATTTTTTTTTTAAATGGTTTGCAGTTGTTATTTCCGGCAGTAACCATTACTTGGGCATTAGCTCGTTTATCATCTTATCGCCACGCTTGACAAGCGGATCGTGGATCGGAGTGCCAGATCCCTCGAACCTTAATTCTGCTACCCGTGACCAGTCTGTTTAGAATGTTGGTCTGGGATTTTTTGTAATGGTTTGACCTTAGACCAATAGAAAACAAAAGAAATTGTCAACATGCATTTGGATAATAGCAAAATATGACATTAACATTTTAAGTGAGAAATTTAACGGCAAAAATAACCTTATTCGCCCGCAGTCTTCAAAGGACTCGCTCATTAAGATTGAACTTTATTATATTTCTACGCCACAAAATTCTAATGCGACTGTTACAAAGAACCCTATAAAACGACAATCAGTGGGGTGGCTAAAGGTGTACATTTACGACCCGTATTTCATATATTGTATACAAATGTAGCTACTATGTTATGTGCATTAGGAACTTCATTAATACAATTTAGTACAATTTAGAGACACGGCAATATTTTTTTATTATATTCTTATTATCATCACGCAATTTTCTGTAAAGGGTAGGCAGAAGTACTTTCAACCCACATTTCACCGAAGCTTATTTGGAACATGACAGGTAGTGAGCCTATGGCCGTCTTAGTGCCCAAACTAACGGTACAATATTATTACATACAGATAATACATACAGATATGCATAGATACTTAGATAAATATTCAAATATACATATAAACATCCAAGACTCGAGTAAAAGCCTAGCGGGATTCGAACCCTCTACCCTAAGCTGCGAAGGCAGGGTCACTACCAACTCAGCTATTAAAAAGGAAGTTACAAAATCTTAGTAAACGTATGACATTAGGTGCAAATGATACCATCATACAACTCTATCCCCTTTCTAATAATAATATTATCAGTCTGTGAAGGTAATGTTGTGAAACTTTTCTCTTCATTTGATAAACTGTTTCAATCGTTGAAGAGTCATGATATGGTGCGAGTGGTAGGGTGATGGGAATTCGGGTCAAAAAACCCGAGTTCGATACCCGGGTGGTAGCCACGTACCAATTGGTTTTCTCAAAAACTTATGCACGATTTATATCGTTGGCTTGAACGTAAAAACGGCGACGGGCGCAACAGTCAAGTAGTCCCTAACCGTGTCTTCGGTGTTATGTGTGTCTTAAGAACTTTATTGTCTAGCCCTGTATCTACCTCTCTATTGGGAATGGCGTAAAGATATACATATATTAGCGTGGAAATATAAATGCCGCCTTTGTAACATTTAGTAAGTCGGCCACGTGTCGTTACACGAATTATTGACGCGACCTAGTATTTCTAATAAGCTATAAAATTATTTGGGTCACGTGGTTTACGTTGTAGCTGGGTATTTTGTTTGTGGATCACCGAAATATAAATATGCAGTTATATATTTGCACTGATTACGGCATTGGTCAAGACTATGAGTAGATTGAGAAATATAAATCTTTCTCTACAAATATCTATACATCTTTACTTATAAATAATACTGTCTGTTTGTAATTCCTAATTAACAGCTTACAAAAGTATATTTACAGATTTTTTTTTATTTTATCTGTCTGTTTCGGCTAATATCTGAAACGGCATCACCGATGTTCACGTGACTTTCACTGGCAGATAGCTGACGTTATAAGTAGTAAGTTTGTTACTGTTGTTTTAGAAAAATAATTAGGGTTCCGCGTTAAGCGTTAAGCCGCGGACAAAGCTGCGGGGGCAGCTAGTTTTTATATAAATAATAGGTAGTAATAGGACAAATTCTTCTTTTCATCATAGATTAATTTGGTAGAGATCTCTTATAGCGATATGACCTATGACCATTAGTGTTTCATAATTTCAAGTTGTAACTCGGATAAAGAATCAACTTGGATAGTCTGTCCATTTTGATACGACGACCTCCGTGGACTATTGGCGTACACGTCGCCTATTCTAAGATCCGATGGGGTTCGATTCCCAGTCGGGTCAATGTAGGACACACTTTTTTTTATTGTCTCGAGTCTGGATCTTTGTGATACCTTCGCTGTTTGTGATATCATGAAACAGTTCTTAATTTACACACTTTGAGATTAAAGCAATGTATGTAACGTTATCCCTATTTATGTATAAACTTGTTATTTAAAATACAAATTCATATGAAGAGAAACTATAGCCGAGTAGTTTCGAGATCGGAATTCGAGTCAAAAGACCGGAGTTCGATCCCCATGTGGTAGGCTCGTACCAATGGGTTCTTTCAAAAAACTTATGTTTGATTTATACCGATGGCTTGGACATAAAGACGGCGACAGGCTCACCACCCGTCACTTTATCCCATATATGTCTTCAGGTAACAGTTGGGTTGAAAAGACTTAATTGGGAAGGCCAGACCTCTGTCTACCTCGGCATTGGGAATGGCACAACTTTGTAGCAAGTACAAAAGATTATTTCGTGTGATAAAATCTTTGTAATACCATGAATTTAAATAAATGGAACATTATATTACGTACTCATTCAACTAAAACTGTCCCACACAGAAACAGAATGTCGTCTGGCACGGACGTTCGTATACATACATATATGCATACACAACATATATAACGGCCTATTAAAGTCCACTGCAAGACAAAGGCCTCTCCCCTAGAGAGGATTTGCCGATCGCAGTATCAGACACCGCGCACCTTAGACGCTGCAGACCATCTTCGGTCTGATTATTTTGGTCTGATATATTTAGAGATGGTTATCCCGCCGTCTATCGGTCGCCATAACGATGCTCAAGACTGTTTTCCTTAGACGCCTCTTACGATACCCACGGATAGAAATGGAGTGGCAATATTCTTACGCCGTTACCACACAACACTGACGTTTGTATGTATTGTTAGAAAAATTGCAGCTATTCGAAATTTTCTTCCGGCGATCTTCCACCGAAGATATTTATGGGACAACGTGACAGGTGGTGAGCCCGTCGCCGTCTTTATGTCATAGCCAGCGATATAATTCGTACATAAGTCGTATTACAGCACTTTATTATTATTAAATTATTATTATTGTATTATTATTAACGTATTATTACACTTTTTTACATTTCTGTGTCCTCAAGACAAAGTATTCAGGGTATATTCAGTATTTAAACTGAAGGTGTACTTAGTGTCATTGTATTGTCTAACATTCGTGGAAACCGAAGAGAAAATGTATAAAATTAGATATAAATATAGATGATTTTATAGATTATCTATAAATATATAAAATTCTCGTGTCGCAGTGTTTATAGTTAAACTCCTCCGAAACGGCTTGACCGATTCTCATGAAATTTTTTTCGAAACATCTATTTTTCATCCTTCTAAATGTAAACCCCTAATTTTTTGAAATTTTTTGATTTTTTTTTATTTTCCATAGAAAATACCATAGTATAGCATTAAAATACATACAACCCCATTCTACGATCAACTATTTTTTTAAATGGCAAAACAACGTTTGCGGTGTCAACTATACGATATACATATATATACGAATATACACTGATATTTATTTCAGCTTGTCTACAACTTCATGCATGTAGTGGTCATAATTAAATTTTTAATCTATCCATGAAATATTTTTATTTCCGCGATAATAAGTGTCCTATGTTACCCTGTAGTCCATAAAATCGATACCTTGACAGTTTCTGATTTCACAGTACAAGTGTTTCAGCTACTTACTCTGGGATCAAAGTAATGTATGTGAAATTGTGTATGTATGTCTGTCCTCCTCGTATCCAACGCGACGACGATAGAATCGGATTAGGGGTCCGATCCTGTGTCATTGACCCCGGACAAAATTAAAGCACTACCAAATATGAACAACAATAATAATCTGTTATGGCTGGAACAGGCAACTTTTTTAAAAAAAACATGGAGGCAAAGAGCATTCGGCTAACGGATGATAACTTATCATTCGATCAGCCGAAGTCTACGGAAATCTACAACACCAGACTGATCTGACACGGGCCATTTCAATACGTAAATTTTTTTGTACTTTTTTAATTTGAAAATAATTTCGAATTTGGAATGTAAATGGAATGTGATACCGCGCTTGCCAATAAGTTTGCCTCATTCTGTAGGCCTGGATTATATCGCTTTTACTGCAACTAGTACCAAAATCGAATCATCAGTTTTAAAATCTTGTATCAAAACTATAAGTAACAAGTCCATTAAAGTGTAAACGATATTACTTAAACTTTCTAACTATTATATTATTAACTTTCTAAACAACAAAAAAAACATATTCACGCCATTTCCAATACAGGAGTAGAGAGAGGTCTAGACAATCAAGTTCGTTGTTTCTAATTCCAGAATACAAGTTCTTAAGCTGCTTGCTTTAGGATCAGAGCACTATATCTGACGTTGTCCCTATCTATCTATTTATAACTACTTAAAAAATATTTCAAAACGTTACCTTTGTCAATTTAGCAAAAAAAAAGATTTATTAGAAATGATAAAGATTAAGAGAGTGTTTTCTTGTACGGCTTCTCACTCCCTCGTTAAAGTGGAATATGTGCATGATAGAGCCATTCAATGACCACACAATTCCTTGACCCTGACACGTCTGGAGTAAAGCACTACCTCAACAGCTTTGCTTTATGAAGCGAGACAATATACGAGTACTATAATAAGCTCCCTTCTCTGAGGCCCCTAAGTCGTAACTTTTAGGAATGACTGCCGGCAGAAGATTCTTATAAATTTTTTTATGTTCGCACATTTCTACCGCAACTGTTTTAGATAAATATCTAGACTATTTAGTATTTTCGACTCGCCTTTTAAAGGTTATTTAAGATATGACAAGTGGTGAGCCCATGGTCGTCTTATCCAAGCGAACGGTACAAGACTTACATAGATATTTTTATATAGATAATAATTCACATATTAATCCACTCGACTATGACCACTCATATTCAGCAGACAAATGTTTACGGAGGGATTCAAACCCGCAACCCTAAGCTTCGAAGTGAGGGTCACTACTAACTACGTAGTGGGGTCAGTCAACCAATCGAGTCAACTTATAAAAATAAACTTAAAAATAATAAACGGCATATATTTCCTGGTGCGTAGATAAGAAGCGCACCACCCACTCTCCTACCTACTGTGTCTACTGGCTCCCCAAATAAAAGCCCTGTGGCGGAATGTCATTGAGAGGGTGTTGATGGAATTTAATATGAAATAAATATATAAACAGGGACAACATTACATACATTACATTAATCCCAAGTAGCTAAAGCACTTGTTTTATGGAATTGGAAAGAACGAACGTTTCACAAATAGCCAGACCCCAGACAATGTAGAAAATGTGATTTTCTACATTAACCAATGCAGAAATCGAACCCGGCACCTCTGACTTTTTCAAACACTTATGTGCGATTTATATCTTTGACTTGGACATAAATACGGCGACATGATCACTAACTGTCACGTTGTCCCAAGAAATGACCTCGGCAGTAGGTGAGTCGAAAACATAATTGTCAAGATCTCTGCCTACTCCAATATTGGGAATGACGTGTAGATATTTTTCTTACTACAGTGTAAGTTACCGCTTGTAATAAGTACATGTCGATATCGCATAGGATTGTAAACATATTAACAAATGAACATTTAATAGACACTAAATACAAGACAATGGAATGAAGTCTCCTGGCAACATTACAAAGCGTACGTTACACAATGCCAGGATGATTTATCCGCTTTGGCATACTTCGACCGACCGTGAATTTAGTGGTGGGAAACAGAATTATATATACAAGTGAGTTACCTCAAAAATCCAACACCATTCCCTTCCTCCGCTAAAGGCGATAAAGAGAAACTTTAAAAACTGCATTGGCTACATGCAAAAGAAATATCTTCACGTCATTCCCAATACAGGGGTAGACAGAGGTCTCGACAATTATGTCTTCGACTCACCTTCCACCGAAGACATTTTTTGGGACAACGTAACATGCAAATATAATCATCGTCATCATCACCATATCAGCCTATTAGAAGTCTACTGCTGAACGTAGGCATCCCCCGAAGATTGTCACATACAGCGGTCCTGTGCCACCTGCACCCATGGACTCCCCGCAACATTGTGCAGCTCGTCGCTTCATCTTGTGGGGGGTCGTGCTACACTGCGTTTGCCTTCACGAAGTTGCCACTCGAGAACCTTTCTCCTCCAACGGTTGTCAGTTCTACGAGCTATATGGCCAGCCCATTGCCATATTAATAATATAACAGGTTATTAATTTGTGCCGTTTAGAGTGGAGACATGGTCATGGGGATCAGATGCGAGAAATTTATACAAGGACATTACTGGTGACCTGAGATCTGAGTCATACGTCAGTCAACACAACAATCTGTGTATACAACCTGGCAATACTGCAAGTTTGTTGACTACTATGCCGAAAGACATTTTTACCTTATGTATATATTTTACTTTTGCAAATATCTGTTATATTTGTAATTTTAGATATCAATTGCCGACCTCCGTGGACGAGTTGCGAATACACCGGTTTTCAAGGTGTCGCTATCCCTTCCGTGTTCGATTCCCGGTCGGTTCAATGTAGAAAAACAAATTTTTCTACATTCTTTCAAGTCTAGGTGGTGCCTTTGTTGGTTCCGATTCTTTAATACAAGAGCTTTAGCCGCTTAATTTGGGATCAGAGCAATGTATGTGTTATTGCCTAGGGACCTATGTATATTTATAAATATAAAATAAAAATAATACTTAGTCTATTTTTCTGGATCTCTAGATCTGTTCTTTCTGGCTATGCCGTCAGGGATTATGCGTGATCAGATTTATTTTTTAATTATTTATGTATGAGTGTTTACCTTTTTCATTAAGTTGGATTAGTATAGTAAATAATTGTAATATAATATTAAAGTAAAGACGAACTCCGTGGACGTTCGCCGTTCACACTAGTTTTCATGGTTTCGCCAGCTCTAATGTCTCTTAGACTCAGAAAAAAACTTTGTCTAAATTGTCGCGGGTCTGGGTGTTTGTGGTACCTTCTTTGTTTCTAATTCCATAATACAAATGATGTTATCCCCATCTATGTATGAATGTATTAATGTCACGTTCCAATAATTAACCATAGCCAATTTATTTACCATAGATGCATTACAGATGAGTCATACAATAAACATGGCATGTAAACAATACAATTGCTGGAGCCAACTCGGGCAATGTTCTGCTGAAGGTCAAATATTGACCACCGGATTTCAAGATTGGAATTTCTTTCTAGTATTTTTGACACGCTTTGTCTATGCATTGGCCTTTCTATGGTTATCGTGAGAGGCCATCAGCTGTAGTGTGCGAGTGAGAAAGATTTATCATTCTATAGCACGTTCATAAAATATTGCACGCATATTTTTTAGATTGTAGTGCATATGCACTACTATCTATATTACCACACAGTAATTATATTTATATTACATACATATATAGATAGGGACATCACTTGTATAATGGAAGAAACAAAGAAGGTGTCACAAACACCCAGACCCGAGAAAATGTGGAAAAATTGTTTTCCATTTTAAACCGACGGGGACGGGACTTTGTCACTCACGAGGGTTTGAAGGCCAAGGAGGTAGAAGCTTCGTTGTGTCCCGGCGCGTCTAGCCTAGTGGGAGTGAGAGACGACTTTATTCTCTCTCGAGGCGCCCTGGGCGGCCAGCGCGGTTGATTTACAGGGCTTTTTTAATCGCCTCTTACGATGCTCACGGAAAGGAAAGGGAAATTAATTAATAATATGTACATTAATATCCAGTCTTGAACACCGAACGTTACTGTCATTATGTTTCAAACTTCATACGTTCTCTCTAATTCAAAATTATATTTAATTTATTTTTATGTTTATATCAATAACCTATTTATCAAATAACAAAATTCTGTTTTCCGTCCCAGGAAAATTATAACTTGTGTAATACAATGTGTATAGGCACAATTTAAACCAAATTATTGAAACAAATTGCTAAATTAATTTTGTTGTTCCATACAATCGTTTTCCACAAGCTCTACCATTTATTACAAGGATAATTTATTCTTTTACATAAACTGCTTGGTATTTCGTGTATAGTGTGATAATTTTATTTGTGTATATTAAATGTGTCCCCATCATATTTATCTCCTTCGCCTACTTCATTTCATCTCTGCGTCACACAAATGTCGACTAGTAGAGAATGCCTCAGAAATACACACTTGACTTTATAAGTTTCAATAAATAAACAATTGTCACATTTCCCTCCATTTTATGACATTTGCTGAATGTCAAACTTCTGATAAACAAAACCATCCAAATATTGCAGAAGCAAACAATTAAAAAAACAATAATAATTCTTCTTTTTTCCGTTTTTTTTATCCGTACAAACTGGGTATTAGATATTATTTACAAATAAAAGTAAAATATAGAATTATTTGAAAACCTCACCTCCTCGACGGACCTCTTTGAGAACTCGTTCATGGAGACAATCCATTGTTGCACTAACTCATTCACAATAACAAGATCGTTATATAACCAAGTCAATACATCATTCACCCAAGCGACGCTCACGGGGTCGGCGCCGGCGCAAGTCGGCACTATCACGCTCTGGTGCTTCTTGAGGTTGAGCTGCTCGGGGCCGGGGGACATGCGCCCCAGACGCCTCTTGTTAGGCGGAGTCGGCGGAACGAAGCTAGTCTTGGCGGGCTTGAACGAACCACTCTTAATCTTGGCGCTGGTCGCGAGAACGCTGTCAGAACTTGTAATAATTTCGTTCGCTGTCGACTTCTTAGATTCGTCGTTCGGTTTCGTCACTTTCTCGGCCTCCGCCGGCTTGGAGCCGAACTTACCGTAAGCCCACTTGGCAACTCCCAGCAGAATGATGGAGAACACTATCCAGATGAAGATTAACATGACTAGATTGTCCATAGCTGTGTCCATATAGTCGAAACTGCATATGAGATCGTCAACGGCTTCGGCAAGGTCCGCCATAGTTTTCCATGGTTCCCACCACCATGAGGAGGCGTTTGTCCCCACCGCCTCACCTCCTGTTACTGAGCTCGGCATTTTTTATCTATTTCCGAACGCACTATTTTGGGACGCAGCTGTCTGTCTCGCTCTTTGCCTCTCTGTCTTTTTAGAGATGCGTTCTAAAATAACATATTTTTGTTTAATTTCATAAATTTTATTCCTTTATTTTGCACAATTTATTTATTTATCTTTTAATATCCAGAAAAAGAAATCATTTCTTTTGCAGATAATTACAAATAATGTTCGTTCGTTTGTATTTTGTCGTGGTTTCACAATCTAAGATTCACTCCGCGGTGTTGTCATCACTTGCAATTTCGTATCCATTGTTTCGAAGCTCTGAAACAAAACAATGTTAATTAATTATTTTAGGTATAATAGTAATTTATAAGTCTACATACCTATTTTCATACTTTACATACTCAGTAAATTACATAATTCCCCAAAAACTTTTTAGAAAATAGTTTACGCAACTCATTTCGGAAAGACAAAAAACTGCTTAAAAAGCAAATGCCCTAACCACTAGGTCATTAATGTATTTTTTTTCCCAAAGATAAAATTGGAAAATTTTTATATGGTACATAATTTTGTACTTAAGACAATTTAGCAAATTGCTCGAAGGGGGGAGGGCCAAGAGTACTCTGATACCTAGATGTGAATGTATGAAGAAGATGATGAATCTGAAAGCGGAAGAGGTATGTAAGGAGCGTGACACTTTGCGATCTGTTCTCTTTGGCTACCCCGTCAGGGATTGTGCGTGAAGATAAGTAAATATGTAAGTTCTTTAGACCCACGTTTCATCGAAGACATTTTGGGAAAACGTAACAGGTGGTAGCCTGAAAAGAATTTTAATGATCTACACTATTAATAGAAACGACTGCACAATTGTAAGCAGTTCTAAGTTCAAATAGTAGTAAGTAAGTAGCTGAGGCTTGAGGTGTTAAGAGGCTTTACTCAAACTACACGATAGGTTTTTAACCTATACATTGAGCACAAAACGCTTATGATTTGTTTTATAATAACAAATATCATACCCAATACGGCAATGATAAAGATAAATAAATAAATAAAATATCTTCACGCAATTCCCAATACCCATAGACAGAGGTCTAGTCTAGACCATTAAGTCCCTTCCATTAAGTCATAGACCATTAAGTCCTTTATCGTCTACGCAAGTTTTTATGTCGTATTGGTTGGACAATAAGATGGTAAGAGCATCACCACCCGCGATAGTCCCAAAAAGGTGTTATTGATATACATATAGTATAATTACGACCCTGTACCCTAGCTGGTAGTGACTGGTAGTGTTTGAAGGCATTCAAAGCTAAGAGTTGCTTTTTTTCTATGTAACTTTATTGGTCGTATTGGTTGTATTAAGATGGCGACAGCTTCGCCACCTGTCAGTCTCAAAAATATTTTGGAAAACAGTGAATCGAAATAATTCATCTTTATTATTAAAAGTCAACATAGCCGAGTGGTTGGGTGGTCGGAATTTCGAGTCAATAGACCCGAGTTCGATCCCCATGTGGCTCGTACCAATTGGTTTTTCAAAAACTTATGTACGAATTACATCGTTGGCTTGGACATAAAGACGGCGACAGGCTCACCACCTGTCACGTTGTCCCGAAAATATCTTCGGTGGAAGGTGGGTCGAAGAGACTAGACCACTGTCTACCCCTGTATTGGGAATTGCGTGAAGATATTTATTGATTTATTTTACATTTTTTTCGACACGACATGAGACGACAACGACACACATAAACTTTTAACCACATGTTTATAAACAAGGAGTGAATGTCCTGTTTCATGATTTCTATGTATAATTTTTTTGTATTTTTTTTTGTTTTGTTTTTACTTAAATGTTAATGTGTTTTATGTAATCCGCTTAAGTGTGTTGCATGTGCCAAATAAAATATCTCTTTCTTTCTTTCAATTTCCTTCTTTGATATTCACGCCATTCCCAATACTGGGGTAGACAGAGGTCTAGATAATTAAGTGCTCTCGACTCACCTTCCACCGAAGACATTTTTTTGGGACAACGTGGCGTGTTGAGCCTGTCACCATTTTAATGTCCAAGCTAGCGACACAATATTAACAAATATATATGATTACACACGTCCACGACGGGTGTACACACATTTTTCCGTTAGCGGCCGTTAGCGGGACTCGAACCCGCAATCCTTACTTTCAAAGGCAGGGTCACCACTAACGCGGCTATCGGGTTATTCGTTTTTTTAAACTTGCGAGTATGGAGGGATTGGAATTATTTGTTACTCAATCACGCCAGACCAGCTGAATAAATCTGGATAAAATTTAAACAGATACATAACCTGGCCTGCCATCCCGTCCTTGCCTGTAATCCCAGAAGAAATTACGGTTCCTGTGGGAGACACCTGAAGCATGATTTTACATAAGGGATCTGAAGTATTGTGGGTCTTTTAGGTCCAAGACAACGATATTAATCATACATGAGTTTTGACAAAACTCATTGGCACTAACCTACAACTCGGGGATCGAATTCTGGTCTCTCAATCCAATTCCGATCAGCCAACCACTCGGCTATCCTGATCACACGCTGATCATCCTAATAAAACGCCGATATACGTACACGTACGTTATATTTGATACAGAAGTAGGAACATAGGATTCCGTGCTTCTTTTCATCATTTTTCATCCCTTATTTTACCCTCTTGAGAATGAAATTTCCACAAATCCCTTCCAGTGGATGATTACAACATGAAAGGCATCAAAAACAAACATCACAGGCTTTCAGCTGAAGCGGTTTAAATCTCCGTTTTAAAGTCAAACAGTCACGTACACACATCTTTATCGGATTCTTAATTTTTTTAGAAACATTTCCTTTTGTTTAAGATAAATATGTAAAATATACTTTCGTTTTATTAAAAGAGTCACCTCCGTGGATGAGTGGCGTACATCGCTTATCAAGGTGTCGCTATTTCTGAGGGTTCAGGTTCGATTCCCGGACGGGTCAATGGAAAAACCACTTATTCTACATTTTCACAGGTCTGAGTGTTTGTGGTGCCTACTTTGTTTTCGATTTTTACACAAGTGCTTAAGCTGCTTACTTTGGGATCAGAGCAATGTATGTGATGTTGTCGCTATCGCTGTATGTATTTATATTTATCTATGTAAAAAGTGTAATAGAGTTGTGCTTTGTGATTACTGGACGGCATCAAGATATGCACAGTTAAGCACCAGTTAAAATACCCTAAGAAATAATTATGGATTATTAAAAACATACAGACAACCTTTACAATTCTTCCGTATAGGAAACCCCGTCAAGAGTCCTGTTCGTTTATTTCTGGTGTTATAGAAAATGGTTACCATATGACCTGACGGTAGAAATTACGATTATAATCAAGGTCGACCATTTTCAGCAGAAAGGTAGAAAGACGACAACGGCCTGATGGCCTAGTTGGTTATAATTCTGCCTTAGAAGCTTAGGGTTGGGACTTTAAAACCCGCTAGGAGCAAATATTTGTGTCATGAATTTAAATGTTTGTTTTCGAGTCATAGATGTTTAGGCGTATTTTAATATATTAAATTTTATCTATAATAAATAAATTTAATATCTTCACGCAATTCCCAATGCAGGGGTAGACAGAGGTCTAGTCTAAACAATTAAGTCCCTTCGACCCACCTTACACCGAAGATATTTTCGCGACAACGTGACAGGTGGTGAGCCCGTCGCCGTTTTTAAGTCCAAGCCAACGATGTAATTCGTACACAAGTTTTTGAACAACCGATTGGTACGAACCTGCCACCTGGGGATCGAACTCGGGTCTCTTGACTCCAAATTCCGACAACCCAACCACTCGGCAATCGTGACTAAATTTATCTATAAAAATATAAATATGTATGTACACTGTACTCTCCATCTGTCACGTCCTGGAGAAGACACGGTGAAAAGTAGGTCAAAAAGGGACGTATGAGTCTAGACCTCAGTCTGACATAGTATGGGAAATGGCGTGAAGTTTTAAAAAAAGGGGTAGACAGATAGTTTAACCGATTTCACGATAAATATACGGACAAACACGATTTATATTTAATGATAAGAAAGTGTGAATCGATTGTAACGACGGGCTCGTACGCGTCGCTCTTGAATTATTAATTAGAATTCGACACGAGGAATGTGCTCCAATGACGATTATTTCGCGAACTGTAGCGATATCTTGATAGCAATAGACATAGTATTGTAGTAGGCAAATGAAAATATATCGTTAAAATATATATATTTTATTTTAGCTTCACGTAAAAATATCACGATAGCCGAGTGGTTGGGTGATCGGAATTTCGATTCAAAAGACCCGATTTCGATCCCTAGATGGCAGGCGAAATTTGCTCTGCATGTATTTCTTTGTTGATCCCCATGTGGAGGGTCGTACCAATGAGTTTTTCCAAAATTTATGTACGAATTATATCGTTGGCTTTAAGTTATAAAGGCGGCGACGGACTCACCACCTGTCACGATGTCCCGAAAATATCTTCGGTGGAAGGTGGGTCGAAGGGGTTTAATTGTCTAAACTAGAGCCCTGTCTACCCCTCTATTGGGAATTGCGTGAAGAAATTTTTAGCTTCACGTATTTTCCCAATTCTAGGGTAAACGCAAGTCTAGACACTTTAGTTCTTTCAATCCTTTTTGACCAGAGCTTAACTTGGGGCATAGTGACAGGTTCTGTGCCTGTCGCCGTCATTATGCCCAAGCCAACGATATAAATAGTACGTAAGTTTTTTGAAAAAAAAAATCATAGATATGTGACTACATCGTCGTTACAATCGAACTCGGATCTCTTGATTCGAATTCCAATCACCCAACCACTAAGCTACCGTTACTTGAACATATTTATATTAAAAAACGCTTAATGTTATTTTGTCTACCTATTTGTGACATCAAATGGCTCGACAAACTATTCGCCTCGCAACGGAACACTCAATTGCATTACGCGATTGCAGGAAGTTGACAGGCGCGCGCCATTTCGACACAGATTATATTAAACACAAATAACTACAGATTGGTTGATTTAGACATTGATTTATTTTATAACATTTCCGTATAAAATTAATTATATACATACTCATAGTTTCGTTCCAGCGTAAGAATATACCACACTTTTTCTATCTGTGGGCATAGTAAGATGAGAACATAGTTAATTTAGCTTAAAACTTAATCGTCTACACTAGACCTGTGTCAAACCCATGTATTGGGAATTGCGTGAAGATATTTATTAATTTTATTTATGTATTTATTGTGTCGTCACCTTGGTTACTAAGACGGCGATAAGCTTACCACCTGTTACGTTGACCCAAATAAGTTTCGGTGAATAGTGTTATATATGAATATAGGACTTCATTAACTAGACCTATGCCTATCCCAGTATGGGAAATTGCTAGAAGATATAAAAAGAATATATCTTTTAGGGTTCTCTTAAACGCATTACTATACTTTCCATTAACGAAATAACCAAATCAAAACAGTTAATAAAACGAATAACCAAAATATTCCTCCGCACTGTGTTACACAGATTATAAAGTGGAAATAGAATATGTACTCAACGCTTGTAGGTAAAAAGTAATCTTTATCTGTGTTCATTTAGTCTACATCATTAACATTCCGTCTCTGTATATATATAATACCTAGCCAGGTGATAATACAGTATAATTAAATTGTTTTTTTCATGTTCACGAGCGGAGAAGAATTAGAATCAGGCCATTCCCAATACACTGGTTTTCATGGTGAGGTCCCGGGTGCGAACCTCGATCGGGTCAATGCGGAAAACACTTTTGGTTGGTTGTTTGTTTGTTTATTTATTTATTTTTCTTCACGCACAGTTCCTGACAGGGTAGCCAGAGAGCAGATCACAAAGTGTCACGATCCTTGCATACCTCTTTCGCTTCTTTCAGATTCATAATTTTCTTCATACACGCACGTCTAGGTGTCCGCGTAATCTTGACCCGCCCCTCATAGAGCAGTTTGCTCACATGGTGTTTGAAAGTTAGTCTCGGCTTACTTGGACACCATGTAATATTAACTTCGCGTTATATATTCTTTTCATCATTCGGTCTTCACTCATTCGCTCAACGTGCCCAAACCATCGAAGCACGCCCTTGTCAATTTTAGTGACAAGGTCATCTTTCAAACCTGGTTGTTTATGGTACATTATCTACGTATGCATTTGTTATTATTCATTTTACTTATTCCCAGCCAATTGAAAACGAAAAAACTAATTGTTTCCTCTTTTAAACTAATGTGGTGATTTATAAATAAGAACACAAAAACAGCCAGTGTTGCAAGTTGCTTCCAAATGAAGCTTCGGTATATTAACTTTTATACCGGTCAAACGACCGTCATGACAAATGGTATGAATATGAATGTACTCGAATGTGAAAAATATTTTCGCGCTGTCAACTTTATTGTTAGTAGAGCTACGGTATTTCATATAAAACTATCTTCACGCCATTCCAATACAGGGGTAGATAATTAAGTCCATGCGACCTATAATTCGTACCATTGGCACGAGCCTGCCCCTAGGGATCGCACTCGGGTCTCTTGACTCCGAATACTGATCACGCAGCAACTCGGCTATCATGACTATACGGCATTTCATCACTGAGCTATATCTGAGGGAGTGTCATAAAAAATTGGTACGTATTAGCAGCCAGCATTATGTGGTGCCAAATTAACTCCATTCTATACAGAGTATATACACTTATAGTACATACGAATAAGAGATTTAAACTTTCAACTGCTTATCTGTTGAGTCATAGTTCACAATTTTAACCTAAAGGCCTGATAAACTACATATTTAAATTAACATTTATACCACATTAGCATAGTCATTACATTGGTTCACAAGCTAGTGATGTTTTATTAATGACTAGATACTGCCAGCGACGTTTCGAACTTTTATACCCCCGAGTATAAAGCGGCCTATTTATTGATAACTATGTTCTCTGTATTATTGTAATATATAATATCTTATCCCCAATACTGTGGTATTCAGAGTTCAAGTAGATTTTGTTCTTTCGACCCAACGTTTTGGGACAACGTGACAGGTGATGAGCCTATCGCCGTCTTAGTGTCCAAGCTAAAGGTACAATACAATTACTTTATTTTATTTATTTAATCTTTATTGGACCGAAAAAGATTGTACAAAGGGCGAGCTTAAGCTCGCCCTTTGTACAATTAATGCATTAATGCATTAATGCTACATTGCATTCTCTATCCGCTAACCCTACATTTATATTCACATAAATATTATTATTACATAATAATAATATTTATGTAGTAACATATATAAAAAGCCGCGATAGCCGAGTGGTGGGTTGGTCGGAATCGAGTCAAGAGACTCGAGTTCGATCCCCTAGGTGGCAGGCGCATACTAACGGGTTTTTCAAAAAACTTA
Source organism: Sericinus montela (assembly GCA_029286605.1). Lineage (NCBI taxonomy): Eukaryota > Metazoa > Arthropoda > Insecta > Lepidoptera > Papilionidae > Sericinus > Sericinus montela. The sequence goes on from JAGSMR010000050.1 coordinate 3,235,731, forward strand.
TGTACAAATTATATCGTTGGCTTGAACATAAGAACGGCGACGGGCTCACCACGTGTCACATTGTCCCGAAAATATCTTCGGTGGAAGGTGGGTCAAAGGGACTTAATTGTTTAGACTAGACCTCTGTCTACCCCTGTATTGGGAATTGCATGAAGATATTTATTTTATTTATTTATTATTGTGATAACTGGCCTTGAAATGTATTTTTATTTACTACACTCAGCTATGTAGCAGAGACATTTATAAACACAGTACTCAAATGTAGAGAAATATGTAACCTTCGGAATAATAATTTAAGCAGTTATTGTCTATGAATGATTATACAAAAAGTACTTTATACTTCGGTCGAGTACGTACCGGTCTCGTGTTATAACTATGTAAGTTATCATGTATGTATACCAAACAAAATATATCAAATTAACATTTGTTCTAGAAGATTCGAAGCGTCGATTTCATCAATTATTTTTTATTTATTAAAATTTACCACAGACAGGTTTTCATACAAGTTAAACACAAAATATCACTGTGAACCTCACAGGTCATGGCTTAAATTAAAAACGAAAAGGAGCAAATATATTTACATGTAAAAATTATACCAAGAATAAATTATATAAGCCGTGTTGTGTTCAATATTGCCACTTCCTTTCTTGCCGTGGATGTCGTAAGAGGCGACTAAGGGAAACAGCCTTACGAATCGTTATGGCAACCGATACATGGCGGTATAACCATCTTCAAAAATATTTGTCTCCAAAAATTAGTTGCCCCAAAAAAGTTTTCGGTGGAACGGTGGTCGAATGGACTTAATTGTAGACTAGACTAGACCTCTGTCTACCCCTGTATTTCGAATTGCATGAAGATATATATTATATTGCATAAGAACGCATCTGCTATGCCTCTGGTATTGCGGGTGTTCATGGGCGGCGGTAATCACTTACCATCACGTGAGCCACCTGCTCGTTTGCCTCCCTTTTCTATAAAAAAAAAGTTTACTTTGGGATCAGAGCAATGTACGTGATAAACATTATATATGTCTATGTGAGTATAAAACTTGAAGTGGAAAGACAAGAGTGTTATAACAATATAACTTGTAATTATAATTACGAAATCGTCGCTTAATCAAATTTTTAATGTAATACAAAATTCCGGTAGACGGCGACCTCGCGATGATGTCATGGTGGCAAGGTCGAACCGAGTTATCGGTCGGCCATTGGGAACAATTACGTGCGATGGACGACGTTTTCTATTAATATAAAATAATTTGTGAGCGCAGCCTTGACTGAGTGGACTTTAACATGCGATCCCTAAGGACCTTCCATGTGATATCGCGAAAGTCAATGCCTTAGTGACCGAAATTTGCTCGAAAAGTCGCCGTCTTTATGTCCAAGACAACGATATAATTCGTACATAATACCAATGGGTTTTTCAAAAACTTATTACCTGTCATCTAGGGAGCGAACTCGGGTCTCTTGACTCGAAATTCCGACTTTCCATGGTCGGAATTTCGAGTCAAGAGACCCGAGTTGGTCCCGAATAGTTACGATAGCCGAGTGCTATATAATGAATAAATAATAAAAATAATGCTTTCGCAACTGTTTTCTTTTAAAATGTAGGTACTAGCAATGCCATATAATATTACCAGTATTCCTGTTAACCACTCCAACTAAGCTGCAATGCTTGTGTCTGAATTGCTTCACAACAATAGTCGAATGGCGGGACCGAACCTGCGACGTTGTTTCGCAATCCGCACCCAAAACCATTAGACTATTGACGTGTTTGCTACTTAAGAAGTAGAGAATATATTTTAGAACACCAGTGTTTCCTTATTTTACTTTAGTAGTAGTATGTCTATGTTATATTTAAGTCTATATTATTCGCATATAATCGTGGGTTATTTACAATAAACGGGCAGTTCTGTAGGGATCGAAGTAGGGATAGAAGTGAAACGATCGGAGGATGATACAGAACTGCCCGTTTATTGTAAATAACCCACGATTATATGCGAATAATATAGACTTAAATATAACATAGACATACTACTACCACAGTACGTATTGCTTTGTGGTATGGGCGTAATTATTTACCACATTTATCCCATATTCCGAACATCCAACCACTTGGCTATAGTGGATTCTTCACGATCCTTTAGTTGTTATTTGTTTACAAAGTTAAGTTTAGTGTGTAATGATGCAACATATATCGAGACAACAACAGTATGTTATAGCCTTCTAATATAACGAATGATTGGGTAGTCGGAATTTCGAGTCAAGAGATAACTATACAGTTGAGAGCCTGTCGCCGTCTTTATGTCCAAGGCAACGATGTATATCGTGCATAGGTTTTGAAAAAACCTATAGATACCCGTCTAACCAGATGGTTAGATTCGGTTAGAACCGAGTTCGATCTGGGGATCGAACTCGGCTCTGCTGACTCCAATTCCGATCACCAAACCATTTGGCTATCGTGATATAAATTTTTATATTTCATTTCTTCATTTTATTCCATTTCTTACAAATCCACTGCGTGATAAACGCCTCTCCCGTTAGAAGAATTGGCCTTAATTGCCACGCTCGGCAAGCGATCCGATTGGCGATCCTAATACCAGGTACCTCGCACCTTGGGTCCTGCTGCCCGTCACCAGTCTGCTGACTCTTTGGTTATTTCAGGATCATTAACCCGCCAAACAGGGTAACAATGTGGAAGGGTCCCGTCGGTAAACGTCTCAAAGGCAGACCCCACACGAGATGGGCAGATGAGTTGATCAAAATAGCTGGTACCTGCTGGCCGCAAATACCTCAATATAGAGACACGTGGTATTCTTTTGAGGAGGCCTTTACCTTCACTTGAGGAGGGGTTCGTGCAATCAAACTTATATACTAACTATTATCCAGACTTGAACATTTTTCTTTTTCTCTTTCTTTATCTAAACCATGTTTGTATATTACTTTTTGCATGAAATAAAAGGCTTTTTTATAATTATTATACTGTCGGTTGCCGACACCCATGGGAAGAGAATGTGGGGTATTATACTTATGCCCATACCACACAGCTGTATAGTAAGACATAACGCATAAGTTAAATAAACATGTACGACTATGTTTACAAGATTTTATTACTTAAGTTGTTCAATGCATTCGAACACTCCTCGCCAATGGCAAACATTTGAGCAAAGGTTTTACGTAACCTTTTAACGAACAACTACACAGTATGTGTTAACTACTACCTATGTACTCATCAAATCAAATCATTTATTCATAGAAATAAATTTGTTTATCGTTAGTATTTTTATGCCGCCGATTCGTAATGAAATTCCTCTAACAGGGGAAAATAAAAAGGAACTCTGTAGGTATCGTAATTTATAGTAATTTTTTTACATTATTATTATATAATTTAAGTATTAATTTTCTAGAAAGTTCTTTGGGGGCGATCACTTCATTCCCAGAGGACTCGTTGACTAGATGTATAAATTTATATTGTAATGCCGTCTTAAATTGTTTTTAAGTAAAACATCTGGCGCTTGACTTATGTTACGAAAAGTATGATTGGACGAGGCGAACGGAAATTGAGAGGGAGTTATCATGAAGATTAAGTTAGTGAAGATAGAAAAAGATAGAGTTATATATAATGAAGAAAATAAAACATCTAAACATTAATTTATCATTTAAGACATTTATAGGACAACGTGACAGCTCATCGTCGTCTTTATGCCCAAGCCAACGACATAATTCGTACATAAGTTTTTAAAAAACCCATTGGTACGAGCATGCCACCTGTGGATCGAACTCGGGTCTCTCGACTCGAATTCCGATCACCAAACCACTCGCCTATCGTGACTCGATTAAACGTATCATCAATCATCAAATATAGAAATGGTACGTCATTGTATTTTGTAAGATAACATTCGCAACCAAATTGGTCATCACACATGTGCGTGTTGACTGTGACCTCCGAAGCTTGCTAAAGGCTTCACAACACGTATTTATATTTATTTTTAGTTAAACTCAGATGTTCATTAGGATGAGGATTAAGTGGTAATACAAACTGTGACATAGCCGAGTGGTTGGGTTATCGGAATTTGATTCCCAAGACCCTAGTTCGTTCCTCAAACTTATGTACGATTTACATAGTTGGTTAGGATATGAAATCGGCGACAGGCTCACCGCCGGTCACGATGTCCTAAAAAAAAGTGTGCGGTGTAAGGTGGACGAAAGGACTTGATTGTCTCAACCTGTGTCTACCCAGTGTTGGGTATGCCGTGAAGACATTGGTAACAAAGCAATTGGTATGACAATGATTATCAAAGTCGCCTCTTACGACCGTGGATGTCGTAAGAGGCGACTAAGCAAGTGTTGAATGTGGAATTGGCTGCCGAAGCCATTCGTCGGAGTACCGTCACGAAATGAACCAAATCAAAATTCAGGACACCGGTTACTGGCAGCAGCGTCTACAATGCCAGGTGCCTGGTGCAGTGATCTGCGCTTGATGCGCTTGCCAAGCGTGAAGCGTGAACTTTGGACTTTTACATGCGTATGTATGTAATACTACAATGCTTCTTAATAGCAGATACTCGTTCGTACATCCAGTAGGAGCTACTTTTCCTAGTCTTTAAGTTAGTCTTAAGCAACTTAAAAGACCCGTAAGTATGACAACAATGATTTAGGGAATATTTTTAACAATAATACATACATACGTAGACAGGGACATCACATACATTGCTCCAATCTCAAAGTAAGCAGCTTAAGCACTTTTATTATGAAATAGGAAATAACAAGGTACCACAAACATCCAAACCCGACAAAATGTAGAAAAAGTATTTTCTACATTGACCCGACCGGGAATCGAACCCGGGACCTAGGAGCTGGAGACACCATAAAAACCGGCATGTACGTCACTCGTCGACGGAGGTCGTCAAATACTAAAATAACATTTGAATTCTAAAAATTTTGAAGCTCATTTTTAGTACACTGACTACATATGTTGGCGTGCCGACCCTCCGTTAATAAAATGACATCACTATGTTAACGTTATTGTTAAAATAATAATAATAAAATAAATAACTGGCCGAAAACTAATGAAGCAAGCAACACCGTGATGATGTAATGTTTGTGAGTGATTTATCTTTTTTAATAAATATCTGTCTGCATAACGTGTTCAAAATATTGTACCGGCGCCATTTTGTGACGTCACAGCTGGTAAAGTAATTCCAATCGAGTCGAAATATGTACAAGGTGCCTAAAGAGAGTTTATAAAAATATCGTATAATGTTGACAAAATAAAATGTCTACAAAACGAGAAGGCTGGCGATAGACATTATTGATACTGCAATTATTGATATTACAACTTCCAAACAAATATTCAAAACCTTCTAGGTGTTTCTATATTCCTGCATTCCGGTACAGGGATAGCCAAAGCTCTGCCTAGATAATTAAATTCCTTTCACCTCTTGGAATCTCTTATTTGATTGTGAGAGGATTGGGATATCTTATTTTGGGACAATCTTCGAACAACGTGACAGGCGATGTGTCGGCGTCTTTATGTCCATAATAAGTTTTTGATACAACTCATTTATACGAGCCTACCTCCTGGCGATCGAACTGGGATCTCTTGACAATAATTCCGATCACTCAACCACTCGGCTATCCCGACTTATATAAGTGTATGTATATTTTCCTGCGTGTAGTTTCTCGAAAACTATTCATGGGATTGTATCCACACCTTTTATTTGAAAAATACTTTGAGAATAGTGCAAGTTTCTTCAAAATCGATACAGTAGATAAAAATATACAAACATTGTTAAATAATAATAATAAAATAATTAACTGGCCGAAAACTAATGAAGCAAGCAACACCGTGATGATGTAATGTTTGTGAGTGATTTATCTGTTTTAATAAATATCTGTCTGCATAACGTGTTCAAAATATTGTACCGGCGCCATTTTGTGACGTCACAGCTGGTAAAGTAATTCCAATCGAGTCGAAATATGTACAAGGTGCCTAAAGAGAGTTTATAAAAATATCGTATAATGTTGACAAAATAAAATGTCTACAAAACGAGAAGGCTGGCGATAGACATTATTGATACTGCAATTATTGATATTACAACTTCCAAACAAATATTCAAAACCTTCTAGGTGTTTCTATATTCCTGCATTCCGGTACAGGGATAGCCAAAGCTCTGCCTAGATAATTAAATTCCTTTCACCTCTTGGAATCTCTTATTTGATTGTGAGAGGATTGGGATATCTTATTTTGGGACAATCTTCGAACAACGTGACAGGCGATGTGTCGGCGTCTTTATGTCCATAATAAGTTTTTGATACAACTCATTTATACGAGCCTACCTCCTGGCGATCGAACTGGGATCTCTTGACAATAATTCCGATCACTCAACCACTCGGCTATCCCGACTTATATAAGTGTATGTATATTTTCCTGCGTGTAGTTTCTCGAAAACTATTCATGGGATTGTATCCACACCTTTTATTTGAAAAATACTTTGAGAATAGTGCAAGTTTCTTCAAAATCGATACAGTAGATAAAAATATACAAACATTGTTAAATAATAGTAGTAACAATTGTAAATAAATAAAAGACCATTATAGACCTTTGGATCAAAAAGCAAAGTATAGGAAAAGGTTTTAATATTTCCCAATTTCAAAAAAAAACATTTACTGGCAGTTTTTTTTAGTTTTAATTAAGATTTATAAAAACTGCTATCCAGCCATCTGTGAGTAGCGTATTTTATTTTTATTTTCTGTACTTTCCCCGCGACACTATTTTGAAAAGAGAATGTTGGCTAAAACGTTGTTCGGACCAGTATGGTTACTTTCATAAAAAAAAAAACATGTATGTAATATTTTGCATACAATATAAATCAATAAATAGGTAAGGTAATTTCGTAAATCCTAAATATTTGTACATAAAAAAATCAGTTGTATTCGTTGTTGTCAGGACAAGGTCAGTGTGAAATTCACCGAAAATGTCAGAAACATGCGCAAAGCTAAGCTAAAATAGGTTATCCTTCATTTAAACATTTCAATAAATTTTCATTAAATTTTTAAGACGATTAGTTTACGCTCGCAAGTTCATCCGCGCGTTCTAAATCCCCATGGGTTTCTTTGATTTCCCACTGTAAAGAGTAGCCTTCTCCGAACCAAGAATACTACAATCGAGATGACTTAAGCAAAATCAGGCTTCAGATATCTTCTAAAGGTGCCGTAATTTTTTCCGGAATAAAACGTACATAGTACGTGTACTATTATTACTTATGTACTGTTAAAAAATATAATATTCATCTTAAATAGAACGATAGAAGAATACTCATTCAGATCCGTTCGGGAGTTCTGTTCCGAGATTGAGTAACAAACATCTGTCTTTCCAAACTAGTGCAAACATACACACATAAATAGGGACAACATCAAATACATTGCTCCGATCAGTCCGACAAAGCAGTTTAAGCCATTGTTATATGGAATCAGAAACAACAAAGTTACCACAAACATCCAGACCCGAGAAAATGTAGAAAAAGTGTTTTCCACATTGAACCGACTGGGAATCGAGCCGGGATGGCAAAGCTGGTGACACTATGAAAACCGGCGTGGCGTGCACGCAATTCGTCCACGGAGGTCGTCAAATTAATTTAATAAAGAAATGAAATACTCATTACATGAAGGTGCGAGGGCGGAGGTCGATAAGGGCGGTTAATGGTAGTAAGCTGTTTTAGTTTCATTTAAGCAGTTTTCGGTATTGAAATGTAATAAAAAAGACACGATAATCGAGTGGTCGCGTGGTGGGAATTACGAGTCGAGAGACCCGTTTTCGATCGCCAGGTGGCAGGCTCGTACCAATGAGTTTTTCAAAAACTTATGTAACAAATTATATCGTTGGCTTATACATTAAGACGGCGAAGGGCTCACCACTCACACGTCCCAAAAATATCTTCGGCGGAAGATTGGTCGAAACGACTTAATTGTCTAGACCTCTGTCTACTCCTGTATTGGGTATGGCGTGAAAATATATTTTATAATATAAAACTATTAATTAAAAAAAATTTACATACATACATACATACATAAAGGCCTGTTAAAGTCCATTGCAGGACATAGGCCTCTCCCATAGGGAAGATTTGACATAATCGCCACGCTATATCGTTGGCTTGGAGATTAAGACGGAGAAGGGCTCACCAGTCCAAAGTAACTACCAGTAAGTCGAAACGACTTAATTATCTGAAGATATATTTTTATAATATAAACCCACCCCCCCCCCCCTCCCCCCACAATAATTGATTACGAATCGAACAGTATTACAAAAACGTGCGTGTTAAATGATATGCACGAATATCCTAAATTTACATTATATCTTAACCTTTAAAATTCCATCTTTGTTAAATTATATTAAGATAGCTGTTTTTAATATAATGCGGCAAAAATTATTTATTATTAATTTAAAAAAACCTTTGACAATTTTTAACTACCTTTATCTTGGCTATAACAAACAATAAGCCAAGCAGCAAGCCCAAAATAGAGAACTCTGAAGAGCTCTAAATAACAGAACCCATAGTGTTGGTCACGACTCTCAGTCATGAGGAGATGACAAAGAAGTTGTCGACAAAGAAAAGTTATAGGGCTATGAAATTTGTTGTAAGCAACACTATGCCCCGGAAAATAAGAAAATACTTTGCTTTGGGGAAAAAAACTCAAAATAGTTTTTGCACTACGTTTACAAAAACAAATTTACATTACATATATACATAACGGCCTGTTAAAGTTATTTGCAATAATCGCCACGCTTGACAAGCGGATTGGCGATCGCAGTACCAGACCACTAGCACTTTAGACACTGCTGCCCGTCTTCGGTATGATTATTTTGGTCTAATAATTTTAGAGAATATTACCTCGCCATCTATCGGTTGCCTTAACGATATTCAAGGTTGTTTCCCTTAGTCGCCTCTTACGACACCCACGGGAAGAAAGGGAGTGGCAATATTCTTAAGCCGTTACCAGATACTTCCAACATCTATAAATCCTTTTCTTTTAATAAAATCATCTAAAAACATTCCACGCCCTTGATCTCACGCAATTCCCAATACAGGGGTAGACAGAGGTCAAGTCTAGACAATTAAGTCCCTTTGACCCACCTTCCACCGAAGATATTTTCGGGACAACGTGACAGGAGGTGAGCCCGTCGCCGCCTTTATGTCCAAGCCAACGATGAAATGCGTACATAAGTTTTTGAAAAACTCATTGGTACTGCCACCTGGGGATCGAACTCGGGTCTCTCGACTCGAAATTCCAACCACCCAACAACTCGGCTATCGTGACTACTTTATCTCGATAACCAAATGAGATTTGTAGATTTAATATTCGGGAATAGATATTTCAGAACTTGTGATTACAGAAATACCACGGTACAATTTATATTATATTACAAGAAATACGTAAAACTTCTTTCCTTTAATAGTTTATTTATCTATAAACTATTTTCCACGGGCCTAGTAAAAGACGTAAAGATAATTTGCGATTTTATGTAAATTTCAAAACTAATTTGTGAAGATAACTGGCTTTAAACTGTGACCGCTTCTAACACAACAACGTTTATAAAAAAAAAGTAAACAACACTAACAGATAAAAAATAATTACCTACCTCGTAAAACACTGCACTAATAAAACGGTCCAAGTATTTTTAAAATTAAAAAATAACGTGCCGTTCAACACATGACCACACGACTCTGCACACACGGAATGACTAAAAACAATTACTGAATCGTATCAAAGAGCAGAGCAGGGCAGAGACTTGCGAGATGCAAACCGAATTAAAAATTTGCCCGTTCAACAACTACATTAAATCTAACCAAATATGGTATACAGGTCGTGATGCAACTGAGCATGTATGGCTGTGCAACGGAATGTCATTTTATATTTATAAACTTGCCATAACCTGTGCGTTAAAAATATGTTTACATTAAAATCTATTAAATTACATTATAGTCACGATAGCCGAATGGTTGGGTGGTCGGAATTTCGAGCCGTGAGACCCGAGTTCGATCCCCAGGTGTCAGGCTCGTACCAATGGGTTAGGTGGGTGGCGGGCTCACCAACTGTCACGTTGTCCCGAAAACATCTTCAGTGGAAGGTGGGTTGAATGGACTTTATTGTTCTAGACTAGACCTCGGTCTTCCCCTGTTTTGGGAATTGCGTGAAGATATTTATTTATTTATTTTTTTTACATAAAAATCTTGTCAAATTTCTTTAATTAGCCTAGCCATGTATTATGGTTACGGTTACAGATCTGTAATCAGAGACTGCGTCAGTCTTGCGACTTGTTTTCTTCTTCACAGCATATCTAGAGTCCACAGCTGATAATGGGCTTCGGAGGAACGGTCCTCAGCCACCTGCATCCATCGACTCTTCGCTAAATTGTGCAGGTCGTCCCTCTAATATTCTTAAGTTCTAATAAGCTCACTCTAGAAACTCCCATCTATTGTCCAATCTAGAGGTATAGTCGAATCCCACAATCGAACCTGAGATATGTTTCGTAGTCGACACCCTAACCTTATATCTGCCAGCAATTGGTGAACTAAGCCAGTTTAATTTTAACGCCATCTTAGGACTATTTCTTTTTGTTTATTTGAATTTACAGGGACATAAGCGTGCAGCAAGATTGCCACGATGTGTCTCTAATGCTAACAGTCCTCCTTTGCTGCTCTCTGGCCTCTTGCAGGGCCGAAGTCGTAATGATTCCAGTAGGTTTAATTTTTTTTTAGTATTGCAGGTTTTCATGTGCGGCGGTGATCACTTACCATCACGTATACCACCTGCTCGTTTGCCTCTTATTACATAAAAAAATAATCGAGTCAAGATACGAGTTCCCAATGGATTTATTCAAAACTTATGTACGATTTATACAGATAGCTTAATTGTCTGTCTATCCCAGTATTTAAGATTGGTTTGAAGATACTCTTTTTAAATATGTTTACTTACTGCACCTGAAATAACCGATGAGCACTACCAATCAAATTACTTAAGCCCCTGTTAAAGCCTACTGCAGGATAGGACTCTATAATTAGAAAAAATTGCCATTACCTTCATTTTGACAGAGGCTTGGCGATTCGCGGCACCAGACCCTGCTGCCAGTCTCCGGTTGGCTGTATTTCGTGTCGTACCTTTCGAGATTAGCCGAGAATCTGTCGGTATCCAATGAAATGTTTAAGGCCTTTCCCTTAGTCGCCTCTTACGACACCCACGGGAAAAAAATAATATTTTCACGTAATTCCCAATACAGGGGAAGACAGAGGTCTATTCTAGACAATTAAGTCCCTTTGACCCACCTTCCACTGAAGATATTTTCGGGACAACGTGGCAGGTTGTGAGGATATCGCCGTCTTGTATCGGTATATGTGGCGGTATCCAATGAAATGTTTAAGGCCTTTCCCTTAGTTTTTCTACATTTTCTCGGGTCTGGGCGTTTGTGGTGTCTTCGTTGTTTCCGATTCCCAAACCTTAAGTGCCTTACCATCCTACATTGCGATCGGAGCAATGAATGTGATGTTGTTCCTATCTTTATATGTATTTAATTATAATTATTTATTAAAAAGGTATCAGTGGAAAGGTGTGGCGACCACTAAGCGCGCGTTATATTTTGCTTGAATGCAAATATTATGTTAATAACATTACGTAATAGTAGTAAATAAATTCAGTGATATCTCCGGGGTTTACAAAAATTATGAAAAATAACCATATTTAAAATACAACATAAAGACAGAGACCAGGTCTCCACCTGTCACGTTGACTCGAAAAAATGTTTGGTGAAGGAAAGGTGGGACGCTAAAGGACTTCATTATCTAGATCTCTGTCTACCCCAGTATTGGGAAAATCGTGAAAATTAGTAGCTAAAGCGCTTGTGTTATCGTATCGAAAACAACGAAAGCATCACAAACACACAGACCCGAAAAAATGTAGAAAAAGAGAGATTTTTACATTGACCCGTCCGGGAATAGAACCCGTGATCGCAGAGATGGCGACACCTTGAAAACCGGTGTATCGTTTTATTTCAGACCTTTGTAAAAAATATTTTTAAACCTAATTTTACTTCTAATGAATAAATTATTTATAACCCCTTTTAGTAAGCAGGGGTCTAGACAATGAAGTCCATTCATCCCAATTTTGCCTGAAGCTTATTTGGGACTACGTACGTAAGTGGAACAAAAAAGAAGTTTAAGACAAGAAATAAAAAAATCTCCATTCCCCCAATACCCTAATAAGGTGGATCTATAGATAATACAGGATTATCTATAGATCCACCTTATCCCTTCGATCCCTTCTATCCACCTTCCATCGAGGACTTTTTTTTGGGACGACGTGACAGGTGGTGAGCTTATCGCCGTCTTTATGTCCAAGCCAATGATAAATCGTACATAAGTTTTCGAAAAAACGGATTGGTCTTCGAAAACGAGATGTCCTGATAGATTAATAATAATAATAATGTTCTAGAATCTAGAACAGCCTTTGCATTCCGTAATTGTCATAGTATGTCTGTCCAAATATATAATAAATTGCCTGAACATTTAAAGAAATTAACATAAAATAATGATTTTTTACTGTAAAATTAGGTAATATAAGCATTATGAATTTTTTAAATTGACTTTTTTTACCATTTTTTATTGTTTCTATATTATTATGTAATGCGTATTTATGCTTGATTGTTTGTAATAATTACTATTTTAGCTGTTGAATATTATCTTGTCTAAATATTTTCTAAATTATGGTAACAATTAATGAACTTCACATTTACGTGTCGGTTGTTAAAGAAACATGTTTCATCATTTGGTTTTATAATTGTCATAGTGCTTACACTGTTTCTAGCAACTAAACGATTGAATTGGCACGAGCCGGCCACCTGGGGACCGAACTCGGATCTGTTGACTCGAATTCCGATCACCCGTCTCGGCTATCGTGACTTTAAGTTTAAAACATATGAAATATCTAATTCAGTCTAATTTCATTCATGGGATGACTTAACATTCTAATTGATTTCGCACACACACACACACACACAAACACTAAAGAAACCTCGAAAAAGGTGCTAATTGCCACAGATTATACAACATTTTTAAACTGGGACCATTAGAGTTTCATTCATGGGAATTTATAAAATTCAATGCCAAATTGTTTAGCTTTGATTATCAAATATAGAATCAGTGTTGTAAGCTGTGAATGAATCATATTTTCGAAGGAAACTTTATTTACTTCCTTGGCATCGTTAAAATTAGTCACTCGATGAAACGAAAAAAGTCACGATAGCCGAGTGGTTGGGTGGTCGGAATTTCGAGTCAAGAAACCCGAGTTCGATCCTCAAGTGGTTTTACCAATGGGTTTTTCTAAAAACCTATGTACAAATTATATCGTTGGCTTGGACATAAAAACGGCGACGGGCTCACCGCCTGTCACGTTGTCCCGAAAATATCTTCGGTGGAAGGTGGGTCGAAGGGACTTAAATGTCTAGACTAGACCTCTGTCTACCCCTGTATCGGGAATTGCGTGAAGATATATGAAACGAAAAAATGAAAACTAAAAATAGACAATGAATTGTGCCAGCATATGAAAACATATAGTCACGATAGCCGAGTTGTTGGGTAATCAGTATTCGAGTCATGTTCGGACTTCGATCCCTAGGTTACAGGCTCAAATCAATGGGTTTTTTTTAAACTTATACACGATTATATCGTTGGCTTTGACATAAAGACGGCGACGGACTCACCGCCTGTCACGTTGTCCCGAAAATATCTTCGCTGGGAGGTGGGTCGAGAGGACTTAATTGTTTAGACCGCTGTCTACTCCTGTATTAATAATGGGCTGATGATATTTAAGAGAAAGGGATTTTCGTAAAAACATATCTATGAACCGAGTCTTGAGGAGTTTTCTAAGAAAATATTAGTTAAACAATAATTGTGTCTTTGACTTCTCTTGTGACGAGGTGATTTTTTTCTCGTTCAACGGTTAAGTCTAGCTATTCAATGTGGAAATGCAGCCAGCGTTCTTGGTACTAAGCCACGAGGATAATGGTCCTACGATTATTGTGGTTTTTAGTTAAGAAAATAATGAAAATGAAAATAAATATGAAGATATCTTCACGCAATTCCCAATACAGGGGTAGATAGAGGTCAAGTCTAGACAATTATGTCCCTTTGACCCACCTTCCACCAAAGACATTTTCGGGACAACGTGACAGGTGGTGAGCCCGTCGCCGTCTTTATGTCCAAGCCAACGATGTAATTCGTACATAAGTTTTTGAAAAACTCATTGGTACTGCCACCTGGGGATCGAACTCGGGCCTCTCGACTCAAAATTCCGACCACCCAACAACTCGGCTATCGTGACTTTTTCAGCTAAGAAAAAGTTAAGTTAAAAAAAAAGTTAGGTTTTTAGTTAAGAAGTATTGTTAATATTAACATTATATTATTTTGATAAAAAAAAGTATTCAGCAAAAATAACTAAAAAATTAGTTGTGGTACCTGTCATTGCTCATCGCATCAAAATGGCCTACAAAAGTCCACTGCTGGACATAGGCCTTCCCCGTGTGACTCGGCATGGGGTTTCGATCTCAGTACAATCGCTGTTTGTAATACGTGAGGCGCAATCTACTAGCGTCTTTAAAAAAATACTTATCTGTCCATTTTATTTGTTATCTGTATCTGTCACTTGAATATCACTAGGATGTAAGGATGCATTATTCATGTTTTTAGTGTATTTGCTGGTTTAAATTCATGATTATATTGTGTACTAGCTGACCCCCGCGGCTTTGCCGCAGTTTAACACTTATCTCGGAACCCTAATTATGTTTCTAAAATAAAAATATCCTATGTTACTCCTTATAACATTAGCTATCTGTGAAAGTCCTGTTAAAATCGGTCCAGCCGTTTCAGAGATTAGCCGGAACAAACGGACAGACAGACAAAAAAAGTAAAAAAAAAATATTACAATATTACAAACAGACACTCCAATTTTATTGACATGTATAGATACATAGAAATAAAATGAATTAATAAATAAATATCTTCACGCAATTCCAAATACCAAAGGTTTTTTTTTATAAATCAATGTACGATTTATTTCCTTGGCATGGACATAAAAACGGCGACAGGCTTACCACCTGTCACGTTGCCCGAAAATATCTTCGCTGGGAGGTGGGTCGAGAGGACTTAATTGTTTAGACCGCTGTCTACTCCTGTATTAATAATGGGCTGATGATATTTAAGAGAAAGGGATTTTCGTAAAAACATATCTATGAACCGAGTCTTGAGGAGTTTTCTAAGAAAATATTAGTTAAACAATAATTGTGTCTTTGACTTCTCTTGTGACGAGGTGATTTTTTTCTCGTTCAACGGTTAAGTCTAGCTATTCAATGTGGAAATGCAGCCAGCGTTCTTGGTACTAAGCCACGAGGATAATGGTCCTACGATTATTGTGGTTTTTAGTTAAGAAAATAATGAAAATGAAAATAAATATGAAGATATCTTCACGCAATTCCCAATACAGGGGTAGATAGAGGTCAAGTCTAGACAATTATGTCCCTTTGACCCACCTTCCACCAAAGACATTTTCGGGACAACGTGACAGGTGGTGAGCCCGTCGCCGTCTTTATGTCCAAGCCAACGATGTAATTCGTACATAAGTTTTTGAAAAACTCATTGGTACTGCCACCTGGGGATCGAACTCGGGCCTCTCGACTCAAAATTCCGACCACCCAACAACTCGGCTATCGTGACTTTTTCAGCTAAGAAAAAGTTAAGTTAAAAAAAAAGTTAGGTTTTTAGTTAAGAAGTATTGTTAATATTAACATTATATTATTTTGATAAAAAAAAGTATTCAGCAAAAATAACTAAAAAATTAGTTGTGGTACCTGTCATTGCTCATCGCATCAAAATGGCCTACAAAAGTCCACTGCTGGACATAGGCCTTCCCCGTGTGACTCGGCATGGGGTTTCGATCTCAGTACAATCGCTGTTTGTAATACGTGAGGCGCAATCTACTAGCGTCTTTAAAAAAATACTTATCTGTCCATTTTATTTGTTATCTGTATCTGTCACTTGAATATCACTAGGATGTAAGGATGCATTATTCATGTTTTTAGTGTATTTGCTGGTTTAAATTCATGATTATATTGTGTACTAGCTGACCCCCGCGGCTTTGCCGCAGTTTAACACTTATCTCGGAACCCTAATTATGTTTCTAAAATAAAAATATCCTATGTTACTCCTTATAACATTAGCTATCTGTGAAAGTCCTGTTAAAATCGGTCCAGCCGTTTCAGAGATTAGCCGGAACAAACGGACAGACAGACAAAAAAAGTAAAAAAAAAATATTACAATATTACAAACAGACACTCCAATTTTATTGACATGTATAGATACATAGAAATAAAATGAATTAATAAATAAATATCTTCACGCAATTCCAAATACCAAAGGTTTTTTTTTATAAATCAATGTACGATTTATTTCCTTGGCATGGACATAAAAACGGCGACAGGCTTACCACCTGTCACGTTGCCCGAAAAAAGACTTCGGTGGAAGTTGGGTACAGAGGACTTAATTTAAAGAGTCGAAGAGAAAAGATACAGAGACCTCTGTATTGGGAATGGCGAGTAGTTACTTTTTTTAATAAAATTAAATATATAATATAACTTTGTTTCTAATGATTGTTGTTAATGTGGAAACATTAAGATAAGATAACGTGGCAATGACACCTTGCTTTGCTCGATGTTTTTATGTCAATCGTGATTTAATGGACGTAAACAAGTCACGATAGCCGATTGGTTGGATGGTCGGAATTTCGAGTCGAGAGACCCGAGTTCGATCCCCAGTTAGCAGGCTCGTACCAATGGGTTTTCAAAAACTTATTTACGAATTAAATCGTTGGCTTGGACATAAAGACGGCGACGGGCTCACCACCTGTCACGTTGTCCCGAAAATATCTTCGGTGGAAGGTGAGTCGAAGGGACTTAATTGTCTAGACTAGGCCTCTGTCTACCCCTGTATTGGGAATTGCGTGAAGATTTTTTTTTTATTTTTAAACAAGGTTCAGCTTAAATTGTATATATAAATAATTAATTATTTTCGTATGCTTATATCTTCACGCCATCCCCAATACAGGCAATATATCCACCTTCCAACGGAGACATTTTTGGGACAACGTGACAGGTGGTGAGCCCGTCACTGCCTTTATTTAACCGCCTTTATGTAAACGATGTAAATTGTACAAAAGTTTTAAAAAAAAACTATTGATACGAGCCTTGGGGATCGAACTCGGGTCTTTTGACTCGAATTCCGATCACCCAGCCACAAGAATATCGTGACTATTTAATAATATTGTAATAACCAGGTGAATATAATACAAGAATAACTTATATAACCTATCCCTTGTATCTCTAAACCTCGACATTGTCAGAGAATCATCGTTGGAACGATGGAGGCGTCTACATGAAAGAAAAGAAAGTTTCAAAGGCCAGTAAAATTACGGAATATGAAGACGCATCTTCGTTCATAATCATCAACACATGTCTAACCTTCTTCACTAGAAGTTGACGTTTAATCTTCATTTAACTTAATGTCCTCTAAAGGCCAGTCTCGTAAAGAGGTTTTACGATAATCACAGCGCTTGGCAAGCGGATTGGCGTTCGTAGTACCAGACACCTCGCGCCTTAGACGCTGCTGCTCGTCATACTACGCGCCACGAGCAAATAGGGGAACGTTTATTCTTACGCCAACGCCAAACGGTAAGGTTTAATTAGTAATTATAATTGAGTATCCTAATATAATTACTTTTGCCTATGCAATTTTATTGCTTTTATGCCGAACTTTTATGTGATTAAATTAATGAAAAAAAAGTTAAAATTTCAACTGACACGGGCGGGATTCGAAACCGCGACCTTCGCCGTTCCGTGGCGACGCTGTTACCTCTGAGCTTTTATTACTTATGTCTTGTTTATTGGCATAGGCGCCATCTATTATCCCTTTTGCAAGTGACAATTTGATATTCCTAATAACAAGAAATAAGTAATTAAAAAAGAAATTTTAACTTTTTTCTCTTTAATTTAATTACTTATGCCTATTTATATTCACGATAGCCGATTGGTTGGATGGTCGGAATTCGAGTCGAGAGACCCGAGTTCGATCCCCAGTTAGCAGGCTCGTACCAATGGGTTTTCAAAAACTTGTTACGAATTAAATCGTTGGCATGGACATAAAGACGGCGACAGGCTCACCACCTGTCACGTTGTCCCGAAAATATCTTCGGTGGAAGGTGAGTCGAAGGGACTTAATTGTCTAGACCTCTGTCTACCCCTGTATTGGGAATGGCGTGAAGATTTTTTATTTTTAAACAAGGTTCAGCTTAAATTGTATATATAAATAATTAATTATTTTCGTATGCTTATATCTTCACGCCATCCCCAATACAGGCAATATATCCACCTTCCAACGGAGACATTTTGGGACAACGTGACAGGTGGTGAGCCCGTCACTGCCTTTATTTAACCGCCTTTATGTAAACGATGTAAATGGTACAAAAGTTTTGGTAAAACTATTCGTACGAGCCTACCTCTTGGGGATTGATCTCGAGTCTTTTGACTCGAATTCCGATCTCCTAACCGCCCGGCTATCGTGACCTTTTTATATTGTATCTTATCAAGATAAGATTAACATGTACAACCACATACACTTAAGCAATAGGATAAGCCAGCATCTGCTAGCGTATTAAAAATGTACGTATTATAGATGTGTCACTTATATTATTTATTTATTCTTTATTAAGGGTTACCAATATGTAAGATCAAAGGCGGACATTCTCTACTCGTCAACCTTAGGGAGTGATGAAACGTTGAGGGCAAAAAAATTATAGTATAACACAACGCCAAATGAATGTCTATACATACACAAACAATTATAGATATACAATATATTTTTTTTTAATTTTTTTATAAAGTATACTAACAATGCCGAATAACATTACTAGTATTCCTTTAACCACTCCAATTAAGCTGCAATGCTCCACTTAGTTGGTTGGAGTTGGTTTACGTCAATAGTTGAATGGCGGGGCCCGAACCTGCGACGTCATGTTTCGCAGTCCGCACCCTAAACCATTAGGATATTGCCGCTCATAAATAAATACATAAATAAATATCTTCACGCAATTCCCAATACCCCCTGTATTGACCCTGTACAGACAGAGGTATGGTCTAGACAATTAAATCCCTTCGACCCTCCTTCCACCGAAGATATTTTCGGGATAACATGACAGGTGGTGAGCCCGTCACTGCCTTTATTTAACCGCCTTTATGTAAACGATGTAAATTGTACAAAAGTTTTAAAAAAAAACTATTGATACGAGCCTTGGGGATCGAACTCGGGTCTTTTGACTCGAATTCCGATCACCCAGCCACACGAATATCGTGACTATTTAATAATATTGTAATAACCAGGTGAATATAATACAAGAATAACTTATATAACCTATCCCTTGTATCTCTAAACCTCGACATTGTCAGAGAATCATCGTTGGAACGATGGAGGCGTCTACATGAAAGAAAAGAAAGTTTCAAAGGCCAGTAAAATTACGGAATATGAAGACGCATCTTCGTTCATAATCATCAACACATGTCTAACCTTCTTCACTAGAAGTTGACGTTTAATCTTCATTTAACTTAATGTCCTCTAAAGGCCAGTCTCGTAAAGAGGTTTTACGATAATCACAGCGCTTGGCAAGCGGATTGGCGTTCGTAGTACCAGACACCTCGCGCCTTAGACGCTGCTGCTCGTCATACTACGCGCCACGAGCAAATAGGGGAACGTTTATTCTTACGCCAACGCCAAACGGTAAGGTTTAATTAGTAATTATAATTGAGTATCCTAATATAATTACTTTTGCCTATGCAATTTTATTGCTTTTATGCCGAACTTTTATGTGATTAAATTAATGAAAAAAAAGTTAAAATTTCAACTGACACGGGCGGGATTCGAAACCGCGACCTTCGCCGTTCCGTGGCGACGCTGTTACCTC
The DNA here is from genome assembly GCA_029286605.1 of Sericinus montela. Lineage (NCBI taxonomy): Eukaryota > Metazoa > Arthropoda > Insecta > Lepidoptera > Papilionidae > Sericinus > Sericinus montela. The sequence continues at coordinate 3,255,782 of JAGSMR010000050.1, forward strand.
TGAGCTTTTATTACTTATGTCTTGTTTATTGGCATAGGCGCCATCTATTATCCCTTTTGCAAGTGACAATTTGATATTCCTAATAACAAGAAATAAGTAATTAAAAAAGAAATTTTAACTTTTTTCTCTTTAATTTAATTACTTATGCCTATTTATATTCACGATAGCCGAGTGGTAGGGATATCGGAATTGGAGTCCCGAGACCAGGGCTTAAACTTATGTGAATATAAATAGGCATAAATAATAATATTAGAATAAAAAATGTTATGTGTGATTTATACCGTTGGCTTGAACATAAAGACGGGGACAGGCTAAACCGCATGTTTACCAAAAAAATCCTCGGTGGAGAATGGGACGAAAGGCCTGAATTTTCTAAACCTCTGTCTACCCCTGTATTGCTGTTTATATTCACTTCTTTGTATGTCGACTATAAATTAAAGGCAAACTGGAGACCATAGAGCTAACACACCCACACTTCATGGTAAGCCAAGTGGCCGTCACAATGACTAAACAAAGCCTACCCAAGAAATCTCTCACTTAAACTGCTCACGCTTTCTAAACAAGGGACTAATGTTTTAGGCTGTCTTAACGCTTGCGTAATCACGACGAAAAAAAGCCATACGTCAATGTCAAAAAATGGCGGGAAGGTTGTTCACCTCGGGACTTTTTTTTGTATAACTTAGTATGTTATAAAGCTATGTAATGTTTAAAATAGCACTTGTAAAGATAAAAAAGTATGTTACGTAATGTTCTAGAATGTTTTCACGTAAATACTTATTTAAATGTGCTATGTCGAAAGAAAACTACCACCCCGTCTCTGCTCGTAGGTGTCGTAAAATGAACTAAGGGAAAAGCATTGAAAATACTATTGGCTATCAACAGATGGCGGGATAACCATCTCCATAAATACCAGATCAAAATTCAGCAGACCGGTGACAAGCAACAGCATCAGACAATTAAGTCCTCTTGACCCACCTTTCAGCGAAACATTTTTTTGGGACATCGTGACTCACGACGACCACGTCGCCGTCTATATGTCCAATCTAACGATACAAACCGTATATAAGTTTTGAAGATACTCATTGGTACGAGCCTACCACATAGTGATCGTACTCGGGTCTCTCGAATCGAATTCCGATCTCCTAACCGCCCGGCTATCGTGACCTTTTTTATATTGTATCTTATCAAGATAAGATTAACATGTACAACCATATACACTTAAGCAATAGGATAAGCCAGCATCTGCTAGCGTATTAAAAATGTACGTATTATAGATGTGTCACTTATATTATTTATTTATTCTTTATTAAGGGTTACCAATATGTAAGATCAAAAGGCGGACATTCTCTACTCGTCAACCTTAGGGAGTGATGAAACGTTGAGGGCAAAAAAATTATAGTATAACACAACGCCAAATGAATGTCTATACATACACAAACAATTATAGATATACAATATATTTTTTTTTAATTTTTTTATAAAGTATACTAACAATGCCGAATAACATTACTAGTATTCCTTTAACCACTCCAATTAAGCTGCAATGCTCCACTTAGTTGGTTGGAGTTGGTTTACGTCAATAGTTGAATGGCGGGGCCCGAACCTGCGACGTCATGTTTCGCAGTCCGCACCCTAAACCATTAGGATATTGCCGCTCATAAATAAATACATAAATAAATATCTTCACGCAATTCCCAATACCCCTGTATTGGGAATTGCGTGAAGATATTTTTTTTAATCTAAACAAAATCCGTGAGCAATATTTCAATTTTAAAAGTGTAGAGTTCGCGTAAATACAAGAAATGATTGCGGCACGAGTCTTTATAACAGGGTGGATAGTAACTACAATATACATACATATATGAATAGGGAAAACGTGACATGCATTGTTCAGTTCCCAAAATAAGTAGGTGAAGCACTCGTGTTATAGAATTGGAAACAACGAAGGTACCACTAACACCCACACCCAAGACAATGAATAGAAACGGGTTTTCTACATTGACACCTGGAAAATCGGTGGAGGTTTCCACTAAGGTTGTCAAATTTAGTATGTGGTAGTCAATGGTATACAACCAAGCAGAATTATTCAGAATTTTTATCTTTACGACTTTTAAATAGTCTTTTGAATAGTGTAGGCCATCTCGCGAACGCAAGGGTAAATGTCAATAAATTAAGTAAGAGTAAAGTTGGTGTGGGTATCATAGAAAAAAGAGTACCCTCACTCTTTTCTCTATGTCACTTCTTTGTGCACACAACGACAGTGACACTGACAGTTTAGAGAGCTCAGTAGCACGAAGGTGACGGGTCGCCGATAGTGCTCTGTTGCTGTGGCTCAATGAGAATTATGTTAAGTAAGTGTTGCACCTTATAGATGGAATTTTAAATGTATATGTATAATTGTACTGAAGAAAGAAAACGTGGCCGAAATATGATCCTGGGAGAGTTACAGAGGTGTGGTTGGAGACTCTTCTCTAAGAGACATAACGGTTCAAGAATAGCCCTTGGTGTTTTTTACTATATTACTAAGAAATAAAATTAAATCCAAGACCAATCATACCACTATAAGACCTCAAATTCAGGCTAGCTACAGGCGACCACGGGAATATGATAAAGTTTAAAAATCTAAATCACGATAGCAGAGTTGTTGGGTGGACCGAATTTCGAGTCGAGAGACCCGAGTTCGATCCCCAGGTGGCAGTACCAACGAGTTTTTCAAAACTTATGTACGAATTTCATCGTTGGCTTGGACATAAAGACGGCGACGGGCTCACCACCTGTCACGTTGTCCAAAATCTTCGGTGGAAGGTGGATCAAAGGGACTTAATTGTCTACACTTGACCTCTGTCTACCCCTGTATTGGGAATTGCGTGAAGATATTTTTTTTAATCTAAACAAAATCCGTGAGCAATATTTCAATTTTAAAAGTGTAGAGTTCGCGTAAATACAAGAAATGATTGCGGCACGAGTCTTTATAACAGGGTGGATAGTAACCAATATACAAAGATCTGTGTTAGATTAACAGAGATCCCAATTGCAATAGAGAAGAATTATAAATAAAATTAAGTCCAAGACCAATCATACCACTATAAGACCTCAAATTCAGGCTAGCTACAGGCGACCACGGGAAATTGATAAAGTTTAAAAATCTAAATCACGATAGCAGAGTTGTTGGGTGGACGGAATTTCGAGTCGAGAGACCCGAGTTCGATCCCCAGGTGGCAGTACCAACGAGTTTTTTCAAAAACTTATGTACGAATTTCATCGTTGGCTTGGACATAAAGACTGCTACGGGCTCACCACCTGTCATGTCCCGAAAATATCTTCGGTGGAAGGTGGGTCAAAGGGACTTAATTGTCTACACTTGACCTCTGTCTACCCCTGTATTGGGAATTGCGTGAAGATATTTTTTTTTTTAATCTAAACAAAATCCGTGAGCAATATTTCAATTTTAAAAGTGTAGAGTTCGCGTAAATACAAGAAATGATTGCGGCACGAGTCTTTATAATAGGGTGGATAGTAACTACAATATACATACATATATGAATAGGGAAAACGTGACATGCATTGTTCAGTTCCCAAAATAAGTAGGTGAAGCACTCGTGTTATAGAATTGGAAACAACGAAGGTACCACTAACACCCACACCCAAGACAATGAATAGAAACGGGTTTTCTACATTGACACCTGGAAAATCGGTGGAGGTTTCCACTAAGGTTGTCAAATTTAGTATGTGGTAGTCAATGGTATACAACCAAGCAGAATTATTCAGAATTTTTTTATCTTTACGACTTTTAAATAGTCTTTTGAATAGTGTAGGCCATCTCGCGAACGCAAGGGTAAATGTCAATAAATTAAGTAAGAGTAAAGTTGGTGTGGGTATCATAGAAAAAAGAGTACCCTCACTCTTTTCTCTATGTCACTTCTTTGTGCACACAACGACAGTGACACTGACAGTTTAGAGAGCTCAGTAGCACGAAGGTGACGGGTCGCCGATAGTGCTCTGTTGCTGTGGCTCAATGAGAATTATGTTAAGTAAGTGTTGCACCTTATAGATGGAATTTTAAATGTATATGTATAATTGTACTGAAGAAAGAAAACGTGGCCGAAATATGATCCTGGGAGAGTTACAGAGGTGTGGTTGGAGACTCTTCTCTAAGAGACATAACGGTTCAAGAATAGCCCTTGGTGTTTTTTACTATATTACTAAGAAATAAAATTAAAAATTTAAAGTCCCAATAGCCGAGTGATTGGGTGGTCGGAATTTCGGGTCAAGAGACCCGAGCTCGATCCCCAGGTGTTTTTCAAAAACTTATGTACAAATAATGTCGTTGGCCTGGACATAAAAACGACAAAGGGCTCACCACCTGTCACGTTGTCCAAAATCTTCGGTGGAAGGTGGATCAAAGGGACTTAATTGTGTAGACTAGACCTCTGTCTCCCCTGTATTGAGAATTGCGTGAAGAGATTTATTTATTTATGCTAAGAATTAAAAATATGTATTATATATCTATTTAAGTACGAAGTAGAATGACAACTAACTACTTACAGTACTCTTAAGCTCATATTTGTGTGTCATTTCCTTCCTAAAGAGCCGTCGTTGAAAAAAATAACACTTGTTTTTTAAAAGAAATTGGTACCTGTTATTATTACGTAACAGTAACACAGATATTATGTTTGTCCTGTTATAACCCACGTATATTAAATAGCGAAATTGGTCACTATTCCAATTTTCAATTCAGTTTTATATATTTTTATGGCTGGTCAAGAATGTTCATTTACCTCCCTCTTCTTTTTATAGTGCCTTCGCTGTTTCTGATTCCATAATACAAGTGTAGTGGACTTTTATGTTGCTGTATATGTATGTATGATACTTAATAATATGACTCTACGTAGTATGAAAGGTGGACAAGGTCATGACTCTTATAAGTAACCATAAAATCAAACTAATGACAGGCTTTGTGACCTTTAATTACTCTTTACTGTCCAACTCGTAAGTCGTGTTCAATATTCAAATATCCTTGAGTCCATGGACATTTAATGTATTTGACTTGTGTTAAAAAATACTAAAACCAAAAATCCACATTGCCTAGTTGTTAGTGACCCTGTCTGCGAAGCTATGGGTTCTGGGTTCGAATCGTGGGGTAAATATCAATGTTTTTATATTTGTTTTTGTTGATGTATATATGTTACATTGATGTTTATATGTAATACATGAAGATTTGTCTATGTAATTATATATCTATGTAATTATATGTTACAGTTAGCTTGGGCTTTAATCATACCACCTGTCGCGTTATCCCAAATGGGCTTCGGTGTAAAGTAGGTTGAATAGATAGATATCTTCACGCCATTCCCAATACAGGGATAGACAGAGATCGAGAATATTAAGTCCTTTCGACCCATCTTCCATCGAAGATATTTTTGAGACAACGTGACAGGTGGTGAGCCCGTCGCTGCCTTTCCTCCAAACCAACAATATAAATCTAACATAAGTTTTTGAAAACACCCGATGTTACGAGCTTTGGGGATCGAAATCGGGTCTCTAGACTCGAATACCGTTCATCCAACCAGCTATTGTCACTTTTACTGAACACATAAACATCCATAAAAAGTCACGATAGCCGAATGGTTGGGGGATCGGAGTTACGTGTCAAGAGACCCGAGTTCGATCCTCAGGTGGCAGGCCAGTACCAATAGGTTTTTTAAAAACTTATGTACAAATTATATCGTTGGCTTGGACACAAAGACGGCGACGGGCTCACCACCTGTCACGCTGTCCCGCAAATATCTTCGGTGGAAGGTGGATCAAAGGGACTTAATTAAGAATAAGAATAAGAATAAGATCACTTACCCACTTATTATTTATCTATATCGAGTAGACATGTATCTTATCGCCAGTTGCCAAGACAGAGAGAATTCTAATCCAACAGATAACCGTTTAACATTCGATAGGTGCCCGTCTTTCCGTCCGTCATCGACCTGTTTCATTACAGTCGGAGGATTCCATTAAAACAGAACAAGAATAACGTAGCTACGGGACACACTAACCAAAAATAAAATACAAAAATAAATAACAAAGTGTCTACAAGATATACCTGAGTATGTAGATATATAGCAATCGCACATATTTATATTTTTGATTAAGTGTATTTTTGAACGAGTGTATTATACTATATTATTAAAATACACTAAGAAAAAACATATCTTCACGACATTTCCAGTAATCAGAAGTCTAAGCAATTAAGTCCTTACCACCCACCTTCCACCGAAGACGTTTTGGGACAACGGGACAGGTGGTGAGCCCGTCGCCGTTTTTATGTCCAAGCAAATGATATAAATCGTGGCATAAAACCCTAGAGGTTCGAACACGGGTCTCTTGAGTCGAATTTCGTTCACCCAACCACTCGGCTATAGTGACTGTAGTGTTAAATTTTCTGGTTAAATTTATCAATTCACAAATTTTACTCATAGTAACTAATAAATGCATTGCAGTGCTTGCAAATTTCCTCGATTACTGCCCTCACCAAAGTACATAATTAACTTCAAATACACAATGGTTTGGGAAATAGCACAGTGTAATATTGTACGTCTCGACCTTGCTCTGCTGTGAACATATTAATCTCATTTTCACCATGTTTATTTGCTTTGAGGTATTTCGGGTTTTGTAATTAGAACATTCGTAAAGGTTAAAAACATTAACACACTAATATTCAATGTAATACAGACAATGGGAAGATACAAAGAGTTTTTTTTTAATAACTTATAGGTCAAGGTTCAATAAAGATACAGCCTAGATTATATGCTCAAATATGGAAAAATATACAAAACGCAAAACATGTGAGAAGCTTATTTATTATAGTGGGAGAAAAACGAAGTAAATAACTTATTTGTGCTCTTGCATTAAATGTTGTTAAAAACGTAACGGTTTAAAAAATCGCCGATATCACCGGCAAGTTTTATTAATCCGCAGTGCGTTCACAGTGCGTTAACTGCAATTGCGGGAAAACTTATCGGCGGCGTCATAAAAAAATATAGTTTCGTTTCTGATAAGAAATGAAGTCTATAGCTTCTGTTACGTCCCGGTGTTAAAGAAAATCCACTGTAAAATTTTGCACTTATAAATTTACAGTTGGACTGTAATTTTCGTTTTTTTAAGTCGGTTAAGGAACGAACCCTGACAACCGAATTAGTGTGTGGCTGTACTAAAACTATTCTATTACTCGGTAAGGAGCATTAGCTATCAACAGTCTGCTCGATTTTACAATATCGCCATCTGGCCATTTGTTAGTAGCCAATACCATTATCAACACCGTTTTATTTCTTCGCGCAATTGGTATCCAATTATTTAAAGTGCTCTGTGAGTGTTTCGTTAATAGACGCTCGTTGTTTAATCTTTGTATAGTAAAAGTATCAATTTGTTCAGAAGCTTTATGCTAACTTCCACTAATATGCTGTAGCTCTGGTGCTGCACGTCTCATGAAAGAAGAAAGAAAAACTATTTATTTGACATCACTATAAAAAAATATGTTCACACATCTGCCTAGTCAACTGCTGAATACGGCTCCTATTCCTTCCTCGATCCTTAGATCGCTTTATGTGGGACGATAGCCGAGTGGTTGGGTGAGTTTGATAGAGTTGAACTTACGGATATAAATATCATTGGCTTGGACAAAGACGGCGAGGGGCTCACCACCTGTTAAGTTGTCCCGAAAAATATCTTCGGTTGTAAGGTGGGTCGTAAAGACTTAATTAAGGAGTATTGGGATCGGCAAGGAGATATTTTTATCACTACACAGGATATTCGTTTTCAACTAAATTACCTACAGGCAGTTGACACAACTGGTCAAAGTTGCGATAGACATAAATAAAACATGAAAGCAAAGAAAAGTGAAGGGGGTTCTCGTATCAGACCTCCACCTCTTTCGACCGATGGCGAAATAGTTTTTTAAAAACACGACACACAAAGCGGTCTGTTTTATAACGCTTCAACTGTTTTGGAAACAATTGAAGTTCGATATGATGAAGTATCATTTGGACGAAGCTAAATCGTATGCATGTTGTGAAGTTAACGTTTAACTTAAATGTCAGTTTTCTTTCCACAAATATCTCGTCAGTTCATGTAATCAGAATGGGTAGAAGTAGTCCCTTTATGGCTAGAAATGCCAAATTATCGATTACTTTGCCAAACACCAGCACTAATTATTTGTATTTCTATGAATACTGGCAATATATGATAGCCGAGTGGTTGGGTGGTCGGAATATCGAGACGAGAGACGCGAGTTCGATCCCCAGGTGGCAGGCTCGTACCAATGGGTTTTTCAAAATCTTATGTATGATTTATATCGTTGGCTTGGACATAAAGACGGCGGCGGGCTCACCACCTGTCACGTTGTCCCGAAAATATCTTCGGTGGAAGGTGGTTGGTTCGAAGGGAATTAATTGTCTAGACTAGACCTCTGTCTACCCCTGTATTGGAAATTGCGTGAAGATATTAATATATTAATTAATACTGGCAATACCAAAGAACATTACTAGTATTCCTGTTAACCACTCCAACTAAGCTGCAGCAATGCTTTGTCTGGAGTGTTTTACGATAATAGTCGAATGGCGGACCCGAACCTGCGTAATGTTTTGCGTTCCGAATCTTTAATGCCGGCTATTGACGTTTCATTTAATATAGTATAGTGTTCATATGTTAAACTTACAGAAAAATTACGGATTCGGAGGTATATCCTGAGGAGGAGACAACGTATCTGTGGCTTCGTCTATTGATGTAGTTTTTTTTTTGTTTTTCTGGTTAACAAATCAGTGCCGGTATTTCATGCCCGTTACACCGTAATTCCGTCATATAGGCGTAGGTAAGTACTACAAGATGAGTCAATAGTGCTTATTAAAATATTGCATATAAATAAATAACAAGTTTAACGAAAGAAAGTTATTCTATGGTGTCTTCTGTTCTTTTTGGATGCGGTTTTATTTTATTTTTTTAATGTTTTTATAAATAAATATCTTCACTTCCCAATACAGGGGTAGAGACAGATCTAGTCTAGACAACTAAGTCCCTTCGAGCCACCTTCCACCGAAGATATTTTCGAGACTACGTGACAGGTGGTGAGCCCGTCCAAGCCAACGATATAATTTGTACATAAGTTTTTGAAAAACCCAGGGGTACGAGCCTGCCACGTGGGGATCGAACTCGGGCTCTTGACACGAAATTCCGACCACCCAACCACTCGGTTATCGTGACTCTCTGGGTAAGTATTACGACATGAGTGAATAGTGCTTATTAGAATAAGTAACGTGTCAAGCTAAGTTATTCTTTGGTTTCTTCTGTTCCCTTTGGATGCGGTTTTTTTTTTTATGTTTTTGATTTCTGTTTTAATCTGTTGACTGCATTAATAAGATAACCTTGACCTGATGACACATGAAGTCATGTCGTAAGTTTCTACAACATTATCTTCAATGACAACAAAGTTCTCACGGCTCACGTGCACATTCTCAGCCACTTATTCGACGTGATGGATCGGCGTATCAAATTATTATTTTATTATTATATTTAATTATTTATATAATATTTTAAATCTTTGACGCGATAGCCCAATTGGTAGTGACCTTACCTTAGAAGCTAGGGGTCGCGGATTCGATACCCGCTTGGGAAAAACATTTGTGTGTTAAGTATGTTTGTAACCACAGCGAAAGGATTACCACCTGTCACGCTATCCCAAAAAATGTTTCGGTGAAAGGTAGGTCGAAAAGACTTATTTGTATAAACCTCTGTCTACCCCAGCATCGGGAATGACGTGAAGAGAAAGTTTGTATGTCGATTTACATAATTAGTATTCGTATATAATTTCTTTCTAACTGAATATGTATGTAGGTATATAGTACCGTTAGCTTGGACACTAAGACGGCGACAGGCTCACCGCCTATCAGTTATTCCAAATAAGCTTCGTTGGAGAATGGTTCGGAAGGACTTCCTCGTCTAGATCTCTGCCAAAAACGATCAATTGATCACCAACGCCATGACCGATCTTCGAACATCTGCATCATCGGATTTTCTCCACCACATCTCACATCATACTCCACGCGGTCGAGGAGATAAATAGCAGGAACATTTAAAAATATACTAGAACAGTCGGAAGACCGGCGACGGGCGGTCTCAGTGCAATGTGTCTCGTACTGCTATCGCCAATAGCAGCAGATCTTCAGTGGCGATTATGAGAAATCATCTCTGACAGTAGCCTATTTCTGTTCCTATGTAAGAACCAAAGGTGATCCCATAATTATTTCTAATGTCTACATAAAATGTTAATTGAAATTTCATTTTGCTTCACATATATATCAAATTAGTTTTAAACACTTCATTACTTCTTTCCTTTTTTATTTCTCTAATTTTACCCTTTTTAGAGATGTCTTAATCAGGAATCGATTGCCTAAGAAACTTTATATAAGTACTACAAAGTTTTCATTCATAAATACATTCCGACCACAATACAATTAAAGTTTAAAAAATTTACATTATATATCACTTTTACAACGAAGCAAGAAAAAATTATGTTAGAAAAATAATAAAAAAATTATGTATTTTTTATGATAGAAAATCTAAATAAAAAAATAAATATTTTAATTCATTTAAAAATTAAAACATGAACTATCACGAACAGTACTTTTGATTTCTTATTTTTAATGTAAATTAATTTCATGTTGCCAGCATAAAACATTTTAATAATATCAGAGTCGGTAATAAATTATAAAACATTTAAAATTTTAAGTTGTAATTATTTAGCTTAATCTCACCTTAAGTTATGTTCAAAATACTAATTCAGTTTTTGTCGAATGGAACACAACAATGTTTATCACAAATCACACGCTTAAGTATATAGTGAAACCAAACAAATACAACAACGATAAAATTCTAGAACTGTGTACTATTTGTTATGTTTTTGATCAAAACATCACAATAACACTGTGTTGAAGAAATCGATAACAAAGAACGATAAATACGTCCCGACTCAGTCGCTGTCAATGCCGCACTGACCACAGAGTAATTTTCGTTTTCGCCCTGACATATTTTATCATTTATATTCTCTTTTGTCTGTTTTCACGACAAGTAACGAAATGGCGCACTTACTTGATTTGAGTTTGCGCAATATAAGATGTTTTTATACATAGTTATGACGACCGATAGATGTCGGGTTAACCATCTTTGAAAATATCAGACCAAAATAATCAGACCGAAGATGGGCAGCAGCGTCTAAGGTGCGAGGTGTCTGATGCTGCGATCACCATTCGGCTTGCCCAGAGTGGCAAATCCTCCGTATAGGAGAGGCTTATGTCCTTCAGTGGACTTTAATAGGCCGTTATGTATGTATGTAAGATGATTTTTAATTGTGTTATTACATTATTTCAAATTAATTGTGTATGGATAGACATACATTTGATCCTTGGTTTTTGCAACTAAAATACCTAAAATTATACTTTTAGGTGCTGAGTTAACTAAGTCTCGACGAGGAAGGAAAAAGCTCGACAAAAAACTTGAACCGAAAAAAAATATATATAAACAATACACGACATGAAATCATCTGAAAAACCTGGAATTCTATATAAATTATTCATTTAGCCCTTTAAAGAAGCCTAATGTGTATATAAGATCTTTTTTTTCTTGCAATTGATTATTTATTATAATTCTACTACTACTCGATATGAACTAATCGAATGAAATAGCATTGGGGCGTTTAAGGAACACTGCAACTGCCGTCATACAGTGCAAACTAGTACGAAATGTACACTGAGCTATGGCCTTTTTGTGTCACTGTAGATCACACTTTATGTATCTTTAAGCATCTTCAATTTTTATTTCTATTTTTTATTTTTTTATTTAATTTTTATTTTTTATTTAAACAGCTACTTCACTCTCGATTGATTTGCTTTAAGTATTTTTGTTAGTTCTTAGTTTAACCATTATTTTTGTGTCTATAATGTTTGTTATAGTTGCAAATTGTATGTGAGCTGTAGTGACCAAATAAATAGTTTATCTATCTATCTATCTAAGGACAGTGATTGAACTTTTTAATGATCTATGTTTACTCTAATTATAAAAATAATTCAAAGGTATTATTCGTAATCGTATTCAATTTATTTACATTTATATCAACTTCATAAATTAACAAATTACTTTGACTTAAAAATTATATAATAAAGAGCTTAAAATAATAAAGAGATAAATAATACCAAATAAATAAAAAAATGTGACTAAAATGTTGAATTATTTTTTGTCGCTATTATATCACATTGATTCTGAAATTAAACATTAATTCTATGGATATTTTAGTTTTAACATGTAAGCAACACAAAAACCAAAAGATTGTGTAAATAGATATAATGAAGAATTATTACGATTATTGATTTTTAAAGCATATTTATGCTAAACTTTTATGTGATTAAATTAAAGAGAAAAATGTTTTTAAAATTTCAACTGATACGGACGGGTTCGAACCTGCGACCTCTGCGAACCGTGGCATCGCTCTTACCTCCGAGCCACCGTCTCTTACACGCATCAGTTGAAATTTTAAATCTGTATTCTCTTTTCTTCACTTATGCCCTGTTTTGGCATCGGCGCCATCTATTATCCCTTTTGCAAGTGACAATTTGACATTCCTGACTTTACAGTTAAGAATTATCGAAATCTATAATAAATCTATATATAGAAATCTATGGTAAATTTAAATCGGTTGGATTATCAATAATTCCATATTTTGACACGTTTAATGTATCAGAAGATGTTAAATTAAAAAATTACCGGAAATGTTATACGTTACGTACTTCATCATCATATCCACATAGAGTGGTCCTGTGCCATCTGCATCCATCGACTCCCCGCAATATCTTGTGGGATATCGTCCTACAATGGGTTTGTCTGTACGAAGTGGCCACTCGAGAACCTTATTTCCTCAACGGTTATCAGATCTACGAGCTATATGGCCGGCCTTTTGCCACATCAACGTGCTTATCGTTACTGCTACGTCGGTTATCCTGGTTTTACTACGGATGTCTTCGTTAAGTTTCTTAATTCTATCACGCAGAGAAATACTGAGCATAGCACTTACCAGGGCACGCTGAGGAACTTTGAGCTTCCTCATACGGCATACAGCGAAACACAACGCCTCAGATCAATACGCACAACTTTCTTCTTAAGACTTTGAGGTATACTCGCCGAAAAGAAGTGGCTTAGCTACCTATACGCTGACCAACCGTGTTGGATTCGTCGATTGACCTCTGGGTCTAAGTTGGATCTACCCAATCTGATAATTTGTTCCAGGTATACGTATGGTTGACAACTTCGAGCGTTTTCCCAACCACAACAGCCATTTGTCTGACATGGACATTAGACATGATCTTCGTTTTGTCCATGTTCATCTTAAGACCAATCTGTTGGAAAACACTATAAGGTACTATGTTCCTCTAACGATCTTGCCATCAGAACTTGACGAGTTATATTTTCGCCATTGATGTTAATACCGTTTCCTTTAATATCTCAACACTTCGATATAACACCAGTCAACTTGGCACCGCTGACAGCACTGTAGTACCGTCCGAATTTCGACCAAATCGAACGCTTTCTCACAATCGACGTATGCCAGACACAATGGCAGATTGTACTCTTCAGTTTTCTGAACAATCTGGCGAAAAGTATGTATCTGGTCTATGATACCATAGCCTTTTCGGAACCGGCTTTGTTCGGGAAGCTGAAAGTCAAGTCTGAATACGATTCTTAATGGCTCTCGAAAATAGTACATGTACGCGACTTATAAGCGCTATTGGGCTATAGTTTTTCAATAGGCATTGTTGAAGACATGGAGTTTTCGACGTAACGACGTGGATGGCGAAACTAAACATCTTCTTTAAGATTATAAGTACCGGTTTCCTGACCGTAATTCCGTCCTCACTAGACGCCATGCCGTTTTTAAACTGTTTGAGAGCCATTCTAATCTTCGGGACCTCCGGGATGACGTTGGAGTAGTGCTGGGTAAGCTTGGCTCTGGTGTCGGTCTCATCTGTCCGTAACACAGGTTAGTTTTATCTGTACATAAAACCTCTCCTTTTTACTCAAAATCCAATGGTAATAACTGCACCATTCTCGTTCTTCAACTTACAAGTATTGAACTTGCGTTTGTCTCGCCTCATACTTTTAGAGACCTGTTTATTCAGTTGCCGGTATGCTGACGCATCAATTGCAGACTGCAGCCTCACTTCACGTCTCGTTTCCATAAGTTTAAGACATACTGATTTTCCACTCTACTACTTATATCGTCTACTGTGGTGCAATCGTCTAGGCACAATTTTGCAGTTCAAACAAAAAGTTTTTGGGTGTATTAAATAAGAACACGTGGTGTTCAGAATGTAGTCTTCATCAGACGAGACCTCTCAAGTTTTATGGTTAGGTTCACTGTATCTCTGATCATTCGGTGATGACTGCCAGTTTTTACTCTAGCGATCACAGAGACATCTCTAAACAGTTGTCGCCAGTTCGTCATAATAAAGTCGATCTCATTTTCTGGGCTCATCCAGGTTCACTTTCTGTAGAGTATCTCCTTCTCCATGAAGAAGGCCAGCTGTTGACCTCTTAAGTTCCTGTGCCCTACACCAAAATTGCCAATTATCTGCTCAATGCCTTTTTTCATGCCTTATTTTCCATTAGTCTCTCATCAAAACCGTTCAGTGGGTGTTCGAGAAATGAGAGATATGTGATTAATGTGAGATGGTCCATAAGATAACCTCATGTAATGTTTCCAATTCATCATTGGGATGTGTCTAGGTTGGGGCGTATACCTGTATGACCTTCAACGAATACCGTTCGGGTATTCTAAGTATAAGGTACGCAACCCTACTTGCACGCTATCGATCTTAACAACATTATTTATGAGAGACTCGTAAACGCATAACCCGATATCTCCTTGGAACAGATGGTTGCCCTCTCGTTCGTAGAACAAATGACCAGATTTGAAGATTATAGATTTCTTCTCAGCGTGCGTGCGTTGCATATTGCCATGTCCGGTCGTCGGGGTTGGCAACATGATCTCATTCACAGTTTCTTTGTACCCCTTGCCTCGCCGTTGCCATAAACGCCACCTTGACCTGCACTAGCAGGACCACCATGCACTGCGGGCCATTTTGCCATAGTTACCACGGCTGTCGTGCGGAATTGCAACCGTAGTTTTTTTTTTAATATTACGCAGGAAGACGCTGCTGCCCATCTCCATACATTTAGATGTATCGACTTTTACGATAATTTTGCAGATTTTTTGTGCCGCTACTATATGGCAAGTAGTACGGTCATCGACTACTCTGTGATCATTAGTCACTCTACGTCTGGTCAGATCGGGTTGACGTTATTCATTAATTTCGATAGCCACACGGAAAGTTCAATTAACAAGTTGCAATCAGTAAATACATCTCATCTTCAATCCCTAGGCCTTGATAACAGAAGAGGTAAGCTTCTTAGTTGTAATCGCCTAGTCTACTGATACCAAACTGTTTTCGTTTGTTATAATCAAAGACACAGAAAATGTTTCTAATGTTAGTTATATGAACCGCATTTAAGACGACTACTTAAAATTTATTCTCCAGGTACTATTATCAATTGAGAAGATTTCTTGCTTCCTAATGGGGTTTCGACTAATTCTGGCTTTAACAGTCTTTGTAGTTCTAACAGCATTGCGGCCGCCCCGATCCTTTAGGTTTTCGACAGAGGAAATATTGTTGTATCTGTTGATAGTACGATATACGAACATACGGCTGATACCAAGCTTTTGAAGTGTCTGGAATTACACTTTTGACCGATGGCTACATATTCACTATGTGCAAGGCGATCACCGCAATCCTATTTTCTTTAAAACCTCATTCCATATTGAAATTTGATAATGAACACAAAAAACATGTGCAATGGCGCAAAATCGAAAATTTGTAAATAATACGTGTACCAAATTCAAAATAATTTTAATAAATTTATGGCCAGACTAGTAAGTGGTAGTGAACTATATAGTATAATTTTTTATTTTAATGCTCTTTTTAGTTGATATTTCTGTGCTGATTCCCTCCACCGACGGAAAATGTGCACAATTGTTGCATGATAATTGTAATTTATATCAAATGCGATTATTTTTTCCAAATTTTAAACTCATTCTTTTTTTTGTTTTGACAGAGTTGATTAACAGTTGTTTTTAAAACGCAGTGGTTATATTCTCCATGTTTTTTTAGCGACAGTAGTCATAGATAATACTTATATAATGACTATAACGTAGTGATTATATACTCTATGATAGTGAGTACTTAACCTGACATTGACAGCATATTTTTTGCGGTATATTTTATTCTTTGACTTCGACCGTTGAATCTGGACTTGAATGGTGTGTTTCATTTTCAATATGACAAATTAGATTACAAAAGTATCTTAAACATGGCTGAAAAACTTGAAGACTTAAATTTGCCTATGACCGTAGTCACCCGGATTGTGAAAGGAGCTCTACCAGAAGGTGTTTCCATTTCCAAAGAAGCGCGAACCGGTTTAGCAAAAGCCGCTTCCGTGTTTGTTTTATATGTGACTTCAGCTGCTACAAATATTGTTAAAAATAATAAAAGAAAAGCATTAACTGGGCAAGATGTTTTAGAAGCCATGAAGGATATAGAATTTGATAAATTTGTGGAACCTTTGTCTGAAGCATTAGAACTTTATAAACAATCAGTTTTAGCCAGAAAATCTGGTGCCGGAAAGAATAAGGAAGATGTAGATGAAGTGGAATTAATAGAAGATGATTGATGTGTATATAAGTTGCTAGTTTTTATTTTGTGTATTAGGTAATAAACACTTTTTGTACTAAGGTAATTTTTTGTCATATATAATACACCTTATTAAATCAGTAGTAAAGTATATGTAAAGCTAAATACATACACAATTCATTCATATTATATATAAAATTCTCGTGTCACAATGTTAGTTACCGTACTCCTCCGAAACGGCTTTACTGATTTTTACCAAATTTTAAATGCATATTCAGTAGGTCTGAGAATCGGCTACTATCATATTTCCATACCGCTAAGTGATAAGGGTTGTTCACCCTTAACATTTTTTTTTATTTTTCATCAAAATTTTTGTGTTAATTTTTCTATAATATGGCATTAAAAATACGAGTACATACCCTCAATTTTTCCTCCTCTACAATCAACCCCTATTTTTTTATATTTAACCCCTATTTTTTTAACTGGCAAAACAATGTTTGTGGGTCAGCTAGTAATTATATAAAAACTATACCAAACATTAAATTTTAGAGGTGGTAGAGTTCGTTTCTGCCTAAAAGTTGTCTAAGTCAGTACTACATGTGGTATATGTATTTCTGCGAATAAATAGCAGTGTTCTAACTGTCCTGATCTTGTTCGAAAAGTATACTGAGCCTGTAGTTGGCTGGGAGGGATTCTGTCTTATCCCTTCGGGAGAAAATTATACAATAAATCAGGGATAATAACCATACAGTAAATTAAATCCAATTCACTTTTACTAACACCATTTTATTGTTTGCTTTTAATACTATAATGAACCTTTAATACCAGGGTGAAGCAGGTTAGGTGTTTAAAGAATAATAGTTAAGTAAAAGTGAATTTGAATTTATTTGACAGTGAAGCTCCACTGAGTGAACACAATTGTGAGTATTCAATATATAGTGTTAAAAAATGTTACATTTGTAACCCTTTTTGTTCTTAATAGGATAATAGGAGTAGTAAGTCACTGCCCCATATGCTTGTGTTGACCTTAAACTCTTAGTTTCGAAAGTGATCCACAAGAGACTTGATTGGGATGTAGGCTGGTGTAACAACAAAATGGGGGTGCACTATTTGTAAGAAATAAATACAATACAAAATATATACTACAGCTTTTTCTTTTTCACAATTGTCACATTAGCTGAGTGGTAGGGTGATCTGAATTTGAGTCAAGAGACCTAAGTTCAATCCCCTAGGCTTGCACCAATGGGTTTTTTCAAAAACTTATGTAGGATTGATCATTGGCTTGGGCATAAAGACAGCAATGGGCTCACCACCTGACATGTCCCAAAAAATGTTTTCGGTGGAAGGTGGGTTGAAACAATTTATAGCCTAGACCTCTATCTACCCTGGTGTTGGGGTATTATATATTATTCAATGGTGTGAAGATTTTTAATTTATTTTTACTAATCTGGGGAGTTGGGATGTATTTTTTAACAGTGGTTGAGCCACGCATCAGCTTTTGTTGTTGCATGAATGGGTCGGCTCGACCGGGGAAGTACCACAACCTCACAGAATACCGGCGTGAAGTTGAAGTCTAACAAACTTCTGCGTTTCGTCTGGTGAGTGCAGGTAACTGGAGGCCCTCACACCCCTGTCTCCCAATTCTGAGGGGGGCACTCTAAGGCTGGCAACGCATCTGATATGCCTTTGGTATTGCGGGTGTTCATGGGAGGCGGTAATCACTTACCATCACATGAGCCACCTTCTCGTTTGCCTCCCTTTTCCATAAAAAAAAATGTATTGAACTATTGAAACAAAATTATTGCTAATATTTACAATACTTATTGACTAAAAACTACAAATATCCTTAAACCCTGTTCCTCCCAGAACTTAACCATTGAGCAAGAAAATAACCAGCCCTCTTGTTACGAGCAGTTTAAAGGGGTTTTCTAAATGAAATAAATAATAATTGTTTGGTTCCATGTCCTGTGAGTAGATAAAAAAAAAGGAAAAGTTGGATGGAATCACTTTTTTGTTTGGCCAACTATTTTGATATGCACTTCAACACAATTCAAACAAGAAATAAATTCACCAATCTATTCTCAAATTCTTTTTTCGAAAATTATTAACTCCTGGTAGAAACTGCTAGATCCAATATTCAAATTTTTTGTTGAGTTTTGAAAATATGGAGAAGCAGGTTGTCCACCAGAACCATCTTAATTTTGAAAGTGATCTATGAGTAAAAAAAATCTGGGAATGTCTGCCCTTATTTATTTATTTATAGCCTTTAATCCTGACAATACATAATATTAAAAATGTCATTACATGTACATAGATGAAGACAGTATGTACTAAAGTAATTAATGCAACTTAAATATATATTTTTTCGTCAACCATTAATTTAATTTATATTTAGTTTCAACTGTATTATTTCATTATAATTTAATCAGTGTGCCTTTTGGCATAGGTTCCCCCTGAGTTCGCCACAGCATCCTGTCTCTGACTTCCCATCTCTTCTTTTGTATTCCTTTTCTGCGTTTGCCCTTAACCAACATATGAATATGTCAAATAAAACCTTTTTTACTTGCACATGTTTTTTTTTTTAACTCATTAATTGGTATGATGTGTCATGATCATGATACAGTCCATTATTTTAACCAGGGATTTATGTTAACACTCATACTATTATTCAGTAATTTAACATGGTTATTTAACCCAGAATATGGCAAGGTTTGTCTGGTAGTTTTAATATGATTTTTCTTACTGAATTTGTTTTTTATGTAGGCACTGGAAAGTGAAAAGGGTCTATTACCTCTGTTAATCCCATGTGTTATAGTTTCTAGCTGCAACTTTGGACATTATCTATATTATATATAATCTTTATCGATAATGTCCAAAGTTGCAGCTAGAAACGAGCGAGAAATAATTAAGAGATGATTTTTTTCAGCATTTAGGTGGTTTTCATAAAGTAGTTTCCGTAACGTTTGTAAGTAAAATTTTTAACTTATCACTTGCCACAATCCTCCTTCAAAAATATCTCCAGAACATTCCCAACACAGGAGTAGACAGAGGTTTAGATAATTAAGTCCTTTCAACTCACCCTCCACCAAAGACATTTTTTGTTACAACGGGACAGGTGGTAAGCCCGTCGTCATCTATATGCTCGAGCCAACAATATAAATCGTACATAAGATTTAAAATATACCCATCGGTACGAGCCTTGGGGATCGAACTTAGGGTCTTTTGACTTGAATTCTCTCTTCGCTCACCACCAGTTGTCCCAAAAAAATGACTTCGCTGGAAGGACTTAATTCTCTAGACTACTGTCTTCCTCTGCATTGGGAGTGGCGTGAAGATATTTCTTTGAAATGTTGTTTAGTTACCATCAGATGGCGAGATAATCTCGAAATTTAGTTGAACAAAATTTAGCGATCTTCTTTCAATCCAATCTAATCTAATTACCAAGCATGGAGATTACGGATTCGCCATAACCATTAATTATAAACATATCATACCTCTTAAATACGATTTTCGGCTTTTATCGCTTTTTTAACCCCGTGACCACGGATGTTGTAAAGCATCCGATACGTCAGGAAGTAAAAATAGTTTGTTAAAAACTAATTAAAATCGTTGTATTTAAGATGTATAGCATTCGCGTAAATACAAGAAATCATTACATATCATACCTATTAGCAGAAAGGCCTATCTCAGTATACTTTGAGACTGTTATGGTGATAATGTTGGGCAATGTTGAGTGGTTGAGATTTAGGTGCTAGTGCAGTTCATGTACCGCTTGCGCTTCACTAGCTTGTGGAATGGAGATTATTTGATAAATTGGGCTATGTTTTATTTTTCTTTTTATTTTTTTATTTGCAGGAAATATGGCAATTACAGATGTTAAAACTATACATATATGTCAATCATATTTCGCCATGTCGGCATGCAAATACATTAGAAATGTAATTTATAATACTTAATTATATAATTTAAAGGATATAATTTTACTAAACATTAATAATATATTGATTATTGTCAAGAAAAGTTATACACTAATGTCATTAACTAAAGTCGTCCAATATTTGGTAGTAATAGTCTCTAGGTCAGGCAATATTTCTTAAAATAAGGTTTCATCTATTAGACAAGATCATTTAAATATGAATCTAATACAATTATGACATATTCCGTGTTCTTTTTTTGTCATTACTTATATATACCACATATATAAGTAATGACAAAAAAAGAACAAAAATTAATACTAAAGGAAAATAAGGTACAAATATTAATTTTGCAGATTTACCAAAAAATAAACAGTACTTATTTCTGCTTAAAGCAAAAAAAGTTCATCTAATGAATAGAAACAATTTTTAATGAGCCATTGCTTTAATCTACTCTGAAAGTTTTTAAGAGTAAGATCTCGAATTTCACTTGGAATTTTATTATATATCTTAATACACATAAAATACCAATATTTCTGAAATAAAGATGTTTTGCACCTAGGAAAAGTTAACTTCGTTATATCTCTATGTGGAAATCTTTCATTTGCATCAGTACATCTAAGGAACAATTTAGGATATTTTTTTACGTATGTTCCGATTTCATAAATATATAAAGAATACAGTGTAAAGAATTTTTAGCTCTTTGAAAATTGGTCTACAAGATTCAAGAGGGCCACATCCACAGATTGCTCTAAGACATTTTTCTGTATTACAAAAGCTAAAAAAAGTTTAGCTAGCAAAAGTTTACGTTATAACGGCAATTTCATAGCGTAACGTTTAGGCGAGGATCCACCGTTATGGACACAAAAAATTTCGAAGAGCGATGAACTATATAAATAAATATCTTCACGCAATTCCCAATACAGGGGTAGACAGAGGTCTAGTCTAGAGAATTAAGTCCCTTTGATCCATCTTCCACCGAAAATATTTTCTGGACACCGCGACAGGTGGTGAGCCCGTCGTCGTCTTTATGTCCAAGCAAACGATATAATTCGTACATAAGTTTTTTCGTTTTCGTGATGATGATATTTATCCAATGCCTTAATAATGCGTGATTTAGAACGGAGCGATGTACTTTGTCATCACAGACTATATCCTGACATGTTATATCATGTTTACTTTGTAATTTCCGTGAGTTCACGAACGTACATTTTACAGGCTTAGTAATTTACTAGAGTTCGCCCCATGACTTATTCCCAAGTGGGATTATACACTATAATTTGTCCATGCCGTCATATATATTGTTAACATCTCCTTTGTACTAATCCTACTACATTATTATACCATATTTGTGCTATGTCGATCATGAACGAGTGCACACGACTCGCACTAGACCGATTTCTCGGTGGCTGGTACCAGAACGGGAGGTTGACGGCCGGAACCACGCCTGGTATTGTTTTATAGCTGCATTATCTGGGTTTAAATAGGGCAAGATGGAGATTGGAGAAAAGGATGTTGCACAAGCGCAGTGCAAATAGAATATAAACTATAAAGTTCCGGCGCGAGTCGAAGGATCAGCGCAGTCCTAACACCACTGTTATTAAAACGAGTTTCTTTATTTCTTCTTTATTAACGGGTATTTTCACACATACACCTAGGCATACATTTTTATGTGCTGAATTTAATACCAGCTCTGCGATGAAAAAACGCCAACAGGAAACCTGCGCGTAAATTTTTACGGGAAATTCCTCCAAAAACGTCTCGGTAACCGAGTGGTTGGATTACCGGTATTCTAGTAAGGGCCCCGAGTTCGATACCCAGGGAGTAGGCTCGTACCAATGTGTTTTCAAAAATTATGTACGATTTATGGCGTTTGCTAGTATATAAAGACGGCGACTGGCATCACCTGTCACATTGTCTCGAAACAAGTTCGGATGAAATCTGGGTCGAAAGGAATAAATTGTCTAGACCTCTGGCTACTCATGTATTGGGAAATACGTTAGGATAAAATCTAACAATTTAGAGGAGCCCTGGAGTAGCGTTCCTCTGCTCTAATTTCTCTTAAATATCTGGAGCCTTTGCTCATCAGTACGCATTTAAGCACACTGATAAGCAAAGGCTCTAGATATTTAATTTATTTATTTTGTGACTTTGGTATCCATTTCATAGAAAATACTTTTCTATAAAGTATTATAAAAAAAACAAATCAGTCGCTTATTTGAAACTTTATTATTAAATTTTATTTTTATTTAAGTCACGATAGCCGAATTGTTGGGTGGTCGGAATTTCGAGTCGAGAGACCCCGAGTTCGATCCCCAGGTGGCAGTACCAATGAGTTTTTCAAAAACTTATGTATGAATTTCATCGTTTACCTATTTGCTGTGTAATAACAGCGACAGAATATCTTCCTGTGGGTTTCGCATAAGACGACTGAGTTAAAATACCTGAAATATTATAAATGGTTATGAATAAATGACCGAGACAACCATGACGGCCAGCCGTAAATCCTTCTTACGGGCACAATTACCTATAACAGACTGTTACAGGCCACTGTATATGTAAGATGTAGGGTAAGTATGTATTACTAAAATGAAAAACTATTTTATTGTTATTATTTTATTTGGGAATAAAATTTGTTGAGAAACAACTTCGAATGTTAACATTAAAACTCTGACGACACCTCAAACTACGCCTAGCTACACTCTGTCCTCAACTTCACCTATTTACATTCCTCTGGAAGTAACCGTACCTACGATCCATAACGAAAATAAATATGATATCTCTACTATATTCTGCCGATGCTAGACTACGTTAGATTTCTTCGATTAAATTCAAATTTTATTGTATTACTAGTAATATAGAGAAAATGGAAAGACTTAATGCTATGAAAATAAATTGTCATTTTTTGTACGATTTTTCTTTAACAAACTACCTATTACCATGATCATGCATGTCCTCTGCCATGAAGTATGTAGTTCCATTACCGTTCTCAGTAATGCGTAACTTTTCTGGAGAATGGAATTTTTAACTCTAAAGCAGTTGAAAGGAATCCTCAAATAATATATTCAGTGATATTAAAGTTCAGAAGTGTTCGTATGTTTGTTTAATCTGGAAACATATTTGTATATAGAATATAAATTCCTCGTGATATAAAAATTATGATGATGTAAGTAAATACACATTTCTATTTTGAACGTAACTGAGCTGAAACCTGTTGAGAATTTCGCCACAACTTTCGCAGACCCAGAATGAGTTGATAAAACTAATGTCCTTGTCTCCAGGTCGTATGCTCTATGGTTAATTTTGTATTTCATTCTTCTGATTTAATGGTTTACTTTTTATACGTAACATGCTTGTATGCGAGTAAGGATAAAGTATGCAGTAAGACATTTTACATTTCCGAGACATTGATTTCTTAGCAAGAATACATAATTTACTTATTCCAATTTGATTCAATAAGCAAGTAGAAGAGAAAACCTAATAGCATTGTATGCTAAATTTGATAATAGACTTTATACCAGACTTTTATTTTGATTTTATTTAAATCTAGCGAATATAATTACCATTATAATCTTGTACTTACTAAACATGAATATTGGTTAGTTCATTTAATTTTCGTTATAAAAAATATAACACCACACAATTATGTTCCGGTTCCACCGTTAACATTCACGAAAATTTAAATAGACTAACAAATATTCCTACAAAATACTTAATCTCACAATAACTACTGGTGTTCAAGGTGTTCGACTAACGAACGACTTATTACTATAACTTCAAAAGTACTATATCTACAATACATCGCGCAATCCTATTCAAAAAATTTTTTACCAGAGATAGCTAATAAATAGTTTAGATAATTAAGATAAAGGAATTTTGTTAAAAATTCTTAAAAATAAAAAAATAAAATTATAGCATGCTGTTTATGTATTGAAGTTGAATTTAACATCCCTTACTTTTAAAAAGGGACACATCAAACGTTTGTACTCAGTTATCTAAACGTTAATCACAGCCGATTATTAAAATCATTCGCGGTATTTAAAAACAGTGTTATTAAAGAAAAATTAATAATAAAAAATCCCTCAAAAAATTTACTTACTTCGTTTTTCTCTGTTTGCTTAGCAAAACATTTTTTTTGTACTACTACACTACTACTTTGACACACTTACATACTTTGGCATTTATACACCCTTTACCGACGTCAAGACAAAGTTAATCAAGGTAAAATCAAGCCATTTCAAGGCCACACGATTTTATATCCAATTACTGTTGTTCTAAATAGAAGAATAAAGAAATATACAGCGCCAAAGTGAACAAAAAAGATTACTCTCTTTTTGTTTGGCCATAACTCACTTTTGAACATCGTAACCGAATTTCTCGAAAAAGGGAATATCAAAAGCAACCCGAGTTGCGTAAATGATAAAAATGAATCTGCTAAAAGGGAGTTTTACGATGACTTGACATTCTGTTGATACACGTCAATCAGACTAACCCCCTAGAATAAACAGTATTCCGACCGATTTCGGCCACAGCGACTTGGACTATTGCGAGCGTCGTTCGTGCGCTCGCAGGTGACTGACGTAACCGATGTTTGCGCTGAATGTGCGAGCACATTGAGCGCAAGTCAAAGGGAACCTTGAAGGTGAAAAAATATTGCAGTGTCAACTTTGTATCTAAGTCGCGTTGACTGTGGTTATCATATCTCGTTAACAGTACAGAATGAATATAACACATGCTTTGTTAACCTCTTCATTACTTGTTTACCTAAAATTTTTATAACGTCCAATTTCACAATGGGTAAGAAAACTGTTTATTTGATTCCGTTTAGAATTTTCGTAAAATACTTCGTTTTCTTGATTTTACTAAAATATGAGTTGATTTGTAGCTTTTACAAAAACACATATTTTGAGACTAATTCTATGTCAATGTTTTTTTTGCGTACAATTATAATTTGGGTTTAAACCAATGCAAGTTCGGTGGCAAACATGGCGCATTCTGCTTCAAACTTTTCAGTTTTCTTCCCCATTGTCACTTCCTGTGTAATTTAACTAAAATTTAAAAACTTACGTGTCATGTCACTTTTTTACATAACTGTACCTGCCATTTCAATCCAAAAGCTCGTCAGATCGAAGTAATAACGCGTTGAAGAGTACACATAAACTGATATTACATAGCTATCCCCAGTAAAAACTGCTATCTGCTAGAGGCTACTGACTCAAACTTATATGACTCCTTAAAAATATAGGTACACTATTTTCAGTAATACAGCCATGTTCAGTCCTTATGCCATTGCCATACAATCTTGGGTTTGGCGATTTTTTATAAGTGAGTGAAAGTACATTTAAATATTGAACGCTTTGTGATTTTCACGTCGTTATCTAATCGCAAGTTAAATAAAGAAGGTGGAAAACACTTTTGAATATACTTAACACGTCGGTTTGTGTAAGAAGTGTATTTCCATTTTATATATTGTCTCAATATACAACTTTACAATTGTATAGATACTTAAGATAATAATGTTGCCACTAGATAAAAGAGTGCCTGGTGTATTTAGCGCCATTTTTCCACCTTCCAAAAAATAGCAATGTAATTCATTATAGATTATACAATAGACTTATAATAATTTTTAAATACTTATAAAGAAATATGGGAAAAATAAAAATCAAAACTGAAAAATAAATGTTTATTACGGGAGACATAAATAAAAGGGATTACTCAAAGTGTATTCACTTCATTCATTTGAACAATTGCAAACTGAAAAAAAAAACAATAACGTTAAAAAAGCAGCATTCAATCAGAATTTACTATTTTTTTTCTATCAAAATTCTCCCCTCATTAAATGATTTTAAATATTTAAGTTAATTAATACTCATAACCAATAAGCAAATTTTAAATGTCACATGTTTATCAATTCTGGGCACTAAAAAAAATAGATGCATTTTGAAACCTAGAATGCTATCTCAGTCCTTCAGCATACGACTGTTATCTATGGGAAAAAAACTTCGTTGAAAAGTGAGGTTAAGTGATCGTTCAACTGTCATTTAGTAGGCAAGGTTAACTAATTTTATGGTTTGCGCTATATTAATATGATTTATATTATAAGTAGATATACGCCGCTGGGAAAGCACTGTTTGATTGATGTCACTGGAGGTGTTTTATAATCCAAAAAAAGGACCACAGCGCGCGTAATTAGCATATATTGTCGGATTAAAAAATATAAACGTACTTATATACAATGTTATCATTGCTGTTCAGGAAAAGTATGAATTGAATGTGTGGAATATTTACGCGGTAAACGCACACCCACATACATATACTGCAGGCCGAATGATGAAACTCAAAGTTGCTCAACGGGATACGGTGTTTCTCTCATGATAGAATCAATAATGAAGTAACTTACGAATAACTCGTAGAAATGACAACAATTGACCAACCGAAAGAAAGTTTTGAAACAGGCAACCCCGTAAAAACAAACGCAGTGTATGAAAGCCCAACACTAGATGGAGAAAAGAGTGGCACAGGATCTTACTTTGCAGAAGGTCTAAGTTAAAAACAAAAAAAAAATAAGTTCACACTGTAAAAATTAAAGAAGAAAATAGACCTCGGTAATACGACGACGAACAATGCTTCAATACTTATGTAGACCTTAATGGGGAAACATCGTATTTTAAAAGGTTGTCTCGGAACACAATACCTATGTATATATAGACGTCTGATTCATTTTACGCACACACAAAGAAAACCATAGACTTTAGTTAGTCAATGGCTTATTATTATGCGGCGAAATGTGTTTCGCGCGCAAAATTCTTTTTTTTTTTTCTGTGAAACAAGTGACATTAATGGCGGCTTTATGATAGGAAGTTGAACAATTCTCTACACTGGTTGCTGCTTTTAAAGTTTTAAGACCTGAAAAAATAATATAATAAAAGGCATAGACATAGTTTGAATGTATAACTAGCCGTTTCATGCCAATGATATTCGCGCCAAATCGAAAATAAACTGCCAATTAAAAAAAATTAAATACATTAGAATTAAAATAACTACACTATGATACAATGGACTAACACTAGTTGGAATATTTGTTATATGTACAGAAAAAAATTACATAAGCCAGTTTTATTCTTTCGAAATATCTATTTTTTACTATCACGTATATATAACATATCGAGAAAAATTGTCTTTTTCATAATATTATTACAATGTTAATTACCCATAACGTTTGGCGATAACCAAACAATTACAATTAATAATCACAATTATTTGGTTGTTTATATACGAACTATTATAAATTAATTATTTTTTTACAAAATTAAAAAAATGCAAACAACATTCGCAATCAAGATCCATTTCATGAATATTTTAATAGATCAAGCTAAGAAATTTAGAAGTACGCAAATTAAAAGGAATAATAACTGTTAAAGAATATGCGTCGATTACATAATGTTATTGAGTCTTATAACAATCCACAAATAGAATGGTAAACAAATAATACAATCTACAAAAACAGCCATTCGGTCAAATTCTAATTTTTTATACTGAAATATTTTATAATTGTCTTTGTATTAACAATGGTATTCACATTCAGCAGTCTTAGTTTTAAAATATCGATAATGCGATTAAAAGATAGGTTTTTTTTCTTATAGCAGTATTATTTACATAGATTAACTAAAAACCGATGACGTTTAATGGCTGCACGACACTGGCGTTTGCTTTTGAGCGAATGAATGATTAAAAAGTTTTTATTTTGGCGGGAGAATGCTGTATTTATAATTTGTGCTCGAGTTCTATTGTGCTTCTTGATTTTTTGTGTAATGTTAAACTTATTATATTTTTAAATCTCGATAACAACTGAATATAAAATAAATTTTAAATAAGAAACAGGCATAAAAATAATATACATCGCATTATCGATCTTTTTATTTTGCAGAATGTTTTAATATACATTATTATTATTATTGCTATAATTCATAACATGGTCAACACATCACATGTGTTTCAGATTATGGCAACCCCCTGAAATATATTCGCTGCGTTAATATTGCTTATTGTTTCCACGGAATGAGGAAGTGGCAGTGCTATGAAGAATTGATCACAATGAGGCGTCAATGACTTACGGTCATTGAACTTATAACAAACGTAAGCTGATAAACATTTAATTTCCATATAATAATTCTTCGAAAACCTTTCGTTAAATATTAGCGTCTCTTTTAATTGTCCATTTCAATATTCCATTGACTTATAGTATAACAAAAAAAAATTAAAATAGAGATATAATCACACATATTAAAGCGTTGTTCATTCTGTATAAGTTTGTTGAACTGGCAAAAACCCTGAGCAAATTAAACACTCCGAATAATATATGAACGAATCAAACGAAATAGATTATCTATGGCGAGGAATTTGCGTTGTCTATTGTCAGCGAATCACTACATGCAACTTTCAGTTACAAAGAAATAAGCGTTTCGTTATAACTTACAACAGGACATTTCTAAAAGAAAAAATCTCTACGAATCACTAGATTCATTCGTTTTTGTTTGTCCATGGCTCAACTTGAGCTCTTCAAAATCAGTCCACGAACTCTAATCCCCCTCCTTCCCCCTACGTTATAAGACGAGACGCTACATTGCAACGGCGTCGAGCTTCAATATGAGGCCTCGTGACCGGCAAGGATGTACAGATCGTTCCCGTCGTCGCTCGAGAGCGTGTTGTGCAACGTGTGCGACTCTAACACCACAACCCTGGAAAAATATTAATTAATGATAAATAAAAACTCTAACAACCGAATTTGGAAATTCCACCTTTTTAAAGTCGGTATAAAGAAGAATGAAATGGATGAAGTTATACGAATTTCCGTTACGGCATTAAATATTGAGCATAATTTGACTCAATCATAGACAAGTTTAAAGTTGTCTGAAAAGTTGTGTGTTGCCTTTGCCTTTGAGACAAAGACAAAGGAGATTATTGTCTGAAAGGCAAAGGATTAGTTTTACAAGCGCGGCTCACGATTAACGGTTAAACTGTGCGGTGGTTGGAGTAAGGGGTGGTGGTGGTGGTGGTGGTGGTGGTGCACTGACTTGTCGTGGCCCAGCAGACGGTAGGCGCGCGAGCGGTCCGCGATCTCCTGCGTGACGTCCGCGTTGCGCAGCGAGCGGCCCTGCACGCCGTGCCGGTGGAACGCCAGCACAGAGTCCGCCAGGCACACTGCAGCCGTAAATACCACGCCATTGTTAGTGACCATAGACAAGGGCAACGTCACACACATTGCTAGGATACCAAAGTGTCTAACAAACACGTTACGTCAGACAAATTGCACTCATACCAAAGTGTCTAACACACGCGAGTGACCATAGACATGGACAACGTCACACACATTGCTCTCATACCAAAGTGTCTAACAAACACGTTACGTCGCACACATTGCTCTGATACCAAAGTGACTAACGCACACGTTACGTCGCACACATTGGTCTGATACCAAAGTGTCGAACGCACGCGAGTGACCATAGACAAGGCAACGTCACACACATTGCTCCGATACCAAAGTGTCTAACGCACACGTTACGTCACACACATTGCTCTCATACCAAAGTGTCTAATGCATGCGAGTGACCATAGACAAGGGCAACTTCACTCACATTGCTCTCATACCAAAGAGTCTAACGCACACGTTACGTCACACACATTGCTCTCATACCAAAGTGTCTAATGCACACGAGTGACCATAGACAAGGGCAACTTCACACACATTGCTCTGATACCAAAGTGTCTAACGCACACGTTACGCCACACACATTGCTCTCATACCAAAGTGTCTAATGCACGCGAGTGACCATAGACAAGGGCAACGTCACACACATTGCTCTGATACCAAAGTGTCTAACAAACACGTTACGTCACACACATTGCCCTCATTCCAAAGTGTCTAACGCACGCGTTACGTCGCACAAATTGCTCTGAAGACCAAAGTGTCTAACGCACGCGAGTGACCATAGACAAGAGCAACGTCACACACATTGCTCTCATACCAAAGTGTCTAATGCACGCGAGTGACCATAGACAAGGGCAACGTCACACATATTGCTCTCATACCAAAGTGTCTAACGCACGCAAGTGACCATAGACAAAGGCAACGTCACACACATTGCTCTCATACCAAAGTGTCTAACGCACGCGTGTTACGGAATTCGAAACAACGAAGGTAACACAGTCACACAAATCTGAGATAATATAGAAAGTGTTTTCTACATTGACGTAGCCGGAAATCGAACCCGGGACCTCGGAACTGACGGCACCATGAAAACCGGTGTATACGAGGTAGTCATATGAACAAGTCAAAGGAGTCATAATAAATGTCATATATTATGACTATAATATTATGTATATAAATATTATATAAAAAGACGACCTCTGTGGACGAGTGGCGTAAACACTGGTTTTCAAGGAGTCGCCACCTCGTTGTCCCGGATTCGATTCCCAGTCGGGTCAATGTAGAAATATCACATTTTCTACATTTTCTCGGGTATGGGTGTTTGTGGTGCCTTTGTTGTTTTCTATTCCCATGCGTCAAAGGCTTTAGCATCTTACATTGGGATCGGAGCAATGTATGTGATGTTGTCCCTATCTATATATGTATTTTTTTTATAAAAGTTCAAGTTATAACTTGACTGAAGAAGTTAGTCAACTTTTTTACACTAAACTGTAATTTTAAATATAAAACCAAAACGTGGTGGTAGTATTTTGTCTAATGTACAGGATTTATTTTTGATGGTTCCGTACAGTGCTTTAACATAATCGGCTATTTAATTAACGCAATATTTTAAATGACATAATTTTGATTTCCGACAATTTAAATCTATACGACACTTATAATTATGCTAAGTAGTATTTTTTTTATTTAGCAATATATGTTTTTTTAACTAGGTGCATATCTAAAGGCATATTTCATATATCTTCACGCTAGACAGATATCTAGAGAACCTTTTTTGGGATGGTGACGGCGACAGGCTCACCACCTGTCACGTTGTCCCGAAATTATCTTCGGTGGAAGGTGGGTCGAAGGGACTTAAATGTCTAGACTAGACCTCTGTCTACCCCTGTATTGGGAATTACGTGAAGATATTTATTTATTTATTTATATTCTTTTTTGGGATAGCGTGACAGGTGGTGAACTTGTCGCCGTGTTTGCATATTAAACATGACACAATATGTAACACTACTCACATATGCTCTCAATTTGAAAGTCGAACTGTATCCTGGACACCAGCTTGGCTTTCCGCTTCTCCTCGTCGGGCCTCCGTCGCTCCAGCGCCGGAAGAACTGGGATGATGTCCACCATATTCTCATGGCAGACTAGCACCTGTAGGGAATGTTCAATAAATATCTTCACGCATATACCCAATATAAGGGTAGACAGTGTTCGAGACAATAAATTCCTTCGTCCGGGTGAAGAGACTAAGGCAGCTGTTCGGGCCGCGGCACCAGCGTTCTGGAGCCGCCGTTTAACAGTGGTAGAGCCGCGCATCAGCTTTCGTTGTTGCACGAATGGGCCGGCTCGACTGGGGAAGTACCACGACCTCACAGACTTCAGCGTTTCGTCTGGCGAGTGCAGGCAACCGGTGCCCCCGCCACCCACATTTTCTTCACTCAAAGGCCGGCAACGCATCCGCCGTGCCTCCGGTATTGCGGGTGTTTATGTGCGGCGGTGATCACTTCCCGTCGCGTGGAGCCGCCGCCCGCCCGTTCGCCTCCCTTCACCATAAAAAAAAAAAGCAAACCCCACCGCGTCCCTGTTGAGCTGGTGCACGGCTCGCAGCGTGTGCAGCCGCTCGGGCCGCGGCGCCGCCGTGCCGGAGCCCGGGCACAGGTCCAGCTCCTCCGACTGGAACCACGTCGCGCCTGCCGAACAAAACTACATTCGTTCAAACAGCGTCATGAATGAATAACAATAGACATGATAAATATCTTCACGCAATCCCCAATACGGGGATAGACAGAGGTCGGGTCTAGACAATTAAGTCCCTACGACCCACCTTCCGTCGAAGAGGTTTTCGGGACGACGTGACAGGTGGTGAGCCCGTCGCCGCCTTTATGTCCAACCCAACGATGTAATTCGTACGTAAGTTTTTGAAAAACCCTGAATTGGTACGAGCCTGCCACCTGCGGATCGACTATCGTGACTTCCGTCATGAATGAAGTTAAATAAAGTCTAAAATGTGGAATAAAATATTATTTTATTCCACATTCTCGAATGCAACGTGTCCAGCACTGATCCGACCGAAAATCGAACCTAAGACAGGTACGATCTTCGAACGGGACAATACTACTTTTTCTTCATTTTCTCAAATGTAGGTGTTTGTGATACCTCCGTTGTTTTCGGTTCTATAACACATCTAGGTATCGGAGCAATATATTTTATCTAAAATTAATTAATTCAGAAACCTTATTACTTTTCCAGTCTATTTAATGATTATAATGACTACTTTATTAATTTGGCATGGTACCAGATATATAACAAAAATAATGACAATTATAAACTTAAGATTAAATTGAATAATAATCGCCAATATTTATATCCTACAGACCATGACGAAATTTCAAAAATTATAAATCCTATAAAATGCAACTATAGAGGGATACTATGAAATTACCACAAATATTATCATACTATTTTCTAATACTATCACATCCGTTTTGAGTCACATCATAAATACGTCATTCGTCAATAATGATTTCCAAAAAAATTCAATTTATCTCAAATAAAACCAATCTATTAGAAATGAGAAAGGACCGGTTCGGATAACTTTACGGGGCTTGTCTTTTAAGTTTTGTCGTTTGAAGAAAAAACACAACTAAAACCTTATTAGTATATTTCATTATGAGTGCGGAAAGCCTCTGAAAAAGTTGAAATAAAGGTTCCGCACGTGTACTGAACAACTATTTTTAATACTGTTGCAATTTAATAAAATATCATTATTGGAAAATGGCGCCAACCATAAAAGAATATAAGCAGAGATTTTTTTGTTTTCTTCACTCATTCTGGGTAGGCAAAGGGAACTTATATAGTTCGAGGGAACTATATAGAAATATAAGGGAACTATATAAGGGCACTTATATAAAACTTCCGGTTCCGGTGTCAATGTAACTAGACGTACTGTCGTTCGCTCTTCCAATAATATTCAGTATAGTGCAAAATTCAAGTATATTCAGTGCAAAACCAACGTCATCATAATCCAAGACTACAGAAGATATCTCATGTTAAAATTCACCAAAAGTGCTGTAGTGCGATATTTACAATCTAGATAACCTCAAAATATGTGGGGAGTGAAGTTGGCTCGAAAAGTATAGCATAGACATTTGTCGTGTGTGTCTCAAGTTAGACAACCGCAGGAATCAAATCTGACAGATAAGGTTGCCATTATAAAAATTAAAAGATCTACCGTACGGTCAGTGTGTTGTAAGATCTATAACAAAAATCTACCAAAAATCTACCAAAAAATCTCCCAAATTAAAAAAAATGGATATCCAGATGGAATTATTACTAAACAAAATTCAAGAGCAAATTTAACAACAGACAATAACAATAACAGAAGCCGTAACAAAAAATGTAGCACAACAAATTGACGAATGATTTAAAAAGTTGGATGAGGAAAATAAACAACTTAAAATTGAAATCAAGGAAATGAAAGAGAAGGTAAAAGGATTAGAAATGCCAAAAAAAGAAAAATAACATACTTCTTTTTGGAATAAATGAAGACAAGAAAATATAAATATCGATATATTAGGCTTAGCAGAAGTTAGGAGAATGGGCAGCATCATAGAAGAGCATAAAGATTATATATTTTGCTTTAAAGGAGAAACACTAGGCCTGCACGGAGTAGGCTTTTAAATGAAATAGGAATATAAAAACAACATCATGAATTTCAGAGGCTTGTCAGAAAGAGTGGCCCTACTCCAAATGGACTTTCATAACAAAATAATTTCGATCATTCAAGTGTGTGCGCCAACTGAAAAAGCCACTAAAGAAGAAATTGATAAATTTTACGATACCCTACATGAAGCTCAAACCGTGGCTGGAGACAACGTACTAGTCATTGGAGATTTAAACGACAAAGTGGGCTTATCCAAAACAAATGAAGAAATGAATCCAATTTTAGGAAAATTTGGTCATGGAAAAAGAAATAAACGAGGAGAAAGGTTGATGGAATATGCTTTTGAACACAAATTATCGATAGTGAATATTAAATAAGACACAATCGTAAATGGACCTGGATATCACCATGCAAAAAAACAAAGAATGAAGTGGATTACATATTGTCTAACCAGCCAAAAAAAATAAGAAATATAGAAATTCTACATAGTTTAAGATTCTTTACCGATCACAGACTGGTGAGAGCCACTTATATACTACAAAACATTAAAAAAAAGAGGCAAACATTTAAATCAACATCAAACACTTTTCAAACAGAAGAAGAAATAGCATTCCATACTTAAACTTTAAAAAATCATATAAAAGAAATTGAGACACTCGACAGAGAGGAGAACGTCCAGACCCTATAAAACAAAATAGAACACATAATTAAGAAAAGTACATTAAAGGAACAAAGGAAAGAAAACGAAACGAAGATGAACAAAATACTTACAAAACCTACGCTAGAGCTAATCACCAGACGATCACAACTCTTGAAAACACGACAAAAAACAAAGGACACTAAGGACGAGTTAAAAATTCTATTCAAGAAAACCAAAAAAGCTATCAAACAGGACTACCTAGACTATAGAAAACAGATTATAGAAACCAACCTTATGCGATACAGGAGCACAAAAAGATCACATAAACAGTTGACTACACATAAGAACTGGATACAAAATCTAAAAACCAGCACAGGAACAAACACGAGGAACGACATTATAGATTGTGCTACAGAGTTTTACAAAGAACTATACACCAGCGCTGGAACATATAACTGTGTAAATAAGAACAAATACTCCATCAATTGCAGCAATATCGAGGACGAACCCGCATAGGTGGATGCTATGGAGGTAGCAAGGCATGTAAAGAAACTTAAACTAGAAAAAAGCCCAGGACCTGATGGTATACCAAATGAGGCTTTAAAATTTGGAATTGCTCTGCTAGCACATCCACTGTCCCACTTATTCAACAAGGTTATAAAAACGGGACAAGCACCCGAACAATGGAAAAAATCTGATAAAATCTTGTTGTATAAAAAAGGTGATCCTCAAGCTATTGGTAACTATCGGCCAATCAGTCTTCTTTCTAGCACTTATAAATTGTTTATCTCCATTTTGCTAAGCAGAATCAGTACCAAGATCGAAAACCTGCAACCTATAGAACAAGCAGGGTTCCGGACAGGTTTCTCAACAACAGATAATATTCATATAATGCAGCAAACAATGGAAAAATACCGCGAATTCAATAGACCATCGCCTTCGTAAAATATGCCAAAGCATTCGATACAATATCACATGATGCAATATGGGAGGCACTAAATAAATGTCATGTCCACGAAAAGTATTACAACATCCTAAAAAATGTTTACGACAATAGCACCAGCTGTGTGAAACTAGAGAAACGAGGACCGGAAATACCGATTCTACGCGGAGTAAGACAAGGAGATCCTCTGTCCCCCAAGATTTTCATCGCAGTGTTGCCAAGCGTCTTCGAAGAACTGCAATGGGAAAACGAGGGTATTAAAATCGGCAACCGACATCTAAGCCACCTCAGGTTCGCAGATGATATGATATGATGAGTCATTTTCGCTGAAAGCAGCAGAAACCTGGAAAAACGATAAATCAATTAAACGAACAAAGTGCAAAAGTAGGTCTTTTAATGAATAAAGACAAAACAAAACTAATGACAAACAGTTACTCCAATAAAATTAAACTTGGAGGACAGACACTAGAATACGTAAACAAATACACATATCTGGGAAAAGAAATATCTTTTCAAGACGGGAACGAACAAAAAGACGTAGAACGCCGAATAAATATGAGCAGGAAAAAATACTGGTCACTAAAAGAAATTACGAAAGGTGACTATCCGCTCCACCTTAAAAAAATTTTGATGGATACATGCGTTCTGCCGACTGTCACGTATGGATGCCAGACTAGGACCTACAACACTAAAACAAAAACAAAATTAGTGAGTTGTCAGAAAGCGATGGAGCAGAAGCCTTTTAAAAATAAAGAAAATACAAAAAATAAAAAGTATATCTATACGAAAGAAGACAAAACTAACCGACGTCCTACACTACTGCCTTTGCTTAAAGATTGAAGATGATTGGCGATGGGTTGGCCATATTGCACGTTACACAGACAAGCAGATGGACAGCAGAAGTAACGAAATGGAAAGGACCTAACGGAGAAAGGCGGAAAGGACGACCTATGAAGAGATGGAGCGACGACATCGTAGCTACAGCCGGCAAGGAATGGATGAAACTAGCGAAAGACAGAGAAAAGTGGAGTAAACTGGAGGAGGCCTATACCCAAACAGGGGTTCCTAACCTATAATAAGTGATGTAAATAATAGAAAACAATAGTTACGTGAATAATCATGTGCGAAATTTGTATATACTTATATTTAATGTTTGGGTGATGGGAAATAAAAAGGCTTCATTATTATTATTATTATATATAAGGGCACTATATATACAGCCAAGTCTTCAGTAATTTTTTTTATTGATATGAAATGAAAATGAAATTTAATGAGATGAAATGAAATGAAATCTCACCTAACTCATTGAATCAAATCATTAAATTCACTTTCAACGGTTTTGAGATTCAAGTACACAACTTGAAAGATTTTTAGTTTATGTATACTTTTTGAAAAATAGTATACATAAACGAATTGTAAATGTTATTCACTAAACACTGAATCTTACAAAACATCTAATTTCAAAATAGTACTAAATTAATATTCTACTACTAAACTAAAATAATATCTTAAAGTTTAATACAATAATAAAACCATTAGTGAAGTTAATGACACTTATTTTTTATTTAACATACTATATTTAAACTTGCATTACCTATAAAAGGTGAATAACACTTGCAATAATGACTGTGGCGACATCTATGTCTACACATTGGAAGCACATTTTTTCTGCCACACATCATCCGCTACAATGACATATCATTACAGTAATAAAGATACAAAATTTTTCAATAAAGAATATTAAAATAAAAAGAATATGAAAAAAAATATAACTAGCGTAACAAAGAACAATGGTTAAAATTTAATGGCTTAAGTGTAAGTTAATGGAAACATTCATGTATTATGTTGCATAGAAACTTTGGCAAAGAGTCAAAAAATGGGTTTAAATCAAATGTTCATTAAATAACTTGAAACATGCGGGATACAGGAGGGTACCTAAAACTGTTCTGCAATGGGTTTTCAGATATCTTTAGGGTACCCTAAAATTTATCTTTGGTAGTAAGGAGGGCGTGGCATAAGTACTTGAAAGAGTTTTATGAAAATATTATAAACTTAATAAGCATCTACGTTTTATCTAAAGGTTGTATTCGAAAATGAGTAAGTCTTCCTAAATACGTAGAGAGTATTTTGCATTGCCTAACTGAATAAGTAAGATGCATAAGAAAGCCCTTTTGAATTCTCTTGTAGAATAATGTGGTCTGTAGACCACGCTGCAGCATTTCAATATACTCCTCAACTATTATATTTATTATCTTTGAAACAGGATTATGAAATACTTTAGCATTGGGAATAACAAAACTTAGCATTTTTGAAGCCCTATGTGATCAATGTGTGGAGTAAAAATAAGTATATTTTATCATAAATTATACCAAGATCTGTGATAGTATCGACAATTTTAAATAAATAAATAAATATCTCCACGCAATTCCCAATACAGGGGTAGACAGAGGTCAAGTCTAGACAATTAAGTCCCTTTGACCCACCTTCCACCGAAGATATTTTCGGGACAACGTGACAGGTGGTGAGCCCGTCGCCGACAATTTTAAGTGTAATATCAATGATATTTCGAGTGCAGGAGATTTGTGAACATTTTTTTTATTAAGGTTCATGCTATTTACTTTGCACCACTCATATAATTTATTTAAATATCTTAGGAGTAGTGACGCATCGTTGATTTCTTTAATTATTTTGAGAAGTTTGAGATAATCAGCGAAGATGTACAGGATGGACTGTTTAAAACAGCTAAGAAGATCATTCATAAATAAATTAAATAGTAAGGGACTGAAAAGTGAACCCTGAGGAACGCCAGATTTTTTTGCAACGAGTGGATTTACATCCATTGGTTACAACAAAAATTTTTACCTATCGGTAAAGTATGATTTCAATCACTGCAACATGGGCCCGATTATACGATGCTACCTCTAGTTTTGAAACTAACATTGATGTCAGTACTACATCAAATGCTTTGGCGAAATCAGTTTAGATGACATATACCGTTCTGCTTTTGTCATACTTTCCACACAATATCTCCGTGAAACAAACTAGGTTTGTACAAGTTGATCTACCTAGATTTAAAGCCGTGTTCTGTTGATGGTTACTGATGAAGCCATTGAAGTTGTCATGTAAATGTACGGAGCGATCTCTGTTGTACGGAGATTCAAACAATTTGGCATATCTAGAGAGGATGGATACGGATCTATAATGTTTTACAGTAAAAGTATACCAGTTTTTAAAAATCGCCACTACTTTTACAACCATCCACTGAAAAGCAATATGTCTATATGTGATTAAATTAAAGAGATAAAAAAAAACATAAATATGCTTTGAAAATCCAAAAAATTGCATAATATGTCTATACTTAAAGATTTGCAATTAAATATAAAGCGTAGCAAGAGGCGCAGCGCATTTAATAATGAAGGTTGGTGGGATACACAGTCACATACAGTCAGGCCTAATAACTATTGGATGGATCGAGTTTTTTTTATTTTTAATTCTCTCACATTTTTCATTTGTAGCTTGAAACCTAAACTGAAGTCCAAGCAGACGAACTCACGTGCAGAAGCTAGTGGGAACAAAAATTTCACTTACCAAACTACTTTTTTTTACATCTACCCTCGTTACGTAATAAAACATTCTCCGACGAATAAGAAATACCTGAAAGAAAGAGAGAATAATCGAGGAATGGTATACGTCACCAGAGTTGATGTTGATCAAGTTGAGCCTCAGCGGCTTCCTGGAGGCGCCCACGCACAGAAGCGGATACTCCAGCTCTGGCGTGATGATCAGCTCGAAGGCGGCCAGCGGGCTGGGCAGCGCGCACTCGATGTTCTGCGGACAGACAGACCACAACACCTGACACTGGATCGGACACGGGTTCGAATTGGAACCAAAGGGGGCTCCGTTTACGTAACGACTGAAAATGTTTTTTTTTTTTTTTCAATAAAGACATATATAGATAGGGACAACATGACATACATTGCTCCGATCCGAATGTAAGATGCTAAAGCACTTGTGGTATGGGGATCGGAAACAACGAAGGCACCATAAACACCCAGATCCGAGAAAATGTAGAAAGTGGTTTTACTACCGACCGACCGACCGGGAATAGAACCGGGGACCTCGAGATGGCGACACCTTAAAAACAGGTGTTTACGCCACTCGTCCACGGCAGGTCGCCACAGAGTTCTCGACGTGAAGGCTTTTCCGCAAGGAGGGTTTACCACCATCGCCACGCTTGGCAAGCAGATTGGCGAACACTGATCTACGTAACTATCGAAATCTCTATGTAACTCGTACCTTTGACTCTATAGCTTTATTTTGGTTTGGTATTGGTGGCATATTATGCGCTTTCCTAAAACATACAAGTGAATAAGCTGTCTCTCATCTTAACTTGTCTGTGATATGATTACCCGAATTGTCTATGCCCACCTTATACAAGAAATGACAGTGACATTTGTCTTTTTGTCATAGTTTGTGTGATTTTCCCGCTCAAAGTTGCCCTTGGTAAAGTAAGATGCCCAAGAAGAAATTAGTCAAAGTTATAGTACATAATAGAACTGTTTTGCTTTAGACGAAACAGATAATATTTATTAACACTCACAGCGTTGCAAGCAAAGAGCTTACCGGTGAGTGAAGACAATGATGACATATAGACAAATGTCACTGTCATTAGTTGTATAAAGTTGCATCTCTGGTGAGCAAAATAGAAGGGAAATATAGGATAACCATAGACAATTCGGGTAATTATATCATAGATAAGGTAACATTACAGACAGCTTGTTCAAAACACAATATCTGTTATGATGTAATGCAAAACAGTTCTATTTTGACATTGTGTTTTTAGTTGTAAAATATAATTAATAAAATAAACATGTCATTGTTATTCGTTAGAGTATTGTGTTAATGGATTCGGCAAACGAATAATATAGGCTTATTTCATTGCTTAGTTGCCTCTTACGCTAGGCAACTAAGGGATAGGTGTCAGGCATTTCGGTTGCAAATCCTCTTACCACGCGTGGCGATCATGGAAAATACTCCTTATAGAATGACCTTCATTGTCAAGTGGCGTACAAGTCGATTTTAAAGATGTGACCAGTTGTGAGGCCCTGAGTTCAATTCCCGGAAGAATCATTTCCCTATGCATCTACTTATGTATTTCGTTTTATGTTGTAATCTTCGCAATCTTTCTATGTTCTGCAGTGGAATTTCAGAAGCCAAACAAAGAATTATTGACATGTATACAAGATCATCCGATATATCCGATACATGGCGGAATAACCATCTCTAAAAATATCAGACCAAAATGATCAGACCGAAGTCGGACAGCAGCGTCTGAGGTGCAAATGGTCTGATACTGTGATCGCCAATCCGCTTGCCAAGCGTGGCGATTACGGCAAATCCTCCCTATTGGAGAGGCCAATGTCCTGCAGTGGACTTTAACAGGTCGATATGTATGCATGTATATAGCGTTTCATTGGAACATTGGATTGGTCCTTCGAGCCGGATATGAGTCGGCGATTTTTGATTTATTTTGTATTACATGTATGTATGTATGTATGTATATACAAGAATAGGTCGCTGAGGGGTGTGAGCACAGTACCTTCAGCAGCATGAATTTGCGCAGCGGGTCGTACCACTGCATGAGGAAGAGGCCGGCGGGCGTGGCGCCGCACAGGTACTTGTAGCCGTTGTACGGGTTGCGCGCCACCGCGCAGCGCACGCAGCCTGCACACGCACAGCGCACGTCACATAGCGCACGTCACATAGCGCACGTCACACAGCGCACGACACACAGCGCACGACACACAGCGCACGACACACAGCGCACGACACACAGCGCACGACACACAGCGCACGACACACAGCGCACGACATACAACGCACGACATACAGCGCACGACACACAGCCTCAAAGTATATGCCGGCACACACAAAGATGTCGTGTTGTTGGATGAAATTGCAACGCGGACTCAGAGTATATGTCGGCACAACCAAGGCATATCATGTTGTCGAATTAAATTGAGTAATATATTCTTAACACTACTTTCAAAACAGGTTGAGAGCCAGTTGCGACAATAAAATTAAATATTACATTTATCTGGACGGTAGACAGTAATTCATTACAGTCAAAGACCATAGTGGTAGTAATTTGATTGCAACCCGGATATAAATTCATATTCGCCTCTGATTGGTTTGGAGCATTAAAATCGAAAACCAGATACGAAGTAATTTCTAACGGGCCAAATTTATATAAAACGAAGCATATTTTTCCGCCTTGCTCCATCCCGCGGCTTGTTTCATGCCGCAGTCTCACCTCTGGTGTCTGGGACGCGAGTGGTGAGTGCAAAGCGGCGGCAACGTGCCGCAGTCTCACCTCTGGTGCCGGAGCGCGAGTGGTGAGTGCGAAGCGGCGCGGCGGCAACGTGCCGCAGTCTCACCTCTGGTGCCGGAGCGCGAGTGGTGAGTGCGAAGCGGCGCGGCGGCAACGTGCCGCAGTCTCACCTCTGGTGCCGGAGCGCGAGTGGGGAGTGCAAAGCGGCGGCAACGTGCCGCAGTCTCACCTCTGGTGTCTGGGACGCGAGTGGTGAGTGCAAAGCGGCGGCAACGTGCCGCAGTCTCACCTCTGGTGCCGGAGCGCGAGTGGGGAGTGCAAAGCGGCGGCAACGTGCCGCAGTCTCACCTCTGGTATCGGGGACGCGAGTGGTGAGTGCGAAGCGGCGCGGCGGCAACGTGCCGCAGTCTCACCTCTGGTGCCTGGGACGCGAGTGTTGAGTGCGAAGCGGCGGCAACGTGCCGCAGTCTCACCTCTGGTGTCTGGGACGCGAGTGGTGAGTACGAAGCGGCGGCATCGTGCCGCAGTCTCACCTCTGGTGTCGGAGCGCGAGTGGTGAGTGCGAAGAGGCGGCAACGTGCCGCAGTCTCACCTCTGGTGACGGAGCGCGAGTGGTGAGTGCGAAGAGGCGGCAACGTGCCGCAGTCTCACCTCTGGTGTCTGGGATGCGAGTGGTGAGTGCGAAGCGGCGGCATCGTGCCGCAGTCTCACCTCTGGTGTCGGAGCGCGAGTGGTGAGTGCGAAGCGGCGGCAACGTGCCGCAGTCTCACCTCTGGTGACGGAGCGCGAGTGGTGAGTGCGAAGCGGTGCCGGCAACGTGCCGCAGTCTCACCTCTGGTATCGGGGACGCGAGTGGTGAGTGCGAAGCGGCGCGGCGGCAACGTGCCGCAGTCTCACCTCTGGTGTCTGGGACGCGAGTGGTGAGTGCGAAGCGGCGGCAACGTGCCGCAGTCTCACCTCTGGTGTCTGGGACGCGAGTGGTGAGTGCGAAGCGACGCGGCAGCAGACGAGGCGGCAGCACGCGAAGCGAGCGGCCCCCTCGTGCGCTGCCGATGAGAGCCAGCAGTTCGTG
The DNA here is from genome assembly GCA_029286605.1 of Sericinus montela. Lineage (NCBI taxonomy): Eukaryota > Metazoa > Arthropoda > Insecta > Lepidoptera > Papilionidae > Sericinus > Sericinus montela. Next base: position 3,299,325 of record JAGSMR010000050.1, read on the forward strand.
CCGGTATAACGATGGGGTTTTGCCTGAAATAACGTACACAGTCAATTTTTAGATTGCCTATTACCATTGCCAAAATATCAGACAAAGTTTTGCTTCACCACATCAAATGAACATGGTCAAATGCATGTCAATGTATCATTTACAAAAATATAATTTACCGGATAATTTACAAAAATATATTTAAGTCACGATAGCCGAGTTGTTGGGTGGTCGGAATTTCGAGTCGAGAGACCCGAGTTCGATCCCCAGGTGGCAGTACCAATGAGTTTTTCAAAAACTTATGTACGAATTTCATCGTTGGCTTGGATATAAAGGCGGCGACGGCCTCACCACCTGTCACGTTGTCCCGAAAAATATCTTCGGTGGAAGGTGGGTCAAAGGGGCTTAATTGTCTAGACTTGACCTCTGTCTACCCCTGTATTGGGAATTGCGTGAAGATATTTATATATTTATTTTATTTTTTATTTATAATTTACCGGAGAGCGACATGAGAACGTCTTTGATGACGTGCATCCAGATGGTACGGCGTGGACACAGCTGGTCCATCGCGGTTTCATGCAGTTCATTGAGGTTCAATGTGTAGATGCCTTCTTCCGCACCTGCCGGATAAAAAGACTTGTGAGCACTCTGTTTATTGATATTTTCTGTAAATAGGTGCATTGAACGTTTGAAGGAATGAAAATATCTTAAAATTGTCAAGATTTTATTCTTTTCTAACTCTCTTAATAATGTGATTAACACAAATCAGAGTTGCCAGATCCGAATCTTAAATAATACTAAATATGATTCATGTAATACATTACCAATTAAAATATGTTGATCCCTTGTATCCGGATGTATCCAAGACGCCGTGCAGTTTATCCTCAGCGGGCATCCGTTGAATACCTAACAAAATAGAAGAAATATTAATTAAAATTTCCTTGATTGACGAATATTATATCTTTAACTCGATAATGTTTTAATAGGCAAATGTAATAAACGAGCATTATTCTCACCTGATCACCGAGCTTCGCCAATTATCAGAACGTTACCAGTCTTTAAAAATTAAGCTCTCTTCTTGAAGGTCACAAAGGTGCCGGGAAAATGTGCCTTTTTAATGTTAAATAGACCAAAATTACGTCTTCCCCAGTTCGAGAATTCACAACAGAGTCCAGACTACAGACAAGAGTTCGTTCCGTTACTCATGTCAGTTTATACACTCACACATGTTGCTTACATGCACACCGATAGCAACATGTAAATGATAAATAAATATCTTCACGCAATTCCCAATACAGAGGTAGACAGAGGTCTAGCCTAGACAATTAAGTCCCTTTGACCCACCTTCCACCGAAGATATTTTCGGGACAACGTGACAGATGGTGAGCCCGTCGCCGTCTTTATGTCCAAGTCAACGATGAAATTCGTACATAAGTTTTTGAAAAACTCATTGGTACTGCCACTCAACTATTGGTACTGAACTCGGGTCTCTCGACTCGTAATTCCGACCACCCAACAACTCGGCTCAATGCGACCTTTTTATATTTCAAACTCAATATGTTATACTTTCATGTGTATGAACTGCTTGTGCTGAATAAATGTTTTTTCTATTCTATTCCATTCTATTTAATCTGTAAAGTATAGTGAGCGTGGGCAAGTTCGGGAACCTGGAAGGAACTGACCTTGGAGAAGCAAGCGCCCATGTGCACTTTGGGCGTGGGCGGCAGGCCGTTGGGCGCGGGGCGCGGCGGCGTGCGCGTGCGCCGCGAGCGCGCGCGTCGCGGCGGCACCGGCGGGATCGAACCCGCGACCGCGCCCGCTGCGGGGCGGACATGATTGTGTTGCATTGCGAGACAATCTAACCGTCTGCCTGATGGTGACATCACAGGTTCTGTATCGTGTTATGGGAAGGCCTCGCAGCCCAAAATCATCCCATTATAAATGGAGTGCCATACAATAGTGGCAACACTTCTAACTTTTTTTTTACATTTTCGAGTTTTTCTTTTTTTTTTATATTCTGCCTTGTAAAATAATACATTCTTACGTCTATACAACAACGCATAAAACATCAAGAGCTACCTACTAAATACAAAAGACAGGGACGCTTACCAACATTTTAATCTGAACCCTCTTCCCCTTGGGTGAGGCCTATGTCCTGCAGTAGACTTTCATAGGCCTTTATTTATGTATATATGTTATATACATACATACATAAATAATACAACATCACTTACATGGATATGATCTCAAAGTAAGTGCATAAGAACTTGTAGTATGGAATTAGAAACAATGAAGGTACCATAAACAGCCAGACCCGAGAAATTCTAGAAAAAGTGCTTTCTACATTAACCCGGCCGGGAATCGAACCCGGCACGAAAAGTCATCAAAGAAAAAGTACAAAAAATCTTTATAAATTGTAGCTTTTATGTTATTATGATGTATAAGCTATATTACTGTGAAGTTTCATCAAAGTCTTATTTGCGTGAAAGAGTAACAAACATCTGTCTATCCTCATAAACTTTCGCATTTATAATATTAGTAGAATAAGAATAATTACCTTCGCTGTCGACTTTAGCTTTATCCCTCTGACTATCCGATAGACTCCTCTGCCGTTGGCTGATCTTCGTTTCCTCATCGGCCACTTCCTTACCGTCTCTTACTTCGTCCACCATTTTGAATATCTCATCAACGGAAGACGTCTTTCTCTTCTCCAGCTCGCACTGACAGAACTGACTCAAGTCTATACCAGCCGTCACTGTATCAGAGTTGTGCCTGTTGTGCCTTTTCCTGTGCTCGTAACTTTTCTCTTCCATATTCAAACTCATATCTATCTTCCTACACAGATCCTCGTCGGAAGTGCCGCCATTCTCTAGCTTATCGCTGTCCGATATCCGTAAACGGTTCGCTATTTGGAGCGCTCTGAAGTTCGAAACTGAGATCTTTTGCTTTTTACACGTATCACAGTAGACGATCCCGGATTCCTGCTTCTGGTGCGAGCAGTTCCTGTAATAGCTGAGTATGTCGCCGTTCGAATTGCAAGCGTCGCAGGAGCATTTCGACGCAACGGACCTCTGCAGATCGCTCAACGTATTGTTGTCCCTCGGTCCCGGTTTGGGGCACAGACCACATTCGCAGTTCGCGTTTCTCATCTGCGGCGACGGGATCACCGTATCGCTTTCGTGATGGTCCACGTACGTTATGTCCGTATCGCCAGTTTTCCTGCACAACGGATCGTCTATCGACACTTGGGACGCACCTATTGGACTTTGGTAATTCGACGCCAGACTTTGGTATATATTAGTCGTCGAACTATTCAGATAGTTCTGTTTTAATTGAATGCATTGTGACAAATGTTGGTCGTGTATAGACAGCGCTGAACTACCCTGTGTCAGGTTTGCCGTTTCAGCTGTCAGTGGTAGTGTTGCCCTGCGGAGAGAGTAATGTTACTAATTTGGTAGTTTTTTTTAGTTGGGAGTTAGTAAGCTGCTTTTGGAATGCAGTGCAGTTAGGTCATTAAGCTCGGGGTGTGCTGTTAGACACAAAATAGGACGTGAATGTTTATTGATTTTTTTTTATTTATAATTTGTTTATGATTTTATGTGGAATAACAAGTGGTGCTGGTAACATTATATTTTTAATGTGGGGTATAAAATACATGTATTTTTTTATCTGGGTCGGATTTATCATTTTATATAAAAAAAAAAATTAACAGCTGTAGGATGATTTGCCTAAATAAAGCATGCCGGGTGCTTATGCATGGTATATAATCAACTTTTTAAAAAAAATTACATACAATCTTATTATACATTAGTTTTAATCACTTTACTATCACATCTAATCAAGCAACACAATTAAAGCTAATTTAACGAAGCTTTTCCTACTTATGACTTCCAATTATAAAAAAAAATTTTATTTATTTAGTGAAACACGTGGAGCAATCTTAATAATTTTAACGAAGTAATCTATTACATAAATAGATTTATAGTATAGTGTATCAGAAACCACTAAAAAGAATTGTCTAATATGTATATTAGACTGTTACATTTTAAATTTATATTGACAGGTGTTTTGAACAGTTTACTTCATTTTTATTAGATTCGAATGCAGGGCGAGTGTGAATGGAAGTGTAGGAAGGGGAAGACCTAGGCGGACGTTTTGAGACCAAATTAGGGACGTCCTGAAAAAAGGTCAGGTCCAGAGTACCCTAAATCGAAGAGAATGTATGAAGGAAATAATGAAAGTGGACGAAGCGAAACAAGTATGTAAGGATCGTAGCAAGTGGATAGAAGTGGTCTTTGCCTACCCCTACGGGAAAGAGAGGCGTGATTGTATGTCTGTATGCAGGGACACTATTAACTATGTTATCGGATCGTCTCACATAATTCGGGAGCCCAAGTAGCTTTTAAAGAAATCATACTTGAGTCTCCTGATTAGTGTTCAGATATATTTTCATATATTTATTTACTGGATATATTTTTAACAAGATCTCTATGCATATATCTCTATTTAATCTTTAGATATACTGTTAGTTTCTGACGACCTCCGTGGACGAGTGGCGTAAACACCGGTTTTCAAGGTGTCGCCATCTCGAGGTCCCGGGTTCGATTCCCGGTCGGGTTAATATAGAAAAACCACGTTTTCTACATTTTCTCGGGTCTGGTGCCTTCGTTGTTCCCGATTCCCATGCGTCAAGTGCATTAGCATCTTACATTGGGATCGGAGCAATGTATGTGAAGTTGTCCCTATCTATATATGTATTATTATTATTTTTTATTAAATAAAACTAATCGTAAACGTACTTGGGATGTCTGAGCGTGAATTAGTAACGCGTTTTCACATAAATACATAGGTATACGTATATTCTCTGAGATGACGACATGTAACTAGACGATCATGGAACGTACGAGTTTAAAAACGATACACTTTCCAAGTACTTACAGTAGTTTTCGATACACTAACAAATTCCTGCATAAGTATAAAGAAACTTTCTTTCGTAGGATCTTTGTACATATAACATACACGTAGCTATCTAAAATTCATATTTACAACAACAAGAACAAAATTTGTTCTTATGCCTATTGCCATAAAGATTACAGGATCTTAAAATAATTGGAAGTCACAAATAACATTACAGTAATATAGATAATAATTTTAAACTTGGTAAAAGCAGTTCGAAATAAGTTACATATGCTATTTAAGTAACAGTACATTTTCCAGTGTAATGTCTCTTTCTAAAGGTGTATATACTGTATGATGGAGCAGTACGGGTATATTTTATACTCTACATGTACCTGTTAACTAGAATTAATATTATAATATTATATAATAGACTAATTGCTGTGGTCTTACTACAGATACATCACTGGAAAACGTACGGACAAACAAACAAAAAATAATTCCGATTGTAAATTACACTTTTCGTTCTATTAACTAAGAGATGACACCAAATTTTAACGAACTTCATTTCGAACTGACTTCATTTTAGACTACAAAATCTACACACAAAATGAACTTTGAAACCCATGCAGTGTATAACCTCTCTCTTTACCTGAGCATTAACTCTTCGTCAATATATTGCAAGAGGCTCCTAAAACAAGAGAGACAACTTACAGACATGTGCCGGCTGTACGCCGTTATGTATTTTATGAATATGTACCATATGGTCTAAAGTTGTGTGACGTGTTGCTTACTTTAAAAAAATCCAATTTGAACAAAGATCGACAGATAGAAGAAGAATTACGGAAAACTAAGCGTAAGAGAGAGAAAGAGCGGTTAAAAGAATAGAACAGAACAAACACTGAGGTAGAAACAAATAAAAATGTCGAAATGTTTCTAGATTATTTTAAATCACGTCCAGAAAAAAATCAAATGAAGAGCAGTGAAGGATAACATTGAAATAGATTGACATAAAAGCAACAGAAGATAATGTAAGAAATTACTTCAATAAACACACATGCACGTATCTAGAATATCTCAACATAAAACAAATCATCGATTCATTCAAAAAAGAAAATTATCGATAGTAATTTTTAATCTATCACAGTTCATGTAGATATAAATATGCATGTAAGTAATAAACAAACCAAAATCCAAACATATTACGGCCTCCATGGACGAGTGGCGGACACACCGGTTTTCATGCTACCGCCAGCTCTGAAGTTCCGGGTTCGTTTCAGACGGGTAAGTAATAACTATTTTTTCTACATGGTCTGGGTATTTGTGGTGCCTTCGTTGTTTCCGACCCATAAAACACGCGTGCTTTAGCTACTTACTTTGGGATTTGAGCAATGCATGTGATGTTGTCCCTACCTATAAATGTATTTATTGAAACATTTCAATCGCTTGTGTTATCTCTGTATATCTATAGTTATTGAAGAGTCAAAAGATCGGTTATGACGTCATTCGTCTTTAGAAATACTTTTTGGTTTACATAAGTTTATTATTTTTAATTACTTATTCTTTGCTTTCACTTTATTTATGTTTGTGATATACTATTGAAATTGTACCATCTAATTCTATTAATTTTACAATTTTAAGATAATTATCCGTTGTCACCATAAGAAATTCTTACAATACTTGCGACGGCCCCGTGAACGAGTGGCGTATGCGACTGTTTTCAAAGTATCTGTGTTCCCGGGTTCGATTCGAGGACGGATCAATGTTAAAAATCTCTTTAAAATGTATGATCTGGACGTTTATGGTAATTGTTTCCGATTCCAAAACACAAGTGCTTTAGCTACATATTTTGGGATCAGAGCAATGTGTCTGAAGTAGTCACTTCATTCTTGTTTTTTGAAAAATTGAGAAGTTACGAAATAGAAAAATTACTGCCATAGTCAAACCAAAATTAATTACTTTATTTTGTGTTTATTACTATGAATTAATTCGGAGTACCCGCTTTAATTATATTTGAATTGAAAACTGGTGTTGCCCTATATAAATATTATAATGAATAAAAAAACTAATGAAAATGAAAACAAAGGGGACAAAGAAGTAGAAATTATAAATTAGTTGAAGCAAAGAAAGGACAATTTGGTTCTTTAGCAACGATAAAATTAACATTTTCACAACTTTAGGCCATAATCTCAGTGCAATGAAGACAACAGACGGACAGACAAAAAAAATAGAGCTAACCTAAAAACTAAAAGATCCACACTTGCATCTTTAGTCTTACCTTGTTCGCTTTTCTTACAAACAAATATGTTTGTGTTATGTATCACATTGTATGTAAATATTATAATTAAATGTAATATTATAATTATTTTTATGGCAACACGCCATACAGATAATGATAAATAAATATGAGCACAGAGTAATGTAACTATACAGAGTAGTATACGATCACAGAACAATATAAAGCTGTAGAAATTACTTGTACAGATATTTTAACACAAATACGTAAAGAAGTAAACTGATGACTCTCTTATTTTCTTTTTTAAATTCAAAAGTAAAGCATAGACAACAAACTGTTTGTGACTAAAATTCATGTCGCATATTACAAACAGCTGGTGGCATCGCTAAAAAAGTATTCCCATGTGAAAACGCAAGGGATAGAGATGAAAGAGAATCTATGGCCTTAATAATAGAGAGCGTGAAAAAAATAGGCTCACAATTTCTTTTCTAACAATTCTGCCTTAGTCAAAGACACCACCCGCTTCTTTCCTTTCCTCTGCTGAATTAGTAAGAGGCGACTCAAGAAGCTTTAAAAAATCTTAAAAGCTACCGATAAAGTAGTAAAAACCTTCTAAATCAATCTCCAAAGCAATTAAATAGACGATTATGGGTAGCAGTGTCAGTTATATCAGTTCTCATGGAAGATAAGTCACGATAGCCGAGTGGTTGGGTGGTCGGAATTTCTAATCAAAAGACCCGAGTTCGATCCCCAGATAGCAGGCTCGTATCAATGGGTTTTTCAAAAACTTATGTACGAATTATATCGTTGGCTTGGACAAAAAGACGGCGACAGGCTCACCACGTTTCACGTTGCCCCAAAAATATCTTCGGTGAAAGATGGGTCGAAACTACTTAATTGTCTAGACCTCTGTGTACCCCTTGGAAATGGAGTGAAAATATTTATTATGACATAATTAACAAAGCCAATGGTCATCAAAAGATGGCAGGACAACCTAACTAAAGTAGCACAATAAGGTGGACCTTATTTTGCTACTTTAGTTCGGTTGTTTAGGACCTTTTAAGGTGGTATTATTTAAATTTGTATATTCCATAACATTTCAACCCTCACCGGCTTTAACAGAGATCCTGTGCTTAGGAATTACTTGATATATTTTCCCTCAGATGTGTATGGGCATGAGTGGTGTCTCTAATAAGCCGACGAGGCGCCAATATAAAGCCTTTATTCCATGCAATTAATAAACTTTCGGCGGTGACAGCAATGCCAATTTCCACAGTGCATTCCACTCACATACGTCATCTTCAAACACTCTATAATATGCCGGAGAATAACAGCAAGCCTTTACGTATAAAATATACATGAATATCTTCACGCATTTCCCGATACAGGGGTAGACAGAGGTCTAGTCTAGACAATTAAGTCCCTACGACCCACCACGTAACGAAGATATTTACGGGACAACGTGAAAGGTGGTGAGCCCGTCGCCGTCTTTAAGACTTTACGTGAATTTGTTTTTTTTTTTCAAAGAAACGTTATATGAAATTGGGAGTTCAAGGTCGAGCGAAATCGTTGGTTAGCATCGTTATGTTAAGATAAGACAACCGATATAAATAAATACTAATATATGATACAGTGATTTAAATACAGTTTCTTTTCTGTTCCGGTAAAATAAGCCACAAATAAAGTTTAATTCATTCTTTCTTTCGCTGTAATTTGAATTAATGAATGAATGAATATACTTTTATTGTCCATCAGAAATAGTAAGATATAAAAGTAACAATGGAAAAAAAATTTTTGGAAGAAATTGTAATATTGTATAGATAGAAAATTTATTACTATGGAGGTAATCTACGGAACTAATCATCGATTCTGAGAATTCTTTCACAATTAAATTAATGAGAAATTGAAAAAAAAAACCGTCTGACACGGGCGGGATTTGAACCCGCGACATCTGCCGTAACGTCGCAATGCACTTATACGGGATAAGTGCATTGCGCAATTCAAAACAAAAATACGAGATTTTGACTGCTTATATGCTTCAAAACTTACAAATAATAACTAGCGAATAATAAACAAGCTTTAAAAATCTCAAAAGCACGTCGTTTGGTAGAAGCGAGTCGAAAAATACTTTCGTTAAAACACTACAAACAGATAACTTGGTCACTCCACTATCATACTCAAGACAGAGAAACACGTGCTACAAAATCAATATCAAACAGTCTTGCCATAATTCCGAGACAGCCCGAAAACTCGGCAAATTTAACACACACAGACATAAAGTTATAAAAAAATATTCGTTCGCCACACAAACACGGACAGACAAACAAAAATACAAAAGTACGCACATGTTAGAGGATGGAAGGAGAAACCCGCAAAACCGAAAACAATGTTAACAGAGAGAGACTCAGAAACTCGAAAACTCGAAAATTAACAAAAAAAAAACAGAGAAACATAAAATATCTTCGTAAAATAAAATACCTCAGACTCATTCTCATAATATCATCACCAGTGATCACCCGACACCACTTGCTATAAAATAAAATTGATAAAATAATAAATATAACTACATATCTTCACACCAATCCCAATACAGGGGTAGACAGAGGTCTAGAAAATTTAAGTCCTATCGACCCACCTACCACTGAAGACATGTTTCTCGACAACGTGACAGGTGGTGAGCCCATCGCCGTCATTATGACCAAGGCAACGGTTTAAATCGCACATAACTTTTTGATAAACTCATTGGCGGTGGTGTCCATGGTAACCAATGGGTTCTTTTTTTTTTCAAAAACTTATGTACGATTTAATATCGTTGGCTTGGACATAAAGACTTCGACCGTTGAAAGTTTGGACGAAGGGACTTAATTGTCCACGCCTTCGTCTACCTTCCGTATTGGGAATGGCGCCAAGATATAAAACACATACACAAGAAACCATAGACAAAACCAGCGTACAGAACAGACATCAAAGGGAGGAGGAGGGGGGGGGGCGTTACTAACTTCTCGGTAGAGGGCGCGCAGTCCGCGGACAGATCCAGAAGGTCGTAGCTCTGCGGGTTGTGCTTGGGGCAGCTCATCAGCGACGCGACGCTCCAGTCCTCGCTGCTCTGTCTGTGGAAATCTGCGGACGAGACGCGGATCATTAGCTGGTGGGCTGGTGAGGAAGTTGTTGTGAGGAGGAGGATGAATAAGGGGACGAGAAAGAGGAGAAATAATATAATAAGATTACCCTCTTTGGGTAAACATGTGAATTAAAAATTTCTAATTAATATAAGAGTCACGATAGCCGAGTGGTTGGGTGGTCGGAATTTCGAGTCAAGTTCGATCTCCAGGTGGCAGGCTCGTACCACCGTTTTACAAAAATTATATCGTTGGCTTGAACATAAAGACTGCGACGGGCTCACCACCTGTCACGTTGTCCCGAAAGTATCTTCAGTGGAAGATGGGTTGAAGGGACTTAATTGTCTAGACTAGACCTCTTTCTTCCCTCGTACTGGGAATTGTGTGAAGATTTTTTTTTTTTCAATTAATATAAGACCAATGATTTTTAAAAAATTGGTCAAGCTGTCGCCGTTTTTATTTTCAAGCCATTGACATTTATTGACATTGGCAGAGAATCATGGCGACAGAAATATAGTAAATAAATATATCTTCACGCTATTTCCAATAGAGGGGTAGACACATATCTAGACACTTAAGTCCTGTTGAAGTGACTTACATATTATAGCATGGCAAAGCATAGCATAGAATAAACATAGCATATAGTATATAACATAATTAATAGGTGTAATCTCCTATGTCCCTCTAATAAGGCGGACCACTCAGAAACATGGCTTCTTCATAATTGTAGACTAGGATCAAGATGATAATTAAACATGGAATACACGCAAGAAGACGTTTTCCTTTAACACCTCCCAAAGTACAACATTACACTGTAGACCCACTTTCCATCTAAGACATATTTTGGGACAAAATGACAAGTGGCGAGCCCGTCACCGTTTCGTCGCCGTCCTTAAAACTAAATAAAAATAATAAATAAATATCTTCACGCAATTTCCCATACAGTCTAGACAATTAAGTTCCTTTGACCCATCTTCCACGGACGATATTTCCGGGACAACGCGACAGGTGGCCGTCGCCGTCTTTATATCCAAGCCAATCACAATTCGTGCATAAGTTTTAGAAGAACCCATCGCTACAAGCCTGCTACCAGGGGTTCGAACTCGCGGGTCTCTCGACTCGCAATTCCGATCACCCCAACCGGCTCGGCCATCACACACACATTCCGACACCCGGACTCACCGTTCCTCCTCACGGTGTCGCCGTCGCAGCTCCTGCTCACTTCTCCGGCGCTCAAGTGCGTCACCAGCGGCGGCTCGCGCGTGGCGACCTCGTCGTCCACGCCCACGCCCAGACCCAGACCCAGACTCAGATCCAGATCCAGGTCCACGAGCGGCGAGTCGTCGTAGTGACGTCGCTGCTGGGCGGGCGGCCGCAGAGCCCTGCCGGCCGGGCGCTCCGCCAGACTGGCGGGCCGCGGGGGCGCAGCCCCCTCCGCCCCGGCCCCCCCCGGCACCCTGCGCCCGCGCCCCGTGTGCTTGGAGGCGATGCGCTGCGGCACGTCGGACACGCCCTGTGTCGTGGGCGGATCATGTACAGGAAAGAAGGACTTCATTAGAAAAAGAAATCACAGACTAATGTTATAAGGAATAACATAGTCTGCTTTTATTTTAGAAACATAATCCTTCCTTCCTCCTTCTCCCCCGGACCCCTGCACAGTGCAGACGTGTACGACCCCTGTCCCTATTCAATTCAAGAATAAGATTTAATAAAGTTTGTATGTCATTAAATACTAACAAAAAAATAGGAGTGCATAAGTGGCAGGAGACAAGAAGTTTCGATAAAAGAGTGAGTGCGCAATACTTAACGCTACTACCAATTTTTCGTTCACCCATTGCCGCTTATTTGCTGCTCGCCTGGTACCTGTCGTTCGAGCGCGCGCTACTAGGATGCCACTAAAACGAACACCACCGCAAACGCCTGTTCCCACGCAGATATCGCATTGTAAGTCAGACTCAAATATTTGTGACATGCAGACTAATGTTATTTCTCTACCCACCATCTCGTGCACACAAGCTACGATTGATACTAGTATAACAGTACGTAGTAAAAAGTCACGATGGCCGAGTGGTTGGGTGGTCGGAATTTCGAGTCGAGAGACCCGAGTTCGATCCCCAGGTTGCAGTACCAATGAGTTTTTCAAAAACTTATGTACGAATTTCATCGTTGGCTTGGACATAAAGGCGGCGACGGGCTCACCACCTGTCACGTTGTCCCGAAAATATCTTCGGTGTAAAGTGGGACAAAGGGACTTAATTGTCTAGACTTGACCTCTGTCTACCCCTGTATTGAGAATTGCGTGAAGATATTTATTTTATTTATTATTTATAACAGTACGTAAAAGAAAGAGAGGAGATTACATTTCACGAACGGAAATTTTGGAGATGTTTTCTTCGCTTAGAAAGGAGCAGGATGAAAAATTCACTGCCTTAATGGACAAGGTACAGGGGAATAAACGTTCACACCGAACAAAATAATTCTATTTCTAGCTCCATTGATTTTCTAAGCTCAAAATACGATGAGATGTTGTTACGAATTTGCTCATTAGAACCGGATAAATCGAACAATTTGAAATACATTAAGGCTGTGGAAGATAGATTGGATAAAATGGAGAGACATCTTCGCAGTTCGAGTATTGAAGTTCGTAACATCCCTAAAAAGAGTGGTGAAACCAAGGAAGACCTGTTAAATCTGGTCCAGAATGTAGGAACAGCCCATAGTGTATCTATCCAGTCTCTAGAGGTTCGCGATGTTTTCAGAGTAAACACCAGAAATATTAATAACCAGCCTATCGTTGCAGAATTCTCAAGCGTGATCCTGAGGGATAGAATAATAGGGTCCTTTAAGTCGTATAATAAAAAATATACGACTTGTAAGTTTAACACCTCCAACTTAAAACTCGAATGCCCGATTAAACCTATTTTTATCTCAGAAAGTCTGACTCCGGAAATAAAGAAAGTTTTCTTCTTGGCCAGGGAGTTTGCCAAGGCTTACGATTTTAAATACTGCTGGGTATCCCGTGGCAAAATATATCTGAGCAGAACGGATGGAGTCCCACTCATAAAAATAAATAACGAAAATGATTTAGAGAAGTATAAGAAAATATGACTATTGATTTCTATTAATATAAGATTTAATTACTGTGCTAAATTTAGTTTAAGTTATTTTCTGAACTTTTATTTAGATTTTAAGTTTTTTATTATATTATTAATCATTATTTGCGCTTTCCACACTCTACTTACTTCACTTATTGATATTTTTATGCATACATTAAATGCTGAACACATTGCAGTGACACTAAAACACATTCACTATTATCAACTGTATATATTTCATTCCTTGACACATATATGTAACGCACACTCTTTTTTTTCAAGCTGCCACATAACCATATTATGTTTTTATGTAAATATGTCTAGAATATACTACATAAATTCCATTTTAGTTGATGTGCATCTTGTACAACTTAGTAATATACAGTCTATGAAGCGTGATATACCCATCTACTTTTATATATATTAAATATGAGTGACAAGTCTTTTATTTTAACGAAGGTAGATAAGTTTGACGATATAGGATGTCTATCACTAAGTTCCACAAAAGATTGCCGTAACATATTATACTCTGATGTAAATAACTTTCAACCACATCTTTCAATTCTAACCATTAACATACGGAGTATAAATTGCAACTTTGACTTATTTGTAGCATTTTTATCTAGCTTGGAGGTTTCCGTTGACATAATAGTATTAACGGAGTGCTGGATTAGTTTACTTAATTTACCGCCTACTTTACATAGATATAGGCTATTTTACACAAAAAACCACCTCAACCAAATGGACGGTGTAGTGACGTACGTCCTACAAGAAATTGAGGCAACATCATATGAGCCTCCCGTCGAAGACGGAAACTGTCTTGTAATTAAAATCCCACCAGACTACACAATCGTTTGCTCGTATCGTCCACCCTGTTTTCGTAATGTTTGTAGATATTTAGAATCCATTGACACAGTATTATCTAATATTCGCACTAATAACATAATATTCACAGGTGATATTAATTAAGATCTCCTGCCTCGTAATTTATCATCTTTCTCACAGCAATATCTGAATGTAATGGCAATGTACGGCCTAAAGCAAGCTATCAATCGTCCTACCCGATATTTAATCGTGAAAAGTATACGTTCGTGGAAAACCCTTGTCTTTGAACAGCCTTTAACTGACCATTGCCCTATATTGCTTTGCATTGATGACAATTTAATTAATAAAAACGTAACCAAATATAATAAAATAACAGTTAGTAAGTAAGTATCTTCACGCAATTCCCAATACAGGGGTAGACAGAGGTCTAGTCTAGACAATTAAGTCTCTTCGACCCACCTTCCACCGAAGATATTTTCGGGACAACGTGACAGGTGGTGAGCCGTTCGCCGCCTTTATGTCCAAGCCAACGATGTTATTCGCACATAAGTTTTTGAAAAACCCATTGGTACGAGCCTGCCACCTGGGGTTCGAACTCGGGTCTCTCGACTCGAAATTCCGACTACCCAACCACTCGGCTATCGAGACTTTTTAAAATAACAGTTAATTTTGAAAAAATACGAGAGCTGTTGTCAAAAGAGCTCTGGAGTGTTTTGTTTCTTATAAAAGATGCAAATAAAGCAACGGAGCTTTTTACGGTTAAATTACTATCCTATATTGATGAAAATACGGTTTTTAAGAAAATTAGTAAAAGAAATGAGCCTCTTAAGCCTTGGATAACAGTGGGAGTTGTGAAATCTATAAGAAAAAGAGATCGATTGCACATGAAATCTAAAAAATCAAACGATAATGAAATTCTTAAAAATAAATATAGAAATATCTGCAACCAGATTATTAAAAATCTAAAAATCTAGTTAGCTATTATAAAAAAAAATTCATGGAAAATCAAGGAAATATTAAAGGAACGTGGAAGATAATAAAAGAAGTGTGCAATTTGAAACAAATAAAAGTATCGTCTAGTGATTTACTAATAACAAACACTTAATCTAAACAATCGTTAAACGATGTAAATTTATACTTAGATAAAATTACTTGCTAATGACATATAACAGAAATTAAATTCTACTGAAAATAAGCTAGCTTCTTTCCGTAAAGCAATAAAACAGCCAGTTGGTTCGATGTTATTATTTCCAACAGATGTGGTTGAGATTAGAAACGTAATACTGGGTTTAAAACTACACAGTGCTCCTGAATGGGTTCTCCCATAACAACTATTTTTCTTAAAAAAAATGGTAGAGTTTCTTGTTAAACCTATTGCACACATATGCAATCTAAGTCTTGAAACTGGTAAATTTCCAACAGCTTTTAAAAGGTCGGTAATCTGTCCCATATACAAAACTGGAGATACAAAGGATCCCTCCAACTATAGACCCATTTCTCTTCTTTCTAGTCTTTCTAAAATACTAGAAAAGCTTGTAAAAAAGAGAGTTATGATGTATCTCGAAAAATATAATATTCTCAGCCCAAATCAGTATGGTTTTAGAGACGGAAAATCAACTGAGACTTACCTCGATCGTGGAGACAAGTGTATAGGTGTGTTTTTGGACCTTCAGAAGGCTTTTGATACCGTTTCCATCCCTATACTATTAAAACGTTTGGAGAATGTCGGTATTAGAGGAACAGCTTATAACTGGTTCTCAGACTACCTAATGGGTAGATCGCAAACTGTCCGTATTGAGGGTCACGAAAGTGATAGCGCTAATTGTAGTTACGGTGTTCCACAAGGGAGTACACTTGGGCCGGCTCTATTTCTCATCTACATAATTGACCTAAACAACATCACAGTACCTGGCTTAGACATGTTTATGTTTGCAGACGACACTGTAATACTATTACATGAAAAGACATGGCTAACAGTTGCAGCCTTGACTGAATATTGTCTTTCTTTGGTGACCCAATGGCTAGAAGATAGCCTTTTAACACTGAACACTAGTAAAACCAATTATATGTGCTTTAGCAAAATGACAGCAGCAGAACCTGATATTAATTTCAGTATTAAAATACATACATTCCCGTGTAATCGTAGAAACAGTCAACCTACTCAATGTGATTGTTCAATATTGGCTCGTGTAGATTCCATAAAGTACCTTGGGATACAATTAGATAATAACATAAACTGGAAATTGCATGTAACATCGATGTCTATGAAGTTAAGAAAACTTAATTATGTATTTAAAACGTTAAGAACAATTGCTGATGATAAACTGTTAATCCAAATTTACAAAGCCTTAGGCGAATGTCTTATCAGATACTGTATTTGTGCCTGAGGTACTGCCGCAAAGTCCCATTTCTTAACTTTGGAACGTGTACAACGCTCTTTACAAAAGGTGATGTTTTTCTACCCTATAGACACCCTACTACAGCTTTGTATGAAAGAGCAAATGTGTTAAATGTGTTAATTATTTATTTATGCAAGTCTCCGACGCTACCATAAAAAAATTATACATTATCTGCCCGAAACATCTAAAAGAGTCAATCGTTGTCCTGAACCCAGAGTGAAAACAAGTTTCGCTCAAAGACAATTTAGTATAATTGCTCCACGGATTTACAATATATTAAATAAAGAAAAGCACATCAGAAAATGCAACAATAATAGAATTAAAAACATAATTTTAACATGGATTAATATATTTGACTTTGAAGGTGTCGAAAACATGATTGCTAACACTACAACTTGAAAACATGATTTCTAAAATACATATATACACGTACACACACGCGCACACACACACGCACACACACATACACACAATGCTGAGCGCATTTTATTCTAAAATTTTCTGTTTTAATTTTGTCATTTATACCTAACCTAAAAATATTATTATTACTTTTTACTTTTACCAAAGGGAAAATATATAGCTTTAATTTAATGGGAGAAGCCACCGGCCTCTGAAACACAGTTTTCACTAGTTCGGGGCCAATGGATTCACAGATATTAAATGTAATTTTTTTCCGTGAAATAGATTACTATTATTATTATTATTTATAAGAAGAGTCTGGAAATTGAATAAAGTTTTTATAGTACCTATCATTATATCCACCACTGGTGTTATACCTACAGTAAATTACTCTTTGAAAATATTAAATCTACCTAAATATTTTATTATTTACTTATTTATTTTAATCTTTATTGCACCAAATTAAGAAATGTACAAAAGGCGAGCTTAATGCTATACTGCATCTCTCTCTTTTAAATAAATTTTTCGAAGGCGACTGTCGCAGGTCAAGAGGTAACCTGTTCCAGAGAGCGACAGAAGTTACAGTAAACGAATTAGACATAAAACTAGAGTGATGTGAGGGTACAGACAACAGTGAATTATGTGAAGAACGTAGATTAAGAGAGTGTGAGTCACCGAGGAACTGAAATTTTTGTTTTAGATAGAGAGAGAGAGAGAGAGAGAGAGAGATAAATACACATATATGACTTTACAAAAAGCTGCCATACTCAACACCTGCCGTATCGTTCGAAAATTCCTTCAACTTAGCTCAGATAGCGATTATTCCTCACCACATAATTAGTAAGCCACTACCAAAACCTAGGTAGACACTTGGCCAAAACCCGTGTCAACTTAATATTACCAGGTTATACCTGTGGGATTAAAACCATTATTATTAGAATGAAAGCTTAGCTTGACTCAGCTATAGAGCTGGTAATTTTAAGAGAAACAGAGACGGGCTTAGCCAAGTCTTCTATTCCTTGACGTGGAATCTGTTAAGTGTTTTTTTTATGTTGCGTTGTGTAAATCACTTTCTGGTGGGCAGAGCAAAGTCAGGGACGATGGGTTTAAGAAACGGCGAACCATCGAACAAGTATCAATTACTATGGACTTTTGAAGTGGTATGTATGTATTTTCTTCAAGCTCCAATGTTTTAAGGGCATTACGGAGTATTTTGGGGACGACACCAGTGGATGAAATTATAATCGGGACTACTTTTACGTCATCCTGATGCCACATTTGTTTTATTTCATCAGCAAGAGGTATGTATTTTTGGATCTTCTCTGTGTGTTTTTGTTTAAGGTTGTTAGTGTTGGGTACAGATATGTCTATTAGGTATGTAGTTTTAGTAGATTTTAAAGTTAAAGTAATATCTGGTCTATTGCTAAGAATTGTTCGATCTGTAATTATGTCTCTGTTCCAGTATAACTTGGAATTTTCATTTTCCAGGACATTTGTAGGTTTGTATTTGTAATAGGGAGTATACGTGTCTAAAAGTTTGTATTTAAGAGCAAGTTGCTGATGTATATGTTTGGCTACATTGTCATGGCGGTGTGTATATTCTTTATTGGCGCTACAACCTCCTGTGATATGGTCAATTGTTTCCGTGGTACGGTGACATAATCTACATTTATTTTTATTTATTTATATATGCTTTATTGTATACCACAAAGAAAAGAAATAAAAGTTACAAAAGAGAAGAAAGTCTTATGGGTAAATACAAAAAGGCGGTCTTATCGCTAAAGAGCGATCTCTTCCAGACAACCTTAAGGCTAAGGAAAATTATATTATTGAACATAGGTAGGTGGTCCAAACAATAGACATACATACTAATATCTAAATAAACTAAACCTATATATAATATTATTACAACAATAATACACTAATATATACGAATAACCATGTTATATAATAGACATACTTACAACTAGAAGAAAAATATAGATACGTATAATACATATAATATAAATAATAAATAACATAATATAAAAGGGAAGGAAAAAAATAAATGTCATCAGAGAGTTAACATAGGGCCAAATAGTGATAACCTCAGCTTTTTAAAAAATTTTCTAATGTTTTTGCTCGGTGAATATGCGGAGGAAGCTGATTCCACAAACAAATGGCTATCACCGTAAAGGAATGCTTAAAATAGCTGGTTCTGTAAACATGTGGAGTGAGAATAAATTCTCCTGCAGTTCGTAAAACTCTATCTGGTCTGTCATGACCAAGAAACTTAAAGTTGCTCTTTAAGTAACTTGGTGTCGTAGGATTGAACAATACACAGTACAGAAGAGATACAGTGTGCAGATTCCGGCGAAGGCGAATGGGTAACCACTTGAGCTTTGTACGAAAGTCGGAGACATGGTCATACTTGCGTAGACCAAAATAAACCTAATAGCTAAATTTTGAATTCGCTCAAGCTTGTTTAGTTGAACTTCGGTTAAGTCAAGATATCTGTTTCAATGGGTTCTTTTAATATATACCGGGAGTAATTGCGTGTCTTTATTATTTGATCTTGGATTGCGACAAGAAATCCTTCTGTTCCACCGAATATGTTACCTTTAGTAAGCCAGGTATTTGATGCTTTGCAATCAATATGCTCTTGTTGTAATTGATGTGGATATTTACGGTGTATGGCCTTTTTTTCCAATTTTCTATCTTATGTTCATCATTGGTTATTTTTTGTTTTGGATCAAACTCATAGGGAGTGTTTAGTTGTAGAGGTGATGTAGATGTGGAAATATTTACTATTGCTCTATGAAACTTATTATTTTCAGCTTTATTAAGGAAATAAGTGCGTAAATTGTGTATTTGCGCGTAGTGAAGATTTCTTATATCTATGAAGCCACGACCACAATGTTTTCTTTTTAATGTAAATCTCTCAACAGCTGAATGTATATGATGAATGTTATGTGTGTTACATGTTTTTCTAGTTAGGCTATTTAACGCCTCTAGTTCTGTATATGACCATTTTATGATACCAATAGAGTATGTTAATATTGGGATGGCGTATGTATTGATTGCTTTGGTTTTATTTCTTGCCGATAATTGAGTTTTAAGTATTTTATTTAATCTTTGTATTTACTTCTGAGGGCGTTTTTTTATTTCTGTGTGAGGTATTGTTGTATTTTAATGATACCCAATATATTTATAGGTTTCTTTAAACTCCATACTTCTTATAATGTCATTTTGACAAGATAAATTATAAGGGTCTGTTTCTTTGTGTTGTTCTTTAATAATACTGTTAATTTTACATTTATATGTTTCCAAAGTCATTTTAATATCTCTACTGAATTCTTGCGTTAGTCTGAGTAAACGATCCAAATTTTGTCTACTAGCTGCATAAATCTTAATATCGTCCATATAAAGAAGGTGGGTCAGTTTAGTATTCGTGTCTTTGTCTATTAGGTATCCGTAGCCAGAGTTGTTGAGTATTCTAGAAAGTGGGTTCATAGCCAAGCAAAACCATAACGGACTGAGCGAGTTGCCTTGAAAGATACCCCTTGAAAGATTATTGGGGAGGTGCTTGGAGTAACGCTATTAGTCGGGATATTGAATTTGGTAGTCCATTTAGTCATAATTATTTTAAGGAATCGTATAAGATTTTTGTCAATTTTGTATATCTTTAGTACGTGTATGAGCCTAGAGTGTGGAATGCTGTCAAAGGCCTTTTGATAATCAATGTACGAGTAAAATAAGTTTCTGTGTGTCTGTTTAACTTGGTTATGAATTTCAGAATCTATCACAAGTTGTTCTTTACATCCTTTCGAGCATCTACAGCAACCTTTTTGTTCCTCTGCTATGATATTGTTTCGTGATACATGTAAATTAAGTTTTTGAGAGATGATAGATGTAAATAGTTTATATGTTGTGGGAAGGCATGTAATTGGTCGGTAATTGGCTGGGTTGGTTGTGTTTGGGTCTTTGGGTTTTAAGTAGGTGGATACCTTGTGTGAGAAAAGCAGGTATGTTTTGTGGATCTTTAATTAGTGTATTTGATGCATTTGCGAGGTGATCGTGAGATGCTCTCAGGTATTTGAGCCAGTAGTTTTGGACTTTGTCTGGTCCTGGGGCTTTCCAGTTTAGGGTGTTTTTTACCGCTCTTTCTGCATCTTCTTTACTTATTATTATTAATGGGCTGCGATGAAAATCAGTGCGCATACCCTTTTGTTGCTTTTATATAATACCAGCAAGTTTTTTTTTTTTGTAATTTTAATTGTAATTTAAAAAAAATATTATTTAGAATTTGTTATTTAGAATCACTCTTTTGTTTTTTTTTTTGCCTTTGTAAACTTGTTTTTATTTTTGGTTTATGTTCCGATAAAAAAAAGCAACGAATAAAGTTTCTTTCTTTCTTTCTATTACTATTTCTGGCATGGGGACTATGTTTTTCGCCTCCTCTTCCTCTATGGTTACCCAGGATGAGTGGGAGTTATGTTCTACTGGTTTAGACCATATATTTTCCCAGAAACCCTTTACTTCAGACATATTAGGTTGTTCCGTAACGTTTATATGCTCCTTGTTTAGGTTTCGGTAGAATAGTTTTTGATTTGTATTGAACAATTTATTGTCTGTTTTTCTCTGGTTACTTAATTTATATCTACATAGTCGTTTTGAATATGCTTGCAGTTTTTGTTTGTATTTATCTAGTTCGTCTAGAATTTCGTCTTTGTTTTTGTTCTTAGGGTTTATTTTCCGTTGTTTTTTGTATGCAATATTTCCGTTCAAATATTGGGTAAATTGTCCTATTTTTTTTGGAGCAAAGTTACTTTATTTTCTAATCGAAGTCGCCACCGTGGAACTTTTGGTCTGTGTATTTGTATTGCCAATGCTTGTGAGATGAATGTTATATGTTATTACGTCGTTTACCATAGTTAATGATTCAGGGTTGTGTAGGGTCGTGATTGTTTGTGCTACGGACTGCTTTATATTTTCTCGCTCTGATGCTGTTATTCTATTATTTCTGTGTATAACTCTTATCTGATCTACTAATCTTTGTTCTGTTAGATGGCTTAATTCTGGGAAAATATCAATAAATTTTTTATGTAACAGGGGCCTGTAGGCTGTCAGATTTTCTACACATTTTGCAACTATGTAGTAGCAACGGAGTAGTTCATAATTAATTTTATTAGTCCACTTCATCCGTTGTCTACTTTTGCCAGCAAGAGTGGTTGCGAGCAGTATTTCTTGCAAAACACTTCTTGCTTGTGTGTTCGTGTTTGTATTGTGTATTTGTGTGTTAGTGTATACGCAGTTTGAGGGCAAATTTGTTCGAGATATTTGCGTAGAGCTAGTACTGTCAGTAATGGATGCTGGATAATTTGCGTAAGCTTCCTGCACAGCGTTGTCTGACAATGGCGAAAGAGTGTGCGACCGGGACGATAAAGTCGTTTGAAAATATTGTGGTGAAGAGCTGGGCGGTATAAAGAGACTTTGTGTTGATGATTCAGGTGACGATGGGCATGAGGATATATCAGGTGATAATGTGTTGTTTTGTTTCTTTGTTTCCTGCAACAGTTGGATACTGGGTAATTGGTAGCGATACGGTGCCCCCTCCAGAATACGTGGGGCTGCCCGAGCTTGATGGCTCGTTTATAATAAGATTATAAATTTTCATTTATTATTTATTTTATTTCTTTATATATTTATAGTATTTATTTCTTTATTCATTTCTGGGACCCGCCTGGAGTAGTCTATTGCTAGGTCTGAGACGCATCGCTATTTCGAATTTATTAGTGCACCGTTTGTCATTGGTAAGTATTTAGCATAATGCTGCCAATGTCCGCCCCTCACGTGGCATAAGACGGTAAAGCCGGACGGGGAGTTAGATTTGTGAGGGGCTTATAATAATTATTATTATTATAATGAGGGTTTCGCGTTACGTTTTAAACTGCGAGCATAGCCGCAGAAAGGGGGCAGGTAGTCGTACATAAGTTTTGATAGCACTAAAAAAAATTAAAAAAAATATAAGCAGAAAAATCTGATACATATTTCATAGTTAACATCATCAATTACAAATGCGACTGTTTGA
Organism: Sericinus montela; assembly: GCA_029286605.1. NCBI lineage: Eukaryota > Metazoa > Arthropoda > Insecta > Lepidoptera > Papilionidae > Sericinus > Sericinus montela. The sequence goes on from JAGSMR010000050.1 coordinate 3,322,343, forward strand.
ACGAATATCGCTTATTAATCTAAGTATCCAAAAAAAATTAATACGATTCCTGTAGTAGAGATTTGAAACGTAAATTAAAATAGATACCTTCACGTATATTCCCAGTACTAGGATCAAGACAATGAAGTCCATTCCACCCACCTTTCAGCTTAGCCTATTCGGAACAACGTGACAGATGGTGAGCCATCAATATTCATAATTTGAATATACCATCTTTTATAGCTTTTTTAACTATTGTATTGTGTCCGGATAACGCTAATTTACTAACACAAGCATTCTCACACCTTCCCTTTGGTAAATGAACATAATCGCGGGCAGAACCTAGTTTTCTCGTAAAAAGGGTTATTACAATATAAATGGGTATATTAATTGTGATAATTTAAATAAAAACTGGACAAATAAGCAAAAATTTTTCGTACAAGACTGTTTTGTATCACGACACACTATGCCACAGTTACACAGCTCCGAATAGACACTCCATAGAGTATAGACAAGAATTTCACTCCATAGAGTACAGACAAGAATATTAAAACTATAATCTATGTCTATAGATAATATCCATATCTGCATTACATTGTAACTTAACATTAATGATAATAAACCATGGGAATGGGTTGATCGCTCTCATGCTATTTGTAATGAAATTATTGTTAGTTATTTTCTAATTAAATTGTTTTGTATTTCCTTTGCAAAAAATAGTCACGATAGCCGAATGGTTGGGTGGTCGGAATTTCGAGTCAATAGACCCGAGTTCGATCCCCAGTTGGTAGGCTCTTACCAATGGGTTTTTCAAAAACTTATGTACGAATATCGTTTGCTTGGACATAAAGGCGGCGACGGGCTCACCGCCTGTCACGTTGTCCCGAAAATATCTTCGGTGAAAGGTGGGTCGAAGGGACTTAATTGTCTAGACTCGACCTCTGTCTACCCCTGTCTTGGGAATTGCGTGAAGATATTTATTATATTTATTATTTATTTACTTTGCAAAAAAAAAAGCCAAAAAAAGAGCATACCTACGGAGTTTCTTTCGCCGTTCCTTCTACGTCGGAGGGCTCTTCATACGATACGGCGGTAGTTTAAATATTACGATCGATGGATGCGATGTAATGTTACTTATATCGATTAATAAACGATTTGTTCTGGAACACAAGTCACGGTAGCCGAGTGGTTGGGCGGTCGGAATTTCGAGTCGAGAGACCCGAGTCCGATCCCCAGGTGGCAGGCAAGTACCAATGGGTTCTCAAAAAAAAAAAAAAGAAAACTTACGTACGAATATCGTTGGCTTGGACGTAAATACTGCGACAGGCTCACCACCTGTCACGTTGTCCCGAAAATATCTTCGGTGGAAGGTGGGGTCAAAGGGACTGAATTGTCTGGACTGGACCTCTGTCTACCCCTGTATTGGGAATTGCGTGAAGATTTGGTATGAAGAGAATCTCACCCCGTCCTCGTCCAGATCCTGGCTGCTGCAGTGGCTCGGCGGGTTGGAGTATTTCTGCAGCAGCTCAATCGCCAGTCGCTTGCTCATGTCTTGTTGGAAGAACGCGTGCTGCGAACGAAATAAATAAAAAATAAATAAATAAATATCAATATCTTCACGCAATTCCCAATACAGGGGTAGGCAGAGGTGGAGTCTAGACAATTAAGTCCCTTCGACCCACCTTCCACGGAAGATATTTCCGGGACAACGTGACAGGTGGTGAGCCGGTCACCGTCTTTATGTCCAAGCTAACGATATAATTCGAACATAAGTTTTTGAAAAACCCATTGGTACGAGCCTGCCACCTGGGGATCGAACTCGGGTCTCTCGACTCGAAATTCCGACCACCCAACCACTCGGCTATCGTGACTTTACGAAATACATGCTTTATAAAAATCAAATAACGAAGGCAAGGCACCACATGGCATGACTATGTGAGCAAATTGCTCGAAGAGAGGAGGGTCAAGAGTACTCGGATACCTCGTCGTGCATGTATGAAGAAGATGATGAATCTGAAAGAAGCGAAAGAGGTATGTAAGGTGTCAATCGTGACAATTGGCGAGCTTTTCTCTCTGGCTACCACGTCAGGGACTGTGCGTGAAGATATAAAAAAAAAAACAAATAGAGACAAGATCACAAGCAAGCAAAGTAAAGAAGTAGCAAAAGCACTTGTGTTACGGAATCAGAAACAACAAAGGTACCACAAACAGCCAACCAGGAGACAATGTAGAAGTGGGTTTTCTTCGCTACCGGGGAATGGAAGAGCTGGTGACACCATGATAACCGGTGTGTATACCAATAGTGCTAATCAAGACCACTGGTATCTTAAAGTTTGTCACCATATTGGAGATAATTCCATTCGCTTAGATGATAAGAAATGCGTAGTTCAATATCTTCTAGTAATTATAATATGAATAAAACAGAATAGATAAATAAATAAATATCTTCACGCAATTCCCAATGCAGGGGTAGACAGAGGTCTAGTCTAGACAATTAAGTCCCTTCGACCCACCTTCCACGGAAGATATTTTCGGGACAACGTGACAGGTGGTGAGTCCGTCGCCGCCTTTATGTCCAAGCCAACGATATAATATATCGGACATAGGTTTTTGAAAAACCCATTGGTACGAGCCTGCCACCTGGGGATCGAACTCGGGTCTCTCGACACAAAATTCCGACCCAGCCACTTGGCTATCGTGGCTTTTTATAAAATAAAATAGAAATAGAATAGAAATAGAATAGAAATAGAATAGAAATAGAATAGAAATAGAATAGAAATAGAAATAGAATAGAAATAGAATAGAAATAGAATAGAAATAGAAATAGAAATAGAAATAGAATGAAATAGAATGAAATGGAATAGAAATGGAATGAAATGGAATAGAAATAGAATGAAATGGAATGAAATAGAATGAAATGGAATGAAATGGAATGAAATGGAGATAGAAATGGAATGAAATGGAATGAAATGGAATAGAAATGAGATAGAAATGGAATAGAATGAAATAGAATGAAATGGAATAGAATGAAATAGAATGAAATGGAATGAAATGGAATGAAATAGAATAGAAATAGAGATAGAAATAGAATGAAATGGAATGAAATAGAATAGAATGAAATAGAATGAAATAGAGATAGAAATAGAATAGAAATGGAATGAAATAGAGATAGAAATAGAATAGAATGAAATAGAATGAAATAGAATAGAATAGAATGAAATAGAATGAAATGGAGATAGAAATAGAATAGAAATAGAATAGAAATAGAATAGAAATAGAATAGAAATAGAATAGAAATAGAATAGAAATAGAATAGAAATAGAATAGAAATAGAATAGAATAGAAATAGAATAGAAATAGAATAGAAACAGAATAGAAATTGAATAATTTAATTGTAATATGTTACCTGTAACAATTTATCAGCGGTGGGCCTTTTCTTTGGATTTTTCGTCAGCGCAAGCTTCAGAAAGGAATGGAAGAGCTGGGACCAGCGCTCCCTGTCCTTCAGCTGCGGCGGTTTGAAGCCCGACTTGGACATGAGGAACAGGACCCTCATCGGATGGAGCTCGAACATCGGAGGCTGGAGTTCGGCCAGCTCTGTTGACAGAGCATTACTGATAATGAGCCCTGGGAATGAGTTGATCGCGTCCACGCTGTTTCTAATTCAGGAGGTGAAAATAAAACGGTCACAATTACATTTTACCTTTTTTTTTCCAGAAAACGAAAAAAACTTTTTACAGCTATGTCTGTGCAAAATTGTTATATATTAGAACCTTATGTAAATGTCACCTTTTGATACGCGCTTGCTGTTAACTGTTGTCACCTTTTGAAAATTAATCTCTGAAATATGTTATCTTTTGATGATAATATAACAGCATTGCTTATAGAAAGTATTAAAAGTCTTTTATCATTAAAATAAATCACACATGAAGCTGCCCACAATCGGCCTCCAAACAGTCACAACCTCAATTTCTTCAACATTTTCTGGAATTGCAACTCCATATAAAACTTCTGAATAACACTCTAATACAGAAGTTGTAAAAACTTATTTGTCTGGAGTAAAAGCTGTCCTGGATTGGTGTTTTTGGCAGTGGCATTACCTGTTGTAAATCAAAGCACAAAGAGAATAGTCATCTCTTTTAATTTTCGTCAATTCATAAAAAGCATTTGCTGTGAGTTTATGGATTCTTTTTTCAGTTATGAGGGATTGTTTGAGATATTCGTTTTTTTTTTCGGCAGTAATCTTATTTGTTAGTAATACACAAGTTGTGCAGGCATCACTCGCAGGTGATGAAAATCCAATGTTAAATGACCCAGCATAAAGATTTGCCTGAAAAATCATGGTTTTACTTATAAATCATCTTCGACAGAATCATTGTATAATCTGCATAATTCAGCCACATTAAGCTCACAAGATAAGTAAATCCTGCAAGATTTGTTCCTTGCACAATGGCTTTCTTTGGCTGGCAATTTACTGATAAAATCACAAACACTGGCTTTTCTTGACTGATTCTTATGAGATTTTCTGTCACCGCCTCTTTTCTCAACAGGAACCTCTCCATGCGATATCTTTGTGGAGACAGTATTTAGTCTCTTTGTCCCAATTCCAAGTGCTTTTTGAAAAAAGACCTTGCACACTCGGACTGCTTTCTTCTTTTGATTCAGTAGGTAGAAATTTGTGGAATACTTTCGTTTCTTTGGGTTAGCTGTTGTGGTGCCTGACGGTCGTTAACGCTTAAAGGACGTGATGAGACAGTTTTTACTTACATCTCCTCTCTGCGCTTGCGGCGCCTTTCCGCATCACTGTGAAGTTTTTTTCGCGTGCCCGTATTAATTGAAGATACCACAAGCGCTCCCCTCTACCATTTTCTCATATTATTGAGCAAAATCAAACAAAACTTCAACTTCGGAGAGAACGGTTAGAAAACTTTTCAGGAACCTGTCGGAAAACGCCAAAAATACTATCTGTGGTTTTATTGATTTATTGTTTATTGATGTTCTGCGGTCTTGGTTCACAGGTCACATCACAAACTATTAAACTCAGAGTTGACAACGCTGTATTGTACATTATTTGTTCCATTGAAAAAATAAAAAAAAAACATCAGTAGATGTTACCGTTTTGATTGAAAATAAGAGGAGGCTACTTTTTTTTTTCTCAGAAAACTGTTACCTTTTGTTTATGAAGACGAATATTTAAACGCAATCGACTATAAATGTTACCTTTTGGTGCAAAATCGCCTTTTTAACAACTATTTTCTATAGGAAAGCATGCGCTTTTGAACAAAATCTCTTCGGAAATCGATGCAATCCAGGGTTGTTAGCCCGTTTAAAAAAAAAAACGATTTCTGCCAAAAGTGTAATTATGACCTTTTGATTTTCACCTCCTCTTATTCTATGATCAAAATAGTTATCTTTTTTAATGACAAAAAAGGAGATACCTACGGAGTTTCTTTCGCTTGTTTCTTCTCCGTTAAAGGAAGCTCATTACGAAACGGCTATTACGGATTAAAAATGGCTATCGAAAACCAAGGTACATTCTTATGTACATGAATAAATTATTTGATTTAGGTCGTGGGAATTCCCCCACATTAAAATACAATTTTTAAACTAACAGCCCAGTTGTTTAATGACTACAGCAGCTCGAGGAAGTCTGCCAACGACTTCAAACGTATATACCATACTTCACCATACTACAGGATGCCTAGTCAACCAAGTAGTAATATATATGAAGTTAGCCATTCAGCTGTTAGCCATGCAGGCAGATTCTATACACTCTTAATAAGGTAAAATAAAAAAAAAATCAAATAATACTCTGGCAGAGTCTCTCTCATTGAAGGAAACCTTTTTTTTTATAGAAGAGGTAGGCAAACGAGCAGGTGGCTCACGTAAGTGATTACCGCCGCCCATGAACATCTGCAATACCGGAGGAATAGCAGATACGTTGCCGGCTTTTAAGAAAGGTATAGGCATAGGCTCTTTTCTCGAAGGTCCCTAAGTCGCATCGGTCCGGAAAAACCGCTGACGGCAGCTCATTCCACAAAGTTCAAGTGCGTGGCAGAAAATTCCGCGAAAAACGCACTGTGGTGGAATGCCAAGCATCAAGATGATGTTGATGGTGGTGATGATGAAACCTATATATTATACAATAAAATCAAAAGTCGCCGAATCCGGCTCGAAGGACCAATACAATGTTCCAATATAACACTACATACATATATACAAACATACACTGTTAAAATCCACTACGGGACATAGGCCTCGCCCATAGGGAGCGTTTGCCATATCTTTACGCTTGGCAAACGGGTTGGCAATCGCAGTACCAGATCAATCGCCCCTCAGACGCTACTGCTGCCAATCTTCGGTCTGATATTTTTAGAGATGGTTATCCCGCCCCCTATAGGTTGCCATAATCATATTCAAGGCTGTTGCAGTGTGGGAAGAAATGGATTGGCAATATTCTTACGAAGTTACAACACGAAAATAAATAACACTGAGAAATCTTAATTATGCGGACTGAGTTTCTAGAAGTTTTTTCATCAACATATAGCAAGACACTTTAATATTCATAACACTTATTACACGAAGACGGCGACAGGCTCACCACCTGTCACGTTGTCCCGAAAATTTCTTCGGTGGAAGGTGGGTCAAAGGGACTTAATTGTCTAGACTTGACCTCTGTCTACCCCTGTATTGGGAATTATTACTTATTACACGACCACACTTATTATTGAATGACGGAAAACTATACGAAGAGATTCATAGTCTATATTGTTTCGTCCGGGAATCGAGCCCGGGAACATCAAAACTGGCGACAAGCAAACCGGAGTGTACTCCATTCGTCCACGAAGGACTTCTTATATAAATGAACTTATTATATAAAAGTAAAATGAACGTATACCAATGGCAGTTATCCCGCAGGCCCAAATATCGCACAGCTGATTGTAGCCCCCCTTCCTCTCTACCGCGGCCACCTGAAATATTACACAAACGTTACATAAATATTAAACAACTTCACAGAGAATGCCTAATGTAAATATATGTATATAAAGAAGGGTTACAATATCTATGGATGATTCCGGACGTATAATAAAAAACGGTAAGGTATATAGATGTCTACACAATTAAGTCCCCACCGAAGACATTTTTTTAGACAACGTGACCAGTGAAGAGCACACGCTAACGATATAACTAAATCATATATAAGTTTTGAAACAACTTATTGGTACGAGCTTAACACTTGGGGATTGAACTCGGTTCTCTTGACCTGAATTCCGATCATATAAACACACATGATTCGAGTGGAGAGACCTTCAGTGGAGAGAGTTTCATCCCCAGGTCGTAGGTTTATACCAATGGGTGTTTACAAAACTTATCTATGATATATATAGTTGGCTTGGGCTAGACCTCTGTCTACTCCTGTATTGGAAAAGGCGTGAAGACACTTTTTGTTTAATTTAGACTGTCGATCAAAACTTCAGGACATAGACTTCTATAAATGTTGTTCCATCATTCGCGACGCACGGCTTGCAGACTGGTAATGACAGTATAATATACCACGCACTGCTTAAGCACTTTGGTCCATTAGCGGTCAGCTTAAATCTGGTCGGATATTATTCGAGATAGTTATCCCCATCAGTACGATTTACAAATAATGATTGATTGAAATCGAATCATTTGTCATCATTATTTATAAATGATTTACGAATAATGACGATAAATGTTTCGATTTATCATCATTATTCGTAAATCATTTACGTATAACGATTAATGATGTGACGTAAATAACCTCGAAGCAAGAAAGACGGCGGCAAACTATCAGTCAAAAAGCACACAGATTTTATTGAAACAAAAATATATATGTCGTAGAATCAAGATAAGGCAACAATTTTGATTACAACGCCATCTATTAAAAGTCTTCGGAAACGTGCAAGCAGTGCGCTTGAGTGGGGTCGACACAGGAAGTGACAGAGCGGATTTGACTACTTTGTGTTGTCAATGTCATTTGACTTCTGATGTCATTGAACTTACTGCGTTACCACCCATTTAGATCAGTTTTCTGATATGGCTCAAGACGGATTTAACAACGGGTTGCCTCATGTGGCCTACCCTACGCCGACATATAGATGAAGAGCATACCTCAGGAGCCATCCAATATGGCGTACCGATGAAGGACTTCCTCTTGTTGATGGTGGCAGTGATTTGCGCGGACACACCGAAGTCCGCCAGTTTCACGTCGCCGCACTCCGTCAGCAGTATGTTAGCACCTTTTATATCCCTGAAATTGATTTTGTTTTATAGAATAGGGAGGCGAAAGAGCAGGTGGCTCACGTGATGGTAAGTGATTACCGCCGCCGTCCATGAACATCTGCAATACCAGAGGCATAGCAGATGCGTTGCCAGCCTTAGAGCCCCCCCCAGAATTAGGGGAGGTGGATGTGTGGGCCTTGAATACCTACAATACCAGCAAGGAATAGCAGATACATAGCCGACCGTTGAGAAACATTGACGTATAGGCTCTTTTCTTGAACGTCCCTAAGTCGTATCGGTCCGGAAAAACCACTGAAGGCAGCACATTCCATAAAGTGGTGTAATGCCAGGCATCAAGATGGTGTTGATGGAATTTTTGACTATGCCGTAAGGTATGATGGTGAAATTCAGCGACTGGGAATAAATCCGAACAATTCCTTGGAGCACTCGCCGTAGTAAATTATATATTAGTATTATGAACAAATATATATTATGTACAAAGGGACAACATCACATACATTGTTCTGATCCCAAAGTAAGCAGCCAATGCACGCGTGTTATGAAATAGGAATCAACGGATGCACCATAAACACAGATCCGAGAATAGTGGTCTGGTGTGAGAATCGAACCCGCTCCAAGATGGCGACAGCTTGAAAACCTTTATCTACGCCACTTCTCCATGGACGTCGTCTAAATATTTTATATACAGACGCGCCTTTGAAATATGCCTAAATGTAAAAATTCTGAAAAACAAATCATAATAAAAATATATACAACATTGCTGAGTAACCCTAATTAAAGTCGGCACAATATCCCGAAAAATGTCTTCGGTGAAAGTTGGGTAGAAAGGCCTTAATTTCTGTCTGAACCTCAGTCTACCACAGAATAGCGTGAAGATATTTAGTTACTTATTTTTTGCAATCGCCAATTAACTTGCGTGCTCTAAGCGTGCCAACTACGGAAAATCCTCATTGCAGACCATTAAGTCAACGTGATAAAGCGCAATTTCGCTTGCTGTGACAATATATCATTACAATTAACAAAAGCGGCAATAGTCTAATGGTTTGGGGTGCGGACTGCGAAACGTAACGTCGCAGGTTCGGTCCCGCCATTCGACTATTGTCGTGAAGCAACTCCAGACACAAGCATTGCAGCTTAGTTGGGAGTGGTTAACAGGAATACTGGCAATATTATATGGCATTGCTAGTATTCTTTTTTAAATAAGAAAAATATATATTATATTTCGATCTCACCTATGCATCTTGCTCATGCTGTGCAGGTAAGAGAGACCAGTGAGCGTCTCGCGGCACATATACGCTATCTGAAGCTCTGTCAGAGGCCCCGTTACGTGGTAGATGTCCTGAAACGATCAATTTATAAAACATGAGAATAACTTTGTTGATTATTTATAAAAAATGGATACATCGACAGGGACAACATCACATACATTGTTCTGATCCCAAAGTAAGCAGCCAATGCACGCGTGTTATGAAATAGGAATCAACGGATGCACCATAAACACAGATCCGAGAATAGTGGTCTGGTGTGAGAATCGAACCCGCTCCAAGATGGCGACAGCTTGAAAACCTTTATCTACGCCACTTCTCCATGGACGTCGTCTAAATATTTTATATACAGACGCGCCTTTGAAATATGCCTAAATGTAAAAATTCTGAAAAACAAATCATAATAAAAATATATACAACATTGCTGAGTAACCCTAATTAAAGTCGGCACAATATCCCGAAAAATGTCTTCGGTGAAAGTTGGGTAGAAAGGCCTTAATTTCTGTCTGAACCTCAGTCTACCACAGAATAGCGTGAAGATATTTAGTTACTTATTTTTTGCAATCGCCAATTAACTTGCGTGCTCTAAGCGTGCCAACTACGGAAAATCCTCATTGCAGACCATTAAGTCAACGTGATAAAGCGCAATTTCGCTTGCTGTGACAATATATCATTACAATTAACAAAAGCGGCAATAGTCTAATGGTTTGGGGTGCGGACTGCGAAACGTAACGTCGCAGGTTCGGTCCCGCCATTCGACTATTGTCGTGAAGCAACTCCAGACACAAGCATTGCAGCTTAGTTGGGAGTGGTTAACAGGAATACTGGCAATATTATATGGCATTGCTAGTATTCTTTTTTAAATAAGAAAAATATATATTATATTTCGATCTCACCTATGCATCTTGCTCATGCTGTGCAGGTAAGAGAGACCAGTGAGCGTCTCGCGGCACATATACGCTATCTGAAGCTCTGTCAGAGGCCCCGTTACGTGGTAGATGTCCTGAAACGATCAATTTATAAAACATGAGAATAACTTTGTTGATTATTTATAAAAAAAATGGATACATCGACAGGGACAACATCACATTCGGATTCCAAAGTGAATAGAAAAAGCACGCGTTTTAGGCTATTAAAAACAAACAAATACATCACTAACAATGTAGAAAAAGCTACATTCATATCTATAACCTTAATATAATCTATAATAATGATAATAAGAATAATAATCATTATTATTATTCTTGATGATAATAAGAGACATATCATATAGATATAGCGATAGGGAAAACATCACATATATTGCTCTGATCCTAAATAAGTAGTACTTAAAAGTTATAATGGAATCGGAACATTATTTGTTGGAATGACATAACATTATTTGTTCTCTCCAACGATTTTTGCTTCGCCGCGGCTTGAACACACCTCGAAACAAACAGGAACCAACATGACTGGCTTAACTTTGGGACAGAGAGCTGAACCGAGATGACATCACAAATTGCTCTTGTGTGCACTTTAGATGCGAGTTGGTGGACTGTGAAAGTGTTTGCATCATTGCTATATGCTCTAGTCTATTCACTGTCCAGAGCCGAGGGAGGAACCGCCACATTGAAGAAATTCCGCGGTTCTGGTTGTGGATGAACTGTAAATGCGGCTAAGGTGAAGCAGTATAGGGAGAGAAGTGTGGGTTATACCCACATATATATACTGTTATATCTGAAGTCAAAATGTCGTTGACGGTGGTGGTGAAGCTGCCACGTGCTCCGCAAGCGAAGGGCACGCATCCATCTTCACTATAGCATACCCATGGCGGACTGGAACTACGCTTGATTGGAGAGGGAGTAGTTGTAGCGTTTGTGTTGTACCAGGTCTAACCGAAAGAAGAAATCAAGAGTGAACGCGTTCTCTTCCGAGGAGTGGTCACCAGCCAGCGTTGATGTGTTTCTCATATTACGCAAGATAAAAACCATAGCCGACAGGCGATAACTGCGGAATACCGTAAGACTTGTAACAGTGCTTGCTACACATTAACTGTGGACAAGTGGTGTGTGTGGCACACCTTTTTTCAAGGTCAAGGCCAGCTCTAAATCTGGCGACTCCTTGGTGATCGTGGATTCGATTCCCGGACTGGTCGATGTAGACAACCACCTTTTTTGCTTTGCCTTGGCTCCGGGTGTTTGTGGAAGCTTCGCTGTTTCCGATGACATAACACGTGTGATTTAGCCACTTACTTTGGGATCAGAGAAATGTATTATATGTGATATTGCCGCTATCTTTTTAATTAGCATTTTAATTAATGCAGAGTCGTTCGAGCACGTGAGCAATATTGTGAACGAATCCGAATATACTAACACCAAATTGCTAATTATATTTTAATACTAATAAGGTATACATGATAATAACATTATTTAGCGATGTCGTCAAGTGTAAAATAGTTACCCTAGAGTATGTTAACACACAAATATGTCCCATTTTTTAAAGAATACTAGCAAATCTAAACAAAATTACTAGTATTCCTGTTAACTTTCCTCTGTTGTTTCCTATAAAGTATTAAATAAAAATAAACAACTGCAACTAATCTGCAATGCAAGTGTCCGGAGTGGTTGACGAGAATAGTCGAATGGCGGGTCCGAACTTACGACGTTATGGCCAAATAATGTTAATAACAATAATAATTTCTTCTTCTTTACAGCCCATCAATAGTCCACTGCTGGACATAGGCCTCCCACAAAATTTTACACAAAGAACGGTTTTAATACAAAAGAGCCACCTGCAACCATCAACTTTCCGCGACTTTTTGCAAGTCGTCACTCCGTCTCGTGAGGGGTAGTCCTGCATTGCGTTCGGAACAAAGGTTTTGGAGTAGCAATAATTAATTAATATGCCATTAATTTAAATAAGACATTTATCAAACATGACTATTTTCGACATGGACATGATTTTAAAACAAACCTGCAAACTTCCACCACCGCAATACTCCATACTGATCCATAATTTATCCCTTCTTAAATATGATCCATAGTAGGCGACGATGTTGGGATGCCGACAGTCCTTCATCATAAGGATCTCTTGCTGGATGATGGCAAAGTCATCACCCGGCTCCAGCTTTATCACCTTGATGGCAGCAAGCTCACCGTTGCCATTGAGCCGTTTAGCCTGAAACAGGAATATGTAAAGGTTTCGATTTGAGCCTTTTGAAATTTTTCAACATATGTCTATTGACCCAAATATTCTTATAAGTGATGTTGTTGTCTTTTAAGTGATAAATTATTATTTTTCTAGTACATGTAAAATTTAGGACTGTACTTTAATTCTTAAATAGTATTTATTGTAATTGTATCAAGGCTAAAACGCTAATCCCATTTTAATAGAATTTGGTAATTTGGGTTTGAATCCTGATAAAGGATACAGTGGAGAGTATTTAATATTTACTATTTTACATAATTTTTTATTGCACTACTGGCCATTTTGCTGCCAGGCGTAATGGCAAAAAGAAAGAATAATCTCTATCTCTCTGTGTAAAATTTTAAATATAAAATAACGACGACGAAATAAAAAATAATTAAGACTATTGGAAATCTCTAGTATCTAACATAATTTTTTGAAAACAAATAAAGACCAAAAATAGGTAGGATAAACAAATTTATTTATATATTTTGTGCTTATTTACCGCCGTAATTCATACGCGGCATAATCGGGAGAAACGCCTTAACAAACTAGACAAACCTTTGCCAACACTTATATATCAGTTTAGGCAAGGTAAATAATTATCTTCACGCACATTCCCAATACTGAGTGAACGGATATAGATTGGGATAACAACGTTCCTGCTTTATTTTGGACTTGGATTCTTTATATATATAAATATAAATAAATATATCTTCACGCAATTCCCAATACAGGGGTAGACAGAGGTCGAGTCTAGACAATTAAGTCCCTTCGACCCACCTTTCACCGAAGATATTTTCGGGACAACGTGACAGGTGGTGAGCCCGTCGCCGTCTTTATGTCCAAGTCAACGATATTCGTACATAAGTTTTTGAAAAACCCATTGGTACGAGCCTACCAACTGGGGATCGAACTCGGGTCTATTGACTCGAAATTCCGACCACCCAACCACTCGGCTATCGTGATATATTGGATTCTTTGGTAAAAAAAAATAAGCAGCAGCTCCATACTTAACTTCGTACTAAAACTAAATGGTCGATACCAAAATACGTAGCATTCATGAAACATTTTTACTATTAACAAATGTGTATTATTTTACCTAATGGTTTAAAAGTATTGGTACGTAAGTAAGTATTAGTAAGTAATGGAGCTTGGGTTCAAAAGTATTAAGTGGATCACAATGGGGCAGTGTTTAAATTACCGGTTCATGGCAGAGCAATGTTTGGGTAACACAGGTCTAGACGATTAAGTGTTTCACCGGTAATGAGAAATAAATAATAAGTATCTTCACGCCATTCCAAATAGACCTAATTGTCTAGACCTCTGTCTACCCATGGTAGAAATAATTTAGTCCATTCTAGAAAATTAAGACAAGAAGTCTAGACGATGAAGTCCTTTCAACCCACCATCCATCGTAAACATTTTTTGTGACAACGTGACTGTTACGACGGAGACCGCACACGGGTCTCCTGACACGAATTCTGATCACCGCACCACTCGGCTATCGGTGACCGATATACAAACGTTAATGAGGAAAAAGTTAATTAGACAATTCGAACCCAAGCACGGCAGGAACAAAACAAACACACTATACTAGTTCGTGTAGTATCTATTGCGCAATGATGCTCAGCCATCAGTGGAACTGCAATTAACGACGCGTGGGTTGTGACCCAAATAAATACCACCGACAGGCATTCTAGCAGTGTAACGGGCGTCGAATGCAGTGCTGTGTGCGAAGTTTTTCCGCTCCCAAGTATTTCAAATATGTTACCATCACAACATGCCTTTTCGCGACACGGAACGAATATTTTAATTGTATGTAATTATTTTTAAGTCACTGCCGTTTCGTGTTGTGTCTCCTCTGACGGATAAGAGGTAGAATATTTTCACACGAGATATTTATATAAAGACGGCGACCGGCTCGCCACCTGTCACGTTGTCCCGAATATATATTTCGGTGGAAGATGGGTCGAAGGGACTTAAATGTCTAGTCTAGACCTCTGTCGATCCCTGTATAGGTAATTGTGTGAAGAAATTTATATTTACATAAACAGTATCATTTCATGTAGGAGATAACAAATCTTCTTGGTTTGATGTCGAAACTGGCGTTCCACAAGACGGTATTCTCTCTCCTATTATATTTTCAGCTAAAAGGTAGTGGCAATATTCTTTTACCGTAATCACAAGGTCAAAGTGGGTATGGTCATTAGAGCTTTTTCTTTTATTCATGATCTATTACGTCATTTTAGCTTTATTTCTTTCCTCGATCATAACGTAATGCATTCGAATATTTCACTAGCATCCGATCGGCGGCCCGTTTGGTTGACTCATTGCAATCAATTCGTGGTTCGGCGCGGTCAATACTGTGGGTCATGATCATGGCTGCCGATGACCGAAGCGTCTTTTAAAGCATATAGCTTTGACAAACGGTCGGCTTGTCCCATTTCCTTCAACGCGGTTATATGGTTACGTAAAACAATGTATATAAGATTCACAGTTGACCGTGCATAATGTGAATACAAGATTCTCATTAACTTTTTTATTATAGTAGTAAAGTTAAAGATCAATTCCTGATACACTTTTTCAATGGCCTCTATTTCTATAGGCATTGGATTAACATGTGCGTGACATATTTTATGTACTGTCCTGCAGTGGAATTTAACAGGCCGAAATGTATGTATACCATGACTGGATGACTATACCCAAATAGTATTTTACCATACCTTTCCTTTGAGGAAGACTCATGTTAATAAGACTCCGAAACTATGTTCGATTTATACCGTTTTGTTGCTGTAGGCAAATATGTTACATTTCTTCTACTTCAAATCTACACGCATAGTGCCTGACGGGGTAGTCAAAGGCAACAGATCGCCTGAAGTCACGATAGTTCGCTTCATTCAATAAATAATAAAATAAAAAATTAATACCTTCACGCAATTCCCAATACAGGGTAGACAGAGGTCAAGCCTAGACATTTAAGTCCCTTTGACCCACCTTCCACCGAAGATATTTTCGGGATAACGTGACAGGTGGTGAGCCCGTCGCCGCCCTTATATCCAAGCCGAAAATATCTTCGGTGGAAGGTGGTTCACAGGGACTTAATTGTCTAAACTTGACCTCTGTCTACTCCTGTATTGGGAATTGCGTGAAGATATTTTCTTTTCTTTTATTTATAATCCATTCACGGAAAGCAACGAGACGACACATGCATAAAGCTCACAACAATACAACACAAAATTCTCAGAATTAGCAAATTCCTATTGCAAAACAAAATAAATAAATATAAATACATACATAGATAGGGATGAAAATGCTAAAGCTCTTGTGGTATAGGATTCGGAAACAACGAAAGCACCGCCAACACCCAGACCCAAGATAATGTAGAAAAACTGGTTTTCTACATTCACCCGACTGGAAATCAAACCCGGGTCCCACAGAGCTGGCTACACCATGAAAACAGGTGTGTACGCCACTCGTCTCTCGTATAACATCCATGGAATGGAACTGAACGGCGAATTCATAATAGGCCCACACGTCACAACCGATTTCTACTGCAAAAATGTTGTGCTTATTAGTCAATTCCGCAACCTATGCGCGCGCAGTCGATTGGTAAAGCGTTAATTTGTGGTAGTTAACGAAGTGGCAGAGGTCAATGATCGATTATGCCCTGACTGGAATAAGTAACTGTGAATCTTCTGAGACCCATTAATTCCGTTCAACATACGGCCGCTCGTTATACCGGATGACGTCACTTCGAAACGAACCGATATTTCAAGTTCGATTCAAGTGCTAGCTCGTAGAAGTTTTATCGAACTTAAAACGTCGCTTTAAGTTTGATGGTGGTATACTCCTCTGCTAAGGTGTCATCTGGGTCACAGAACCAACCAGTCTTCATCTCAGAGAACCAGTCTTATCTGTGTCTGCTCTTCTTCTATACCTTTCAAGCCGCTACTGTGACATTATTACTATATCGATTTTTTTTGGACATTTTAAATTAAATTACACTTTTTTACATTGAACGAATTTTTACATGGATTGTTTATGTTGTAAATATTGTTAAATGAACGACTATTGTTTTTAAGCATTAACTTGTTGTCTAGAGCGACTTTGCCTGCGGTTAAGCACTTAACGCTGACTCTAAACATTTTTCTAAGTTAAAATTAGCCTAAGTTACTCCTTATAACATCAGCTACCTGCCAGTGTAAGTCCCGTCAAAATCGGTCCAGCCATTTCAGAGATTAGTCGGAACAAACAGACAGACAGAGAGACAGACAGACAAAAATTGTATAAAATTATTATTTAGGTGTATATGCCGTATACATTCATGTACATGTAGTAAAAAAGGTTATTTCAATATAACAAACAGACACTCCAATTTTATTTATATGTATAGATTAATCATTCTAGTTATAAGTGAGCATTAATTGATCTTTTAACTGATCTTTTTATTCCTTTTTTTTATAATTTGCATCTTGGATTCGTTTGGACTGGGCCGACGAACTAAGCGGAACTAAATCTTAACATAATACAGCCAGTAACATATTTCTGCAAATAAAATATCATTCATTCATTCATTCAACCGGAACACAACACAATGATTTCTTGTGTTTACGCGAATACTACACATTAAAAATAAAACGATTTTCGGATTTTATCACGTTTTTTAATTAGTTTTTAGTTAGTTAGTTTTTAGTTTTTTTAGTTAGTTTTAGAACACAACAGTTCCGGTGTAGAGATCCAGTGTAAGTGTAATAAGGTATGATGCACTCCAACTTGGCACTCGGGTTTGGCGACAGATCCGTATCTTCTTTTGAAGTTGTTTGCAGATGTCATGGGGTTACAGTGGTTAATTACCATTAGATCATCAACGCATCCGCTATTCCTCCGGTATTGCAGATGTTCATTGACCCGACTGAGAATCGAACCATGGAATTTTTTTGACTTCTCATGTTTATTATTTTTCTCTGATTTATGCTCATTTTAATTTTTTTTTGTTTACATTTAACTTGTATTGTCACTTCTTAATGAAGTGTATGATCGAATATTTTTATGTAGTTTGTTTTCAGTCTTAACGAAAGAAATCTAAAAGCTGAATCTGAAAGAGAAGGAGAAGAAGAGGAGAGGTTTAAGAGTTGGAGTCGGACCCAGTTACATCTAACGATATATAGAAAACAATGTCTTAACCTTAACTGAACGCCGGTATTCTGCGAAACCTTGGTGTCATTCATAATTTAATTTTTGATTTAAAACACATTCGAAAACCAATTTAGTGGGAGAAATATTTTGAGATCACGTCAAACTAAAGATGACAAAACAAGCCTGATATCTGTATTGTCATCTGATAACCTATATTCCGTAACACGAAACCGGTTTCATCGTCCATAAAAAGATATGGGAACATAAATTGTTTGTAAAACAAGTACGTAAGAAGTTTCCTTCCTTGTATTGTATGTACGATTTATATCGTTGGTTTGGACATAGAAACGGCTACTAGCTCACCACCTGTCACGTTGTCCCAAAAATGTTTTCGCTTAAAGGTGGAGTCTACCCCAGTATTGTGAATGGCGTTAACACACCCCTAGTTTACGAGAGATTTACCTTAATAATCTCAAAGCTAATATGGTAAGAAAATCTTAAGCTAATACCAGATTAAGATCGAGCTGTCGGATGACGTCATTTGCAAGTAGCCTAAAGTGAAGGGATAATTTACCATAGAGTAGTGGGAAGATGTGATAATAACCGCCGATAGCCTAATGCTTTAGGAAGCGGAATGTGACATACGCCATCGCAAGTTCTATTCCACCAATTTACTCTTATCTTGAACCACTCCAGATACAAGCATAGCATAGCAGCTTAGTTATAAATAAATAAAATAAATATCTTCACGCAATTCCCAACACAGGGGTAGACAGAGGTCTAGTCTAGTCGACCCATCTTCCACTGAAGATATTTTTGGGCCAACGTGACAGATGGTGAGCCCGTCGCCGTCTTTATGTCCAAGCTATCGACATAAATAGTACATGAGTTTTTAAAAAAAAACTCTTTTGTACGGGCGTCCTACCTGGGCATCGAACTCGAGAGAACTGACTCGAATTCCAATCACCCAACCATTCGGATATCATGACTAAACTTAGATGGATAATCTATACATATAAAATAAAAGCGCCAATAGCCTAAAGGTTTAGGGTGCGGACTGTGAAATATAACGTCGGAGATTCTATTCCACCATTTGACTCTTATCTTGAACCACTCCAGATACAAGCATAGTATAGCAGCTTAGTTAGAACGTTTAACAGGAATACTAGTAATATTACTTAGCACTACTAAATAATAGTTATTTTAAAAAATTTACTTGGCCTGATTGACTTATTCATCATAGTAATTATAAGTCCGGTTAAACTCTGCTTTAATGATTCAATTGTAAGCATTCAGAAATACATTTGGATAAGTTTGAGTTTCCTCATTTTAGTGCGACATTTTCAAGTTAAGAAACTTCATGAATCTACATGCTTCTAGTTAGACAGAAATACATACGTATATTCGCGACTTTCAAAAATTTATCCTAGCCACGATAGCAATGTAAGGATGATCAGAGTTTAAAGAAAGAGACCCGACTTTGAATCCCAGAAGAAACGCGCTTTTAGGGTAGTAATGATTTTTTACTCGAGTCATGGGTGTTTATATGAATATTTATCAATGTCAATATGCCCATAAAGGATAATGTAACGTCAGCTGAGATATTAAGACGGCCAAAGGTTCCCCAAATAAGCTTCGACGGAAAGTGAATCTAAAATATTTGATCGCCTAGATCTCTGCCTAGCCCAACATCTGAAATAGCTGAGTCTAAGTAAAACCGTCGTTAGACGTCGCTTCAATCGGAAACCGTAAGAAACAAAGGAGAGTGTGCAAAAACAATGAGTTACGCAATGCGACAGAACCGTAAACGAAAACGGGCCCCATCGAGATAAGCAAGGCCGAGGCCGACCGTATCAGGTGTTCGAGATAACGGACACACGGACACGGGGGATCGACGGACAGAGGGAGCGACGTTTTTTGACAGTCATAAAAAATATAGGTAGACAGAGGTCTAGAAACTATGTGATTTTGACCCACCTTACACAGAAGAATTTTTTAGTATAACTTGACAAGTGCTGAGCCCGTCGCCGTCTTAACGTCCAAGCCAATGATTTAAATCGTACATAAGTAATTAATAATTTTTTTTTTTATAGACAAGGGAGGCAAACGAGCAGGTGATGGTAAGTGATTACCGCCGCCCATGAACACCCGTAATACCAGAGGCATAGCAGATGCGTTGCCTCCCTTAGAATGCCCCCTGGTTACCTGCATTCACCAGACGAAACGCAGAAGTTTGTTAGACTTCTACTTCACGCCGGTATTCTGTGAGGTCGTGGTACTTCCCCGGTCGAGCCGGCCCATTCATCCAACAACAAAAGCTGATGCGTGGCTGTACAACTGTTAAATATCTTCTCGCCATTTCCAATACAGGAGCAGACAGAGGTTCAGACAATTAAGTCCTTTCGACCCATCTTTCACCGAGGACATTTTTTTGAGACAACATGACAGGTGCTGAGCCCATCGCCGTCTTAACGTCCAAGCCAATGATTTAAATCGTACATAAGTAATTAAATTTTTTTTTTTATAGACAAGGGAGGCAAACGAGCAGGTGATGGTAAGTGATCACCGCCGCCCATGAACACCCGTAATACCAGAGGCATAGCAGATGCGTTGCCTCCCTTAGAATCCCCCCCCCCCCCGGTTAGCTGCATTCACCAGACGAAACGCAGAAGTTTGTTAGACTTCTACTTCACGCCGGTATTCTGTGAGGTCGTGGTACTTCCCCGGTCGAGCCGGCCCATTCATCCAACAACAAAAGCTGATGCGTGGCTGTACAACTGTTAAATATCTTCTCGCCATTTCCAATACAGGAGCAGACAGAGGTTCAGACAATTAAGTCCTTTCGACCCATCTTTCACCGAGGACATTTTTTTGAGACAACATGACAGGTGCTGAGCCCGTCGCCGTCCTTATGTCCAACAAGCCAACGATATAAATCGTACATAGGTTTGTTTAAAAACCGACTGATAATCATATCCTTTAAATATGATTACAGAGGTCGGCCAGTGTCACCTTTTCCATGCTGATTTTAATGATTGACTATCGTTATCGGTTAATTATAAGATTAGCGCACAGATAAATAATAACGTTTTTTTTTTTTTTGTAAATAGGTTCTTTGGATCGGGGAATAATAGACTAACTAAAATATAATAACTGTGTATGGAATTCTATTAGAAAAAGGAAGACACATAGTATGGATAGAAGTCGCGATGGCCGAGTGGTTGAATGATCGGAATTCGAGTCAAGAGAACCGAGTTCGATTCACAAGTGGTAAGCTCTTACCAATGAGTTTTTTTTTTCTTCAAAAAATTATGTACGAACTATATCGTTGGTTTGGACATAAATACAGCGACAGGCTCACCCTGTCACGTGATTACCGCCGCCCATGAACACCCGCAATACCAGAGGCATAGCAGATGCTTGCCGACCTTAGAGTGCCCAATGCCAGTTGTTGTATAGTTTCTGAGATGCGCAGATTTTACTCACCTCGTGGCAAATTCAGCACATAAAATTGCTTTGAACAAAATTAGTACCGGCCTGGGTACGATCCCCGATATCTATATTGAGCGCTTTGACTACAACGAATCACATTGTAAAAGAATATGGGCCTGATTTCATAAGACGTAGGTTCTAATAGAGAAAATCGAAAAAATATTTTACTTTTACAATTTTATTGAAATAAATGTACATAGTGATGGTATGGAGTTCTATAACCCTAACCGAACCTCATAAAGTTTTCAGGTAGAGACAGGGAGAGAAGAGAAGAGACAGAAGCAGAAGAGACAGGGTCGTAATATGACGCATCGGTTAGTGTAACTGGAATCATCCGAAACTCGCATAATCCATAATTGAAACCAGTACAATATTATCATGATCAAAGATCCGTATCCATTTCCCGATTACGGATCTAGAAATGGACATCATGTCCGTAATATTCCTGATTAAAATTTATTGCAACATACATACATATAATCACGCCTCTTTCCCGTAGGGGTAGACGAGACCACTTCTTTACACTTCATTAGTCCCTTCATACATTCTCATCGATTCAGGGTACTCTTGACCTAGCCTTTTATCAGGAAGTCCCTGATTTGGTCTCGAAACGTCCGCCTAGGTCTTCCCCTTCCTATACTTCCATTCACACTCGCCTTATATGCTTTTTTCGTCAATCGTTCTTCATTCATTCTCTCGACATGGCCAAACCATCTCAGCATACCTTTCTCAATTTTAGTCACTACATCTTCTTTCAGACCACAACGTTTCCTTATTTCATTATTCCTTATCCTGTCGCTCAGTTTAACTCCTAACATACTTCTTAATGCTCTCATCTCAACTGCATTTACTCTGCTTTTATGTTTCTTCTACCATACCCAACTTTCACTTCCGTACATGAGTGTCGGAACCAAAACTCCCCTATGCACAGTCAAACGAGCCTTGTTAGACACCATCCGACTGCTCATAAAGGAGTGCAAAGCTCAATTCACCATGTTTCCTACATTCACTCTTCTTTCAATATCAGTCTCACACTTTCCATCTCTTGTGATTTTGCATGAATTTGTGTTTGTGTGAATTGCAACTATCTGCTATTATCGTAATCTATTTAGATGAAAATATTGTATAAATATTAATAAATAAATACATATCTACATAGATAGGGACTACATCACATACATTGCTCTGTTCCCAAAGTAAGCAGCTTAAGCACATGCACTTGTATTATGGAATAAGAAACAACGAAGCTACCAACAGCCAGGCTCGAGAAAACATGGAAAAAGTGTTTCCTCGAGTTTGGCTACATTGACCCTACTAGGAATCGAACCCGGAACCTCAGAACTCGCGACACCGAGAAAACGCCACTCGTCCACAGACGTCGTATCTTAATCACTGTTACCACCACTCATGTAAGTCTTGATTTAGGACTAGATGATGTCAGTGATGTTCAAATATATTTAAATTAAAACTATATAAAGTCACGATAGCCGAGTTGTTGGGTGGTCGGAATTTCGAGTCGAGAGACCCGAGTTCGATCCTCAGGTGGCAGTACCAATGAGTTTTTCAAAAACTTATGTACGAATTTCGTCGTTGGCTTGGACATAAAGGCGGCGACGGGCTCACCAGCTGTCACGTTGTCCCGAAAATATCTTCGGTGGAAGGTGGGTCAAAGGGACTTAATTGTCTAGACTTGGCCTCTGTCTAAAATATCTTCACGCAATTCCCTGTATTGGGAATTGCGTGAAGATATTTATTTATATAGAGTAAAAACATTGTTTTTTAAATTATTTCCGCTTCGGTGTAACAATGCACAGAGTACCTCTGTTTTAGAAAAGCTAAAGCATTTTAGTTTACTTCATAACAAAGGACATATTAACATATCGCCTTGAACTTGATCTCTAGCAATCACGGCTACACGAACCTATTCTAAACCTGAGCACACGAGTTTCCAAGACACTCTTAACACCCAGCGGAAGCATCCAGGACAAACGGAAGAGATCGGTTTATCAATGTTGATAGCATCATATCAAACTCTATCCGAGGTCAATGCACGACAGTTGCGACGGAGACGACACGCTAGTAATGCAACGCGACTACTGCCGGGTTAGCTTACTGGTTCTACTGCACCAGTAGAACGTCCCAGTTGGCTACACACCCGGTGCGGGTAGCCAAACGTTGGATAGTAGGTTACATTCCGTGAAGTAACACGTGCGATACGTAACACAGTGGATTGCGGCACTAGCGCAAGAATCTATCTCACACTTAAAATTTTTGGTATCGTAATAAACGATCGAAAATGGATCGCAGTGGTCTGAAGTATGAGTCTTGAACAAAACATAAAGTACGAGTCACGATAGTCGAGTGGTTGAGTGACCAAGTCAAAGGATCCAAGTTCGATAGCCAGCCTTCGATAGATAGCTTATACCAGAGAGTATTTTTAAAACTTATGTACGATTTTTGAAAGGGAATAATGAAAGTGGACGAAGCGAAACAAGTATGTAAGGATCACAGCAAGTGGAAAGAAGTGGTCTCTGCCTACCACTACGGGAAAGAGGCGTGAAAATATGTATGTAAATATGTACGATTTTGTCATTGGTTTGGACACTTGTCATGTTGTAAACGTTATGCTTTAGAAGCCTTAATCAATAATAATACATAAGTTAGTACACTTAAGTTAATAAGTTAATACATTAAAGTTACACACGTATTGTCATAGGTAAATAATACTAATTTTGTAAGCTTTCGAGTTATGGATTTTTATACGTACAAGATGTATATATAAAAATCCATACAAAAGTACAAACATACATCACAGAAATATTTGCCTCCAGCGGAATTCGAAACCGAATCCCTTAGTTTTGACGACAGGGTCGCCACGTACGAGGCTTTCCGGTCGTATCAAAAGTATATAATTAAATATACATTACAAGGGATATTTTTTTCCATTTTTTTTTTCAAAGTAAACAATAGCGTTAGAGTCGACCACCGCATTTAAACGCGTAATCAATTTTCCCAGCTCGCCGGCTCACAAAGGGTTGGCGTGCTGTTGCGACCTAAAATGTAATTCTGCTTCTCTTTTTTTAATGAAACTAGGCCGCCATTTCAATCGTCGTTCGCTACGACAAAGCTAGATTTCAGTGTTCAAACAATGACTGAATAGTGTTAGTCCAATAGCGTAGATGTGTTACCTCTGTAATGCAAATTTAGAGATACTCCTTTCAATTTTCCTTTCAAAAGTCACGGTAGCAGTAGCAGCGATCCCTTGACTATGGTGACGTTTAACTACTATGTAGTTTTATGACTGAACCCTTGACTGATACGATACCTTGGCAAGGG
The DNA here is from genome assembly GCA_029286605.1 of Sericinus montela. Classification (NCBI taxonomy): domain Eukaryota; kingdom Metazoa; phylum Arthropoda; class Insecta; order Lepidoptera; family Papilionidae; genus Sericinus; species Sericinus montela. The sequence goes on from JAGSMR010000050.1 coordinate 3,346,987, forward strand.
ATCGGGTGATTGGAATTCGTGTCAAGACACCAGAGTTCGATCTCCAGGCGGTAGGCTCGCACCAATGAGTTTATTTCAAAACTTATGTGCGATTTATATTGTTGGTTTTGACATAAAGACGACGACAGGCTCACTACCTGTCACGTTGTAATCACGTCCCAGAAAATGTCTTCGATGAACGGTAGGTCGATGGAACTTATTTCTCTAGACCTCTGTCTATTCCCAGTATTGGGAATCGCGTGAAGATATTTTTAGGTTCTTAGTAAAAAAAGTCACGAGGAATTTCGAGTCAAGAGTACCGAGTTCGATCCTCAAGTGGCCGTACCAATGGGTTTTTATGTACGAATCATATCGTTGGTTTGGACATAAATTCGGCGACGGGCTCACCACCTATCACATTGTCCCGAAAAATATCTTCGTTGGAAGAAGGGTCGAAGGGACTTAAATGTCTAGACTTGACCGCTGTCCACCCCTGTATTGGAAATTCGTGAAGATATTTATATTTATTTTTTAATAGACTTCGAGTAAAATTGACGAGGGAATAATTTTTTAACTGCAGTACAAATAAGGAAGCACAAATGTCAGGAGTCTATGAAATGTCAGGAAGCTATGCTCGAAATTCCGACCACATAACTACTCGGCTGTCGTGACTTTATCAAATGTGATCCCAAATCACATAAAGTAAGTCGAGGAACGTCCAATTTAATTACTACACCGGCAGCAGCTTGGGGTCATTGACCTTGGACAGTTATGCGAGACGCACGTGCTGAAGAGGCGACAACTTTAATATTCATTGGACGCATCGACTGGTCAAGATTCAGGGCCGCCGAAAACATTTAGATTCGGGTCGCAGAATCGATGCCCGAAAGGGACAAATAATGTCTGAGGATATCTTGATAAAGTCATAAACACAAAAGCGTTGAACTAAAAGAATGAAGCGTACTGGCTGGTTTCAGGATCGAAAATCGATCGTATTTTTTATATAATTTTTTTAAACTTAATTATATTTCAACACATAAAACATACTGGCGAGCCTTGTCTCTCTATCTTTTTTTTTCATTATACTTCTACTTCACTTTAATACGATATGATTTTGTTTGATTTTCAACCTTATATTAGAGAAGTGAAAAATGGTGTAAACGTCTCTCGTTCACAAACGTACAGATAGACGTAATCCTAGCCGCTGAATTTCACCATTGTACCTTACGACGTAGTCAAAAATTTCATCAACACCACCTTATTGTTTGGCATTCCACCACAGTGCGTTTTTCGCGGAATTTTCTGCCACGCACTTTATGGAATGAGCTGCCGTCAGCGGTTTTTCCGGACCGATACATCTTAGTGACCTTCAAGAAAAGAGCCTATACCTTTCTCAAAGGCCGGCAACGCATCCGCTTTTCCTCCGGTATTGCAGATGTTCATGGGCGGCGGTAATCACTTACCATCACGTATGCCACCTGCTCGTTTGCCTCCCTTTTCTATAATAAAAAAAGACGTCGTTTAAAACTCTAAAAATATCTAAAACTTTGCACCGGTATTCTGCAAGGTGTTCCTGCTCAGGCCTAACTAGCCCATTTATACCGCAGCAGGAATTGGTATAATCTGTGGTGTCCTGCTGGCTAATTGGACACACATCCACAGGTAAAAGCTGTCAACAGCGCCAGCGCAGGAATTGACGCGCCGTCGTTGTCAACGCGAGTATACGTATATCTTCCTGGTTGTTCACGCTAAACTGATGATTCGTTTCAGCTATATCATCCGAACAGGATCCGACTAGATTATTCTGTTATCACAGCCAGTTTTTTATCTTCACGCTATTTCCCGTAAAGGGATAGACAGAGGTCTAGACAATGAAGTCAATTTCGACTCACTTTATACCGAAGCTTATAGGGGACAATGCAAAAGGTGGTGAGGGTATCGACGTCTTGGAGTTCAAACAAACAACGCTACAATATTATTATATACATAACATACATACATACATGACAAATATTCATATCTAGGTACATATGAATATCCCCGATTTTGGCTCTAGTGGATCTCCAACCCTCAATCCTTAACTTCGAAAGTAGGGTAACTACTAAAGTATCTATATATATATCTCTCTCTCTATCATCATCATCTCTACGTTGGCTTGCGCATTCCATTCCATCTACAGGCAGAGCCATCACGTCAATAACGCGTGAAATTCAATTAATATCCGACGTTTGACACTACGACGACCGGTTTTATGAATCGCTTTTGATATTAGAAAGTTGACAGACAGACGGATAGATATCTACTTTGGTCACTAACATTATCTCAACTTTTACTTGACTTTCATCACGATAGCCGAGTGATTGGGGTAATCGGGATTCGAATCAAGATTCCCAGGTGGTAGACTCGTGGCAATGAGTTTTTTTCGAAACTTATGTACGATTTATATATAGTTGGCTTGGATACCAAGACGGCGACGGACTCAGCACCTAACACGTAGTCCCAAAAAATGTTTTTGGTGAAAGATGGCTAAAAACGACTTAATTGCCTAGACCTCTATCTACCCCAGTATTGGGAATGGCATGAAGATGTTTGTTTTAAATCGGGAGACTTAAGATTCTCTTAAAGCATGCCCATATTATTCAGTGTTTTGAGTTTTTTCGAAAACCCATTTATAAGTGCCTACATCTTGGAATCTAACTCGAATTCCATCACCCAACAACTCGGCTATCGTGAAAACGTAATTAAAGCACAAACAAACGAACAAGAACAAAAAACGCGCCGTCATTTCGAGCAATGTCTCGCACGTGATCATGCCACTTTTAATCAAGGCGCGAGTAGAAGGGCCAAACTTTTTTTAAACACGTAATTATATAAGCCGTATGGGCACTACAATATCGAAAACTTCGTAACTCACTTAACGGCATGAGGCCGTTCGGACATAGGCCTCTGCCTCCTCCATTGAGGCCTCGCAATCGCAACGCTTGACAAGCAAATTGGCGATCGGTATACCAGACCTATATCGGTCAGCTTTCCGTAGCATACAAACAAACATACACATGTGCCAAGCTAATAAAAGCGTGTTAAAAAGATTAACGCTTACTATTAGCCTTAACAGCCTATACAAACTCCGCAGAACATAGGCCTTTTGTAGGTGACGTCACGCAATGAATAATACTAGCTTAATCCGACCACGCTCCGCTGTGGTTTCCATCTAGGCATACATTAAAAAATATAAATTCTAATTTGACTCGGTAAAGTTCTTTATGAAAAGATATTAATGTACATATTTGACATTGCCATCGTTATCTCGAGTAAGTTACGTATTTTTGATAATAGATGTCGCTTTCCTATTTTATATCGCGGTGTAGAGATTTTTAGTATAAACATAAGTAACGTGATTAATAGATTTTATGTTAACAGAGAAGCCTGTTCAGACAACAAAGCTTGTGAGCACACACCACCACCCTCTTGGGATTAAACAGACATCAAGCATTGAAACACTTACTATATACTACTGTAAGGCTCTTCAAGCTATAAATAGGCCTCTTCATAGGCTAACATTAAACCACTTCTAAATATTAAATGACAAAGCTCTGTTGCTAATTTCAAGAGGTACGTAATTGATCAAACGTATCTACGTTAGGCTAAAATGGGTGACTCCATCACATTTGGTAACGTTTAGTTGAACCAAGTGATAATATGGTAACTTCTGCCTATTCCCCCCATGGGGTTAGGTGTAATTGCAACAAAATAGTATCAACGCCGAATTGTAATATTATGTGTATTTTATAATGCAAAATTGCCCATTCTGTATTTAATCCATTTTATGGGTTTATTTGTCAACCTTATAGGATAATGGCCAGCGTCACCTCATGGTCTAAAATGGGTTTGACTTCAAATATCAATCACAGCTTTGTCAGTCTATAACTACCTATTTAACACACTGTTATATTATATTTATATTGTAAAAGTATCATAAACAAAGAACTTTGTCGTATTTTCTAAAACAGCTATCAAGATGGAGTAATAATTACCTCTTCGTCGTTTTAACGAAGAAAACTGAAAATAGTTTCCAATTAAAATCGGAAATTAGGTATATTCCAACGCAGACTACCTACACAAAACATTAACGAAGTTATAGTACATCGACCCGTCTCGCCGAACAGCTGATTCACTAGACGTCGGGGTTCCTTCCGTCCCACTGTCTGGAGCGCCATTGGTTCAATGAAAACGGATAAGTGCTGTCATAAGGGAGAGGGTTCCGTGTAGATGACGAGAGCGAGATGCATTGTTTAAATTTTCAAGAGATAATATATGCCATCGTGATAACTATAATAAGCAATACTAAAATGATGACAGATCCAAAAGACGGCTTGAACTGCAAGAAGTATGAGGGTATTCATAGTGGCTGTGGTTAAAGTGAGGGCTATGTTCGGTTTTCAACTACAGGATAAAATCTCTTTTGAATTCTCTTAAATTCTCTCTTGACTCGAAATTCCGACCCTCGGCTATCGTGACTTCATTTTAATTTTTAACGTAACCCTAAAAATATCGTCGTAAAATTATGACAGTAAGCTTCAATGTTTTTGTCCCGACTCTTAGCAAATAATACCATTAAGCTGATCTACTCTCCCTTCTTCCCTTTTACTATTTTCTATATTGATATTTTTTTATAGAATAGGGACGCAAACGAGCACCTGGCTCACGTGATGGTAAGTGATTACCGCCGCCCATGAACACCCGCAATACCGGAGGAATAGCAGATGCGTTGCCAGCCTTTGAGAAAGCCTCCTTCTTTCTTGCCACGGATGTCGTAGTCCAATCGAGGGTAGGAGGCAACTAAGGGTAAAGCCACATATGGAAGGATAACCATAAAGCAAAATACCAAACCATAATTAAAGAAACATATGTTGAGCATCAGCTTCCATAAAATGCGAGATGTCTGGTCAGTCTGTGAGCCCATCCCATCGCCAAGACTGGCGATTATAGCAAGTCCTTCTTACAAGAGTGAAGATCAAAGCTCATTTAGAACCACTAAATTCGGTTGATATATCGATCCTTATTCTCCCAATTACAAACAATGTGTTGTTTATAGATTATTCAATTTTAGAGTAAAGCAACGATTGTCGAGTGGTGTGATGATTGATTCTAATCAAGAGCCCCGAGTTCTAACCCCAAAAGAAGCCTCGCACCAATAAGCTTTTTCTAAACCTACGTTCGATTTGTACTCGGATAAAAAACCAAAATGCTTAAATTTTCTCGACCGCTATCCACCACATTCTAAAATGCGTGATATTAAAAAAAATGTAAAATAATACGCGAGTTCCCTTCACACGAATGAACCAACAACTCAACGTCCAATCATCCGACAAATCGAGCAATTCGACAGCAACCGTATACGTTTGTCCCCCGCAGTTCGGAATCCGGTATCGGCCGCCCGGCATCTGGCATTGTCAATGGTACGCAGGTTCGACGCCCAGCCAAGGTCGACGCGTGGTCGGCGTGAAAGTGAACGAGCACCTGATATGGGCAAGCGATACGCGGACCTCCTATTTCGCTGATCGGCTTTATAAATAGGAAATATAATAACGTTTAAAAAGAGAAGCGTCTGTTCGTTTTTAAATATAACAAACAAAAGTATAATATGAAACATTGTGTATTAAAGAAATAAATACCTATTGAGATACTCTAAACAGATGCGATTTTATTAATTTACTAACTTCTGCCCACGACTTCGTCCGCGTAGATTTCGGAATTTGGTTCAAGAGGGAAATTAAAAATTTTGAGAATATTAAAACATCATTGAGTAAATAAAAAAAACTATACATGAAGTACACAATTCATTCGTAAAAAATTTTCTTTTGTTAGAAAAAATCTTATGTATACCAAAATTCCAAAAAAGAGAGCTTATCATATAGTGAGGCTAATAGAGCTATGGGAGGAAGAAAAGGAAATCCAATATGCTTCATCTAATATGCTTGTGTATACATTATGAAAAAAATATCTTCACGCTATTGCCAATATTGGTGTAGACAGAGGTCTAGACAATAAAGTACTTTCGAGCCACCTGATGATGATTCATTATTTTCTGCCAATTTAAGTAAATTTCGCGCACTTGATACTCTTAGGCATGCAACTTATTATTGAACGGGAAGCGAGAAGTATGCAAATGAATAACAGCTACTTTCTGCGTTTGGCCCTGAGATGTATTTATGGATAAAGAACGCTAATTTTATAGGAAACATTTGCCTTTTCAATTACAACGATAAAGTTTTTGATATACATTTTGGTATATATTTGGGTACGGGGAATGCGCACGCTATCTCCTCTGACGATTACAGTTAGAAATTAAGAAAGTTGTCAAATGACCTGTATTATGCCACGGGAACAAAAAATAACGGAATTGATTTGAAAACCGAAGAGATCCGAACCGAAGTGATGGAACAAAACATCCACACCCGCAAACTTCCACATTTATAATATTAGAAAGATATTTGTTTGTTTATGTAGACGAATTCCCTCGGAGATTACACCTATCTGCATGACTTTAAAATAATACAGTATTTAAGACACAGTATTTAAAACGTGGTAACCACCTATCACTGTTACACACAATACTATAAATTATTCTTAGCCGCAAGATTAGATTGTTTGGACGAGACTTTTAGGAGTAATAAATAAATTTTATCTCATACTTTATTTTGATTTAAGTCGAGAGAGCGACCTACAATACTTTTTACACCGGAAAATTAAGAGATCCATCGGCAACGTCTATAAAAAGCGTGTACAATTTCGAGGATAGAATTTTTTTTATACATAAAACAACAATTAAAACGTTAAACGAATAAAAGGGGCAAGGGCCAGCACACATGGGGCCAATCGTACTAAAATTAAACGGATGACGTCATTAGAGCATGTAACATGCCACACAGACTGCACAGCATATGTTACAATTACAGAACGTCCCATGGAGCAAACGTTATACTGTAAACGGGGCGAGGAGAGAGGAGGGGAGAGGAGTAATGGGTGCAATTCTCTAAGGAACAATTGCTCCCTCCTTTGTGAAGGCACATAATAGGAGACTTTCACGAATATTACCTCGCTCACTACCTACCCGTTCTAGACATAATACACACGCGTCACAGCGTAACTACAGACCAACAGCCCAGTTGGTATTGACGCTGCCTGCGAAAGCTGAGGGTTGCCTTTGGAAGGCGTAATTCGTCACGCTAGGGCAAACATTTGTATGGTGAATATTTGAACTCGGGTCATGAAGGAGAATGAAAATAGAATAGAAAATTAAAAAAGAAATGAATGAAATTGAACATATAAAACAACGACATCTATTACGACGATCTCCGTGGTCGAGTGGCTTACACACGGGTTTTGAAGCTGTCTCCATCTCCGAGGTCCCGGGTTCGATTTCTGAGCGGCTCAATGTAGAAACCACTTTTAATGTGTTAATGTTGAAACCAGTTAATTTTAGTTTGGGTAGTATTTTAAGAAAGGGTTTTCTTGTCATTTGTCGGTAGCCAAAAACATATCGAAAGCTTTACCTTTAGTTCCCGAAGACACCTACGGGGTGAAAGGGCCACCCCCTTTTTTATTTTCATACGCCGATACCACATGGCAAAATTGCTTAAAAATGTCTAAATATTTGAAAGAAGCAAATCTTGTCACCTGGTTGGCATCTTTTTTTATCTAGTTAGTATTTTACACCAATCTTATCTATGATGTAATTATAGAAGCGATGTCTATGATATAATTTGTGATAAAATTTGTATGCATTGCAAATTCATAAAAAAAATTTAAAACAATTGCAAATTCATTAATCCATCTATTGACGTTAAATCAGATTTTTGTTTAATTAATTATGTTAACAGCAACTTTTGTCTGTCTATCATTCACAAAACATATAAAACTCATGTACAATGGTTACGGTTTTGCATATTATTCATAGTAAGCGTTGATAAAGTTCAGATTTCTGACAAAGTCGTTTAAAAATATCTTAATTAGGTACAAATTTGTCAAGGAAAAATTTAAAATATCCTAAGGCAGGCGACTGCTTTTATCGAGCTAGGTCTCACCCGGTCATCGAACCTGCGCCCGTCGCGAGTATCTACTAACCACAACGGTTATACATATGTGCATAAGGCTACGTAATGTGATTATTAAATTAATAAACATTTTACATATTGGCTTGATCCAGATTTAAGTTTAAGATTGTTTGTATTATTAAATCAGTGTTTTTCCAACTTCCTATCTTTACGCAATTTTCCATACTGGGGTTAATAGAGGCCTAGACCTGGAGTTAACCAACTTTCCACCAAAACCTTTTTGGGACAGGTAGTGCGCATATCGCCCTCTTAGTGTCCAAACTAACGGTACCATATATTATTACGTACGTACATATATTTTTTACTAAATATAAATTTTCATAAACCTACATATAACCGTTCATCACTCGTGTGCAAACATCATATTCATCAGACATACGTGTTTCCCTAGCGGGATTCGTATCCACAACCCTTGGCATCGAAAGCAGGCTATGGATGTAAGGCACGTAAATTAAAGTCAAAAACGAAAATTTTAGGGCACACAATTTATTAAGAAACAAAGTTGTTTACCTTTATTTAAAATCATATACCGCGTGGTCTCGTAAGAATATGCCTTTCTTGCCAACGGTTGTCAGTTCTACGAGCTATGTGACCGGTCCATAGTCAACGTGCTGATACTTACGGCTATGTCGGTTACCCTGGTTCTGCTGCGGTTGTCTTCGATACGGATTCCATCACGAAGAGAAACATCAAGTAGTCTTACATTTTACTTTGAGCTTCCTCATACAGCTTTGATTCTACCTTATGATAATTTGTAATAAATAAATATAAATAAATATCTTCACGCAATTCCCAATACAGGGGTAGACAGAGGTCGAGTCTAGACAATTAAGTCTCTTCGACCCACCTTTCACCGAAGATATTTTCGGGACAACGTGACAGGTGGTGAGCCCATCGCCGCCTTTATGTCCAAGCCAACGATATTCGTACATAAGTTTTTTGAAAAACTCATTGGTACGAGCCTACCAACTGGGGATCGAACTCGGGTCTATTGACTCGAAATTCCGACCACCCAACCACTCGGCTATCGTGACTTAACTTAATTTGTGACTCTCTAATAACTTTCAGCCGAAATACCGCAGTATTTATACCGATATCAGGTGGCAGAAATGAGTAAGTGTGCGGTATTGACACAGACAAGTTCTGGCAGAGACAATTTTCTATTATTGCAGTTTGTATTGTAGTTAACTACATTGAACAGTCCGGGAGTCGAACCCGGGACTTCAGAGCTTGGAGACCACGGAGGGCGACAAATATGGTAAAGTTAGGTGAGGTCCACAAAGTACTACAGTCACAGTCTCAACTCGTGTACGCTACAATGGCGTGACCACTTGAATAAATAATTGCTTTAGTACAAATTGAAAGCAGGCTGCAAAAGTAGAACGTAAATAGCAAGGGGAGGTCACCACCATCTTGAATTGTGCCCGTTTTTATACTGTTCATAATGTAAGTACGTTATTAGCCATTGGTAAATAAAAATATCTGTTTAAAACACTCGCTTTTATGTCGTCAATCGCGTTGGAACAGACATTTACCGTGTCAGGTCTTTAACATAATTTAGTCGTCAATTTAATACAATAAAACGTGTAAAATTTTGTTATAATTTTGTCATAAATACAATAAATTTATACAGCTCTAAAGGATAGCCGATGATACATATCGTTGGCTTGGATATAAAGACGCCGTCGGGCGCACCAATTGTCACGTTGTACCAAAAAATGTCTTCAGTGGAAGGTGGGTCGAAAGGACTTAATTGTCGACACCTTTGTCTTCTCCTGTATTGGGAAATGCGTGAAGCTAATTTTTTTTCTTTAAAGCTGGGCAGCTTTGATATAAAAAAAAATTAAAAAATATTGATATGATACAAAATATTGGCAAAATCGTTTAGTGTTAACTCTACCACGAATCGATTTGGCCAATATTTTGTATCAGCTTTCAACCTACGGCTTTTCCCGCGTAGACTATAAACGGTAGATAACCAACTCCTAAAATGTATAAAAAATATCTTCACGCACTTCCCAATACAGGGGTAGACAGAGGTGAGACAACGTGCAGGTGGTGAGCCCGTCGCCGTCTTTATGTCCAAAAGCCAACGATATAATTCGAACATAAGTTTTTGAGAAACCTTCAGCGCGAGCCTGACACCTAGGGCTCGAACCCAACCCACTCGGCTATCGTGACTGTTATCAGTGTATGTAAACCGTATCGTCTAAAATTACTATGGCAAATGAAAAAATAATTTCGAACGGGATTTATCTAAAATCCGTTCTAAGTCAGCGTCTAAATCGCGGAACTGGTTAGTTAGCTGAATTTCAATCCAACCGGGTACAGTTTTAGAGATCATGCGTTGAGTGTTATTTATTATTTAGAGTACTCGGATACCTAGACGTGCATGTATGAAGAAGATGATGAATCTGAAAGAAGCGGAAGAAGTATGTAGGGATCGTGACACTTGGCGATCTGTTCTCTGGCTACCCCGTCAGGGATTGTGCGTGAATATAAATAAATATACAGATTATTTTCGATAAGACAAAAACTACTATTATAATTTAATAATTTAACTTAGCGAAATTGACCAAGCTTGCTCATCCAAGCATTTCATATAAATTAAAGTCATCACTGACACTGACCTGACTCATCAAAATAAACTTTTAATAAACTTCTGAAAAAGTATAAAATTTAAAAAAAAAATGCACCGCCACGTTTTGAGGCCGAAGCTAACCTAATTTCCACTGCGTATAGAATAAACTTACCACTAATAGATATATCGCAGATTAAATATTAAAATTTTAAGTCACGATAGCCGAGTTGTTGGGTGGTCGGAATTTCGAGTCGAGAGACCCGAGTTCGATCCCCAGGTGGCAGTACCAATGAGTTTTTCAAAAAACTTATGTACGAATTTCATCGTTGACTTGGACATAAAGGCGGCGACGGGCTCACCACCTGTCACGTTGTCCCGAAAATATCTTCGGTGGAAGGTGGGTCAAAGGGACTTAATTGTCTAGACTTGACCTCTGTCTACCCCTGTATTGGGAATTGCGTGAAGATATTTTATTTTTATTTTTTAAATATTAAAACTTAAGTTTTTTATTGTCCCTATTGAAGACATGTGCCCAACGTACGGTAAACAGTATGAGATCTTATTTCTAAGAAATCATGACAATATGCGAACTGAAATCATCGTCAGGCTTCATGACCTCCGCATAACGTCTCAGGTTGCGCATTTGTGACTCATTGATCCGATTTGCTAATCAATTATTCAATTGATTATTATTTCAATAAATTTAAAATTTTGTTAACTCGTTTCAACGATCAACATCATGCCACCTCGATTCTTCCCATGAGTGTTGTAAAAGACGACTAAGGAAAAGTCCATAAAAAATAATTACTGATAGACAGATGGCGGGATAACCATTTCGAAAAATACTACACCAAAATTCAGCAATCTGGTGACGGGTAGCAGCGTCTAAGACGCGAGGTGCTACGAGGTTATTGTGATAAAACGTCTCTTACAGAAGAGGCCTGTCTTACATTGGATTTATATAAGTTATTATAAATAATAAATAATAAATAATTTCACGCAATTCTCAATACAGGGGTAGACAGAGGTCTAGTCTAGACAGTTAAGTCCATTCGACCCACCTTTCACCGAATATATTTTCAAGACAACGTAACAGGTGGTGAGCCCGTTGCCGGCTTTATGGCCAAGCCAATGATATAATTCGTAGATAAGTTTTTGAAAAACCTTTAGCATGGGCCTGCCACCTGGGGATGGAACCCAACCACTCGGCTATCGTGACTGTTATTAATCATTGTCGGTATCATATTGTTTGCACGGATCTTTTTATGGAAGGTAACAAAGAAGCAATCGATTTAATGATCGTAAGTAACCATACCAACGTCCATGGCCCATGAACACGCCACACCAGCGGGTCTACTTTAAACGTATTAAGGCTGGAGGTAGCAGCAACCCCCTAGAGTAGAGTAGACTAGGCCTCGACACTCGTCACTACCGGAAAGGACCTTTCTCATCTTCATCTAACAGACGACATTGATCTGATGTAGAAGGAATGCAATGCAGCTACTGCGGAGCCTGCGTTTATGTAAAAAATTGGGAAAGGCGCATGAGAAAAAGGAAAGGAGATGGAGAGGAATGATAGGCCTCCAGTAATAATCTATCATTATTACTAGTTGATCTCGCAGCCGTAGCCCTGCCTCAAAGCTTGGGTGCAATTAACGGATCCAATTATGAATATAAACCATTCTAGATTCTGCTAAACATATTTTTGGTATATATCCTCGGTACTACAAGTATTTGCTTAAAGAACTATAAAAGTCCACTGCAGGAAATAGGCCTCCCGTCCTTACGGGGATGGCCACAATCGCCAGTAATGCCAAAGAATTAAAGATCTCAGTAGCAGGTGTTTTTCAGTATCAGGCTTTCGCCTTAGTGGCAACTTACGACACCTAGGGGAAAGAAAAGGGGTTCTAAATGCTGCAGTTGACATAACACGGTATTACAGAATCGATTTCATATCAAATTTGTTACCAACCAATGTTACCATCTTATAAACATTGCATAGACAATCCGATTGTTAGAAAACTATAAACGTGTAGTTGGAATGTGTGAATAGCGACACCCATTGTTCTTTCACGTCGACTGTTTAAGTGTGTGGTTCAAATCCGGCTATATTGTGAACAAACTGTATGCTAGAGCCATTTTTTTTTCTACTTTTCTTCGATGGTTCAATGTTCATGAACCTATGTTTACATCTAAATAACCTATATATTCATTGAAGGTCATATGATATGACCTTATCTTTCAGGCATACATACATATATAAGAGCTTTTAAATTTCCACTGAAGGATATATCTTTCATAAGCGTAATGGAGGGCTTCCCATAATCGCAACGCTTGGCGATCGCAATAACACCTTGCACCTTAGACGCCGCTGTCTGTCAGACGTCTACTTAATTTTCGTCTGGTATTTTTCGAGACGGTTACCCCACCATCTTCCGGTGACTTATGTGTATATTTACGTGGCTTTTCCTCTAAGTTGCCTCTAACGACACCCACGGGAAACAATACGGTGATTAATTCCTGCGCCGATGCCACACGGTGGTAATTACATGCAATTTAATCACAAACGCCTCTCACCAATGCACCCGAGGTTTATTGACAGTGACTCCATTAACTGTCTCTAACATTCTTTCACAAAGGAATGACACGACAGATCCAAAAGCACCGACAATGACTAATAAAACGCATAACGAACGTGAAAAAAAAACAACAGTAAGGTACATGGTCAGTGTTCAACAGAGCGGGACAGCCTTATGTCCGTGAGTCACGCTGAATCACACCCGGGTCACCAAATTACCGAATGTATACGGACATTTAAGGGTAGGTAAAGTGTTCAGATCTCTGTCGACCCCAACATTATGTGTACCGTCGTTAGAGCTTACTACGTCAAAGCTACATTTATTAGTACGAAACTCCTCCACGGAGTTCTTCAAAAACCTGACATTGTCTGAAACTACCTGTGTGGAGGGATTGGATGTCTAAAAGTTAATGAATTTCGAGAGGAATTTTTACTAAATTACGCAATATTTCTGTGCAAGGGCCTTCTGTGTCATTTAAATTACATCTTCGCGTATTTTCCCAAAACTGAGGTCTGCCTGAGACAGATGTCTAGGAAATTAAGCTTTTTCGACCCACTTTTCAACGATGCCCATTTGAGGCAACATAACAGGTAATGACCTATCCCCGATCCATCCGTGTTAAGGAAAGCATATTGAAACTCTTAAAAATGGATGGCAAGTGTCTATTTGCGAAAATAATCGGTTTCAATAGTTACAAACAACACGGATATTATATGGTAACCCTACGCAAAAATAATTCATTACAATCACCTGATCCCGCGTGGCTTTGCACGTTGACATTCAACGCTAATGGCCGTAACGAAACTACATATTTCGTGAGACACGATCTCAGATAACAACGCGTAGAGAAGGAAGTAGCGATATGGGTTTCAAGAGATATTGGATCTGTGAGCAGAGGTTCTGATAAGAATAAGTAAATAAATCTTCACGCAATTCGTAATACAGGGGTGGATAGAGGTCTAGTCTATACAATTAAGTCCCTTTTGACCCACCTTCCACCGAAGATATTTTCGGGACAACGTGACAGGTGGTGAGCTCGTCACCGTCTTTATGTCAAAGCCAACGATATAATTCGTACATAAGTTTTTGAAAAACCCATGGGTAAGAGCCTGCCACTTGGGGATCGAACTTGGGTCTCTTGACTCGAAATTCCGACCACCCAACCACTCCGTACTTTAAGTACCCTAAGTAACTTTAAAAATTACGCAATTTTTTATTGATTTTTTTTAATTACAACTGACACGGCCGGGATTCAAACCCGCGACCTCTGCTCTCTCGAAAGGATTTGATATTATAACGGATCGGCAAACGGTTTGATACATTATAGTTCTTAGTAGTATCGTCTAAGACGTTGCTGCCCGTCACCTTTTTGCTTAATTATAAATAAAATAAATATCTACACGCCATTCCCAATGCTTAATTATGGCCTGGTATTTTTCTAGATGGTTATCAGTTATTAGTGCTTTTACGTCTGTCGCATATTTTGTTATGCGACAGACGTAAAAGCACTATGGAGTTGAATTCTTAAGCCATTGTCGTATGTACTGCTATCCTTAAAAAAAAGGCATCGACGTAGTTATGAAGCGAAGTCTACGTATGTCTGAACATGCATAAAATCAAATTCAAATAAAATAAAAGCAGAGGCCGAGGCTAATGTTGATCACCACAGATGTGTCGAACATACAACAAAGAGTACAAATATAAATATATCTTCACGCCATTCCCAGTACAGGGATAGACAGAGGTCTAGACAATTAAGTATTTTCGACAAACCTTCCACTGAAGACAGTTTTTGGGACAACAAGAGAGGTGGTGAGCCCGTCGCCGTCTTTATGTCCAAGCCAACTAAATAAATCGTACATAAGTTTTTGAATATACCCATTGGTACCTGCCTAAGGGGATAGAACTAGGATCTCTTGTCGCGAATTCCGATCACCTAACCACTCAGCTATTGTGGCTATTAAAACAAAGAGTGCACGAAAATATGTAAACATTTTAACATAGTGGCTAATTAGCGTGTTTTAATGCTTCACAAATGAGCCAATTCGAAGCGGCATCACCTGGCTTCACATGCATTCATCTTCAGATTGTAACAGTGCTTCTGAATCCTACTAGAAAAAGTCATACACAAACAAGACACAAAGTTTTTGTTTTCTAGGCGATAGATAAAAAAATTTGCTAATCACACAAATTACGAACCTGTTATTGGCAATAAGCAGTTAAAGATTATTATGTTACAAATTTGTAATGTGCTGTTGATTCTATAACAATAAAAAAAAATAACAATACTATCCACAACATGATATATTTCTCTCACAAATGCAATCCAATGCACCATTGTCTATTCAATAAAACATATTTGCATACTAATACTGAATAATAATGTTCTTGCAGTATGTTTGTATGTTAAAAATGGCATAACTATTAAAATAGGTAAGTTCTTGGCTGCAAAATTATATTTGGTAAGATATTCTTGAGTTATTCAAGAGTGAGAAGAAATTTTTTCACAGAAAACATATCACATGGATGTATGATGAATACTTGAGTGGAGTAAAAGCAAGAAGTGAAAAAAATTTCCAATGCGCCATGTTTAATTGAAATTGGTTATATCTTGAAAACTTATTTCTTCAAATCATGTACAAATAGGCACTTTTAATCTACATAATAAAGTAAATATTATGTAGATTAAACGATATTTTATATTGTATATTTGAACTATGATTAATTATAAATAATAACAGAAGAAAACCGAGTTTTAATTTATTTTATATGCGAGCGGTCTCGTGACTTGCATTCTCATGATCACCCAACCAATTGGCTATGGTGACTAATCAACAACTATTTTTAATAATTAATAATTTAAATATAAAAATAATATTTATTGTGAGTCTACCTCAGAAAATTGATATTAGGAACTATTGCAATCCCTCCATTCATTATTTTCCAGTAACTATGCTAGAGTTAATTTTATTAACTGGCGTAAGTTGGTATGGCAGTGATCATGCGTTCGAATCCTGCCCATAACAATTGATTTATTAATTTATTAGAGAGTCACGATAGCAGAGTGGTTGGGTGGTCGGAATATCGAGTCGAGAATCTCGAGTTCAATCCCCAGGTGGCAGGCTCGTACAATGGGTTTTTCAAAAAAAAGCTTATGTACGAATTATATCGTTGGCTTGGACATAAAGGCGGCGGCGACGGGCTCACCAGCTGTCACGTTGTCCCGAAAATATCTTTGGTGCAAGGTGGGTCAAAAGGGACATAATTGTCTAGACTAGACCTCTGTCTACCCCTGTATTGGGAATAGCATGAAGATATTTTTTTAATATTTTTTTTAATTTAATAACTTTTACTATTTAGGCAGTCCATGAAAGATTACAGAACCAACATTTTCTTCTAGTGTTAGGAGCTTTTGCCAACTTTCCTCTTTGCCTTTTAGACTGTTTCTTCCAGATAAATAGTCTGCCTAATATGAAAAGAATAGTTGAAGTAGAAGTTCCATATCTCTAGCTCCAGAGATTACAAATTACAAGCAGAAAACAAAATTTTCATTTAATTAAATTATTATAGATATACTAACAGTAAGTTGATCCGAGACGCATTGTTTTATATATGTTTTATGTATGTCAAAAAGCGAAGATTCATAATTTGCTGAATTAATAAAAACAATATTTTTCAATTCATCATTGGATATCATTATTTTAAAACAAGAAGTAGATAAACAGGAAACTAAGCAATAACAATCTTTAGGAGAATTTTGTATTGTGTCAGGCAAACAAAAACTAGCGAACAAATACCACATCATTATGTTCACACAATTCAAACAAAATGAAGAATATCCATAACAAAACTGTGTCCATTCACATCGATTGTTCTAGTTGCACTAAATATACTAAACACATGATTATGATTGTTAGGCAGTCATGCCAATGGCAAGGCCTTGCATTTTTAATTGTGAAGTAACATCCATTGTTTCAATGTTAACATTAGTTGTTACACTTTTTTTGCTGGTTACTCATCAGGTCATTGCTTATAATTCTTATTGGGGTAGACTAAGGCATAGTATATAATAATATAATCTCATCAATTCCTGCTTGTATATGAAGTTGTTACCATTTTCCTCATAAGTTTGTTTTAGATGAGTTATCGAAAAGTCTTAAAAGTGTAATGACTAATTATACACAATAGATTAAGCATCTCCAAACTTACTGGAAATGTGGTTCTGTCATGATAATCTAACACTCCCTTTCTTTACTCTGGCGTTATATGATGCAACAAAGCAAAAAGCCATGAAATATTTAGCCATGATTTATAAAATATAAGATATGCATGTAAATGCCTATTACATATACTGCCCTAATCCTATAACTTAACTGTATGACAATTTTTTTAATCTGTCTAGCCATTTTGGCATCATTAAGGCATAAATACAGTGACAATAATGTTATATTTAAATAGAATTGATAGCACAGAAAACAATGATGCAAATTAAACAAAGTAAGAAGGTAAAAATAACCAATATCATGTAGCACAAATAACATAGTTAAGCAACAGCAATATATATGACTGTATTCAACAACACATAAATTGTGCTAATTCCAAATTTAAGTAGCAAAAGCACTTGTTGTTGCACCTAGGCTTGAAAAATGTAAAAAAAGTGGTGGTCTGCATTGACCCTTCTGGGAATTGAACCTGGGAGCTGTCTATCCAGATACAATAGTTGTTTCACTGCTGTGAAACAACGCATTTCTGCTGAGTGTAGAAGTGTACCAGGGAAAGTCAAGTGTGACATCATCAGAATGAATCAAACTATATTAGTCGACTTTTATCAAACTATTTTGAGCAGCAATTGCCTAATGGTTTAGGGTGCGGACTGCAAAATATGACATTGCAGTTTCGGGCCCCACCATACAACTAACGTTGTGTACCAACACCAGACACAAGCATTACAGCTTAGTTGGAGTGCTTAACAGTAATACTGGTAATATTATATAGCCATGCTAGTATTCTTTTTTCTTAAAAAAAACATTAACACTGATTTATGTAAAATATAAAAAATATAATAATATAAAAATATCTTGACGCACTTCCCAATACAGGGGTAGACAGAGGTCGAGTCTAGACAATTAAGTCCCTTCAACCCACCTTCCACCGAAGATATTTTCGGGACAACGTGACAGGTGGTGAGCCCGTCGCTGTCTTTATGTCCATGCCAATGATATTCGTTCATAAGTTTTTGAAAAACCCATTGATAGGAGCCTACCAACTGGGGATCGAACTCGGATCTATTGACTCGAAATTCCGACCACCCAACCACTCAGCTATCATGACTTATATCGCTGATTTATGATTAACACTAATTTAAGATTTAGCCCCATAGTGGTGCAATAAGTCCAGAAAATATGGTTCAATAACTCCACAGAATTACAAAACCAACACAAAGCAAACCAGCGATGGAAAAATGTGTTTCAAATGTTTAATATCTGGTACATTGATTGACAATTCTCTTTTCAAATGTAGCATTTGTAGTAAACTCTTCTTACAAAAGAAGCTTATGCCCCTATCAAGAGAGGCCATAAACCAAAAGAGAAGAAGAAGCCTATGCCCTGTAGAGAGCTTTCATGAGCTCTCTATCTCATTTTGTTTTCTTATGTATTTTAACATGTAATGTTGACATGTTAAATTAAGGGCTTAATACTGGAATCCTCGAAAATTAGACCTTTGTCATGATATAAATTATGTACAAAATGTCAGGTAGAAAAATTAATAGAAAAGAAAAAGAAAAACTTAATGAAATTGATTTTTGAGAAATTTTTTATGAGGGCTAGAAAGCCTTTTGAGTATAAGAGTTTATGATCTACTAAAGACAAAAGAAATATATAGAGATATAGGTTAAAGGCATTGTAGTTAGATAATGGTATTTTGGTTTCTGCCACACACCTAATGCATTATATACTATTTTGATATAGAATGACGAATTTTTGTTTGATTGTAAATGGTTATTATAATTAAACTACAAATGTATAGTTTTTATTATACACAATATAGCGATAATTTGTAAAAATACCATAAACTCTTTTTTATTATATATTTATCTGTTATATGACGTAAGGCAATAAAAATAAAATGTAAAATAATAACTGCTTTGTCTTAAGTTTGTAAAAGTAATAACATGGGTGTGTTCCCATAACAATATATTTTTCGAAAATGCCAAATAATGTTAAACGTTATATTAATTATATTAAAAGAGGCGCGGTAACGCGTCAGACGATTAAATTTTAGAAATCTACCTATTTCCCAGCTCTTCAATCGTAATTAATGTGCGACCTACCAAGTTGAATATATCTAATTTATCGTTGCTATTTACCCGCAACTCGCTCAGATCAATGTCTTACCAGTTAACAATTTATTATTGTAGTGATTAGAAGAAAAAATAAAGTTTAGAAAGGTCCCCTACCTTGTATACATCGCCATAAGTGCCCGAACCGATTCGCTGCACCAACTCGTACTCATCTTGTGGATTTCTACGCGATATATCCGAACTTAAAACACCACCACTATGCGCCATAATCACTAGCGTGCACTAAACTAACATTTATTTACACTTTCATCTCATTATTCACATAATTGTCGCACAAAACGTCGTGAAATTAATTATTTTTACAACACAAACTAGACATCTCTCTCTTTGCCTCAACTGACGTCTGTTGTCACAGACTATTTCAAAATAGTATAAAATGTCATCATGTCAGGTTCGTCTAGTTCCATGTCACGCCCAAATGTCGACATGGTAGAGTAAATTCTCTATGCCCGAAATAATGAACGGAATGTCTGCTTACTATATTTTACACATATTCTGATTTTTTAAAATGTTCATATAATTGTTTGTAAGCATTTTCAATTTACAACAATTTTCAGTCATTAATTGTAGAATGTACTCAGTCATTACATGGAATGTGTTTAATCTTTACAATTTGCATAAAATGGTGTTCCTGGTTATAACAGGTCGGGGACAAAGTTTTTTCACATTTTTTAAGAAAATTCACAACATTTTTAATGTAGTTTACTTACATTTAACTAAAGTATGTAGTAGTATCGTGCTGGCAAGCGCAAGTGTTGGACGTCCCCCACAAGATGGAGTGACGTTCTGCACAACATTGCGGGAAATCGATGGATGCCGGTGGCTCGGGATCGTTCTCTATAGAAATCTTTGGGGGAGGCCTATGTTCAGCAGTGGACTTTTGATAAGCTGTAAAGAAAGAAAAAAGTATGTAGATACAATTTTGTTCGATAACTTTTTGCCATCTTGTAGGTAGGTACATTATCCCAGTACCATAAAAATTTTGGGGCTCCTGATCAAAATACCGCGACATTTGGTTTTGGCAGTCCTCTCCTTATGTTAACCTGACATTGCCTAAAGAATTCTGAAGAAACCGAAACAGGTGGAAATCTGAAGATGCGAGGTTAGGATTATACGGCGGATGCATTAACACCTCCCAGCCAAGCTCTCTTAATTTTTGCTGAGGGGCTATGGTGAGGTCTAGCGTTATCATGATGAGAAAACCACATCCCTTCTGTTGATTAACTCCGGCCGCTTTCTCTCAACATCTTGCTTTAATGCGATGCAATGGTCCAGCACGCATGTTGCAAGTTAACCCAGGTTTCGCCACAGTGGGGCGCTATGCCGGGTAACCTCGGAAGGCCTCGGGCGTGTCATGGATCACGTCTCGCGGCGCCTCGAGACCGAGGATTGTTGGCCTAAACGCCCGCAGCGCTTGAGCTTCATCTCAAGCGCTGGCATCGCCGTGACGAGCTGAATGGCTGACGGGCAATTCAGTCGATAGTGTTGCCCCCGTCAGGGAACCGGCCAACCCCCTGACGGGTGAAGTGCTATTTATCGCAGGCTTGTCCAAGCAAGAGGGCTCTACTTGTGATGGACTTAGTATTACCCTCCTACACGTGGGATTAAATATGGAAAAAGACCAAAAAAATAAATGTATCTAATTGTAAGTGAAGAAGAAAAGATGCAATCCGCTTCTGAATCAGACGCATGCTTACGAAGTGTCTCGGTAGGTTCTTTTAAGACCGGCAGCCGAGGTGTAAAAAACCGAGGACCGAAGATAAGACGGATAAATCAGGGCAACGCGTTGTTGTCAAGCGATAGTGAAGCATTGGCAAGTCCAACACCTTCGATAAGAGATTAGGGTACAGAATATTTGCTGAACCCAAGCGAAACGAACCGATTCAAAATGCCTAGGAGGTGGAAAACGTAGCTCACCTGAAATAAATCGCGCTGCCTTAGGTCCGTTGATAGACAAAATAGATGAGCGAACAGCTGTAGCTCTGAATAAACAAGTTACAGAAGACGTAGGTGTCATAATTATGGTTGCCACAAAGTCAAGAAACCTAGAAGGTACCTTCCAGCGTGCCTTGAAAAAAGTGGCATCATCTATTAAGATGGCGGTAAAAGCACTTCACGCCAGGTCGTGTTATAAAGAGACATCAGTATTGCAGGCACAGAACATATGATTGCAATGCGAGATTGCAGAACTTCAAAACGAAATCGCAGAACTTTACCAAGAGGTAGCACTCTCTTTCCCCCCACCTTCCTGTGATAAAGCATCGCAGCAATCAAACTTGCCGTTAACTTCAACCTCACAGTTACCATTTAGAGGACTTACAAGAAAAATAATGAGACAAGTGAGAATTATGGTAAGCGCAAGACTAGAAGCTATTGAAGAGAGACTTCTTCCCGAGAAGCGCTGTCGTCCGCCGGTGGCTGCAGATATGCGCAGTATATCGACAGCTGTTACGATAGGAATGAAACATCCACAAAAGCCTGGGCCTTCGAAGGAAACACCAAGCTCCAACATTCACAAGAAGAAGACGGTCAATAGTCCGGTCACGCATCCCGAGCCCATGGAGGAAGAATGGACTGAGGTTAAAAAACGTGGTCGGAAGCAGAAACAGAAGGCTCGGAATACAAACGCCATTAGCAGTGGTGCTGACAGAAAGGCTAGCCAGTGTAAGCCTAGAAAGCTACGTCCTCCCAAGTCTGGGGCTGTGGTTATCACACTGCAGCCCGGATCCGAGGACAGAGGAATTACATGCGCCAAAGTTCTGGCACAGGCTAGAGAAAAAGTACCTCTCTAGCCTCGGAGATGGAGGCCGCATCCTTGAGGTGCCAGGAGTTACAAGCGGTGATAAGGCCGACAGTCTAGCAAAAAACTAAAGGAGATGCTCCCAGAGGAAATGGTTAAAGTCTCCAGGCCAACAAAATGTGCGGAGTTACGAATCTCTGGTCTAGATGATTCCATTAATGTGAACGATCACTGCTGTAGCACGCCAAGGTGGCTGTTCAATGGAATCTATCAAATCAGAGGAGATGGCCGTAATTCCACGGGGACAGGTACCGTCTGGGTAAGTTGCCTTGTAGTCGCCGCTAAGTAGGTATGGAAGTAGGCACTGGAGGACTGGGTGACCATGACTGGATTGACACTACTCAGTCAAGGTTCAGCGAATGCTTGCTATAGCAGGGGGATCTATTGTAGATCTCTCGATATCTTCTGCTGCTATTGCTGGTCGTGTGGAAAATTGGAGGATACTACAAACCTAGGAAGAGGAGACACTATCGGACCACAGATATATTCGGTTCGACGTCTCTTCTTCTGAAACCTTAGGCACTACAGGCATTCCCCATGGAAGCGTATGCAAGTATGCCTCGAACCAGATTCCAACCACACCGACGCCAGTTGTACTGGTAGTCCCCAGAGATTGGTGGCCCGACGAGAGTACACGAGGTGTCGCAGGAGGAGCCTCAGTGATCACTCTGGTGACGACCAAGTGTACCAGGTAAAGCGTAAAATCCTGAAGGCGGCCATTAGAGAGGCTAAGATACAATCCAGAAACGAGCTCCTAAATACCCTTAGCCAGGTCCCGTGGGGGCGTCCATATAAAATGGTGAGGGAGAAGGTTCGCCCCTGGACGAATCCGCTTACAGTGAACTTTCCAACCCAGCTTTCGAGAAGAAGTGATTGCCACTATATTCCCAATTTGGGCGAACTGGACACCGCCGTGTATGACATCAAAACTAGAGCTCGATGAAGCAATCGAGGATGTTAAAGTACCCCATTTATCCCAGGCGGAGCTAAGTGCGGTCCTCCTTGAACTAAGAAATAGGAACAAGGCCCCTGGACCTGTTGGCATTCCACGCCGTGCCTGGATCTTAGCTCTCAATGTATTGGGTGATCGATTACTTAGCCTCTTTGACGCTTGTCTGGAGTCGGGTCGGGTTCCCTTTCAGTGGAAGATGGGCAGACTTATCCTGATCAAAAAGCATGGATGGCCCGTGGATTCATCCTCTGCCTACCTCCAATAGTTTTGCTTGATGAGGTCGACAAAATGTTTGAGCGTGTCATATCTAATGTAATGTGTGGCTCAAGTTATTGATAGAATAGCTTTGTTGGGACTGAATGTGGCTCTAAATAAATCTGAGGTTATCTCATTTAACAGGCCTCGGAAAGCGCCGCCGCAAGGGTCTCAAGTAATTGTTGCTAATGCCCGTATCGAGGTGAAGTCGAAGAGAAGAAGCTTGACAGTCGTTGGAAATTCCATGACCATTTCAAATCCTTAGCCCCACGCCTAATGGCAGTGACAGCTGCTTTAAAGCGCCTCCTCCCCAATCGGTGGACCTGATGTTAGCAGCCGATGTCTGTATCTGGGTGTGATACGGTCCATGGCTCTTTATGGGGCTCCCATCTGACCGGACACCTTAACGGAGAAAACCATTGCACTTTTGAGAAGGCCTCAGAAGACAATAGCTATCTGTGTCATACGCAGATACCGCACTATCTCCTACGAGGCAGCCTGTACATTCACAGGTTCCCCTCCTTGGGATTTGGAGGCGAAGGTTTTAGCATATTTATACCAGCTACGTATGGCTACGATCTCGAACCAATGAACATGCGGGGAGAACTGTTTTTGACTTTGCCTTAGCATATGATTCGGAGTAAAGTGCCTATCATGTGCTCATTGCGGTCGCGATATGCAGGCCACCGCCGTGTGTGACACTATAGGTCGGCTGATTGGGAAGGGATGCGGTCTTTCTTTGCATCCTACCCATGGGAGCAGGTTTGCTTCTCGCTAGATAGTCCCGACGCCGTTGCAAATTCTGTCGCCGATGTGGTGCTCCAAGGAATGGAACTCTTTGTTCTTTCCTCTGTGGTTCCCATCGGTGGTAGATCCATGCCTTGGTTTGGTAGCATCTGCAGAATGGCATCTCGCCAAAAGCAGCAGTGCTACCGGGCCTGGGTCAAAACTTCGGCATCGGGATTCAAAAACTTGCGTTTTTAAGAAGAAATACAACTCTGCCCCTAGGTCCTTCAAAAGAGTAGTTGCTGCAAAGTCTGTGCATATTGGCAGAATTGGCGAGAAACTGGTTCATTTTCCTTTGGTAACACGTGGGTTCTGGTGCCTCGCCAAGGCTGTCCAAGGGTATTTCAGTCAGCCATCCAGCCATCCCATAACGCAAAAGAGAAAGCCGATCTTCTAGGTTTTCTTTTTACGTCCACCTCGACTCTCGATGATGGGGGGGACTCACCTCCGACCATCCCGTACAGTGAGTGCTCTATGCCGGACATCCGGTTTTTTCAGAGCTCAGTGCGCAAAGCACTCCTCTCCCTAGACATCCAGAAGTCGAGTGGGCCCGATGGTATCCCCCCTCTTGTGCTGAGGATGTGTGCTCCAGAGTTGGCACCGGTTCTAACGCGTCTTTTTCGGTACTCCTACTCTCAATGCATTGTCCCGATGACATGGAAAACAGCTTTGGTGCACCCGATCCCTAATAAAGACGACCGTTCAGATCCGTGCAACTACAGACCGATCGCCATCACCTCCATGTGGATGTGGCGATGGCTGGATTGGCACGTGGTGTTTTTCGCGTGTCTGTAGAGAAAAAAATATGTATATTTGAGAAGAAGTTTAGTGAACCAACGTAGACGTGCGGTAGTATGCGAAAGCGTTCCCGATGTCCGACATTGGGACGTTGAGAAGAAAATCGTGGGGTTTTAGCCGGTAGGAGTCCGGCATAACCCTTTCGCCGTATTGGTGTAAGGGTATCCATGAGGATTTCCCCACAAAAAAAAAGGTTTCGCCACAGTCTGTGAAGCCTGACCGGCTTTTGACCACAACCATTTTTGCACATTCTTGTCGTACGTGATCCACTTTTCATCACCAGTTATTAGCTTTTTCAAAAATGGTTCGGTTTCATTACATCGTAATAAAGAATCACAAATCATTAGGTTTCTTTCAGTGAGCTCGTGAAGTACCCAAATATAGAGCTTTGTTGTGTACCCAGTTTTTTTTCAAATGCGGTATAACTGTTTTGTGGTCAATACTCAGTTCTTCAGCTACGTCGTAGCTACTGATATACCGATCTTGCTCCACTTTTACAAAAATGGCATCCATCTTATCCGCAATAGAGCGACCACTGCGACGTGCATCTTTGACATCGAAATTTTATCATCAGAAAACGCTTAAACCAAATTTGTGCTACTCTCACATACACTGCACTAGGTCCTTAAACATCGCAAATTTTTTTCGCGGCTTGCGTTGTATTTTTACCTTTTTTGTAGTAAAATTTTAAAATGTATTGAATTTCTTCATTACATTCACTCCTCTTGACAGTACGAATTTGAATTTGGAATTACCTTCTTTAAAATTTAAACTATTAATGATACCAAAACCAGCCAGATACAAATAGTATAGGCAAAGAGATTTTATTACATACTGTAATGCGTAAAGACTTTCTCCCCAACCTATTAGAATGGAAGAAAAATGTTTCCAGAGGTAGACAGAGGTCTAGTTTAGACAATTAAGTCCCTTCGACCAACCTTCCACCGTAGATATTTTTTGGACTACGTGACAGCTGGCGAGCCTGTCGCTATCTTCGTGTCCAAGCCAATGATATAAATCGTACAAAAATTTTGAAAGAATCCATGGGTACGAGCCTGCCACCTGGGGATCGAACTCGGGTCTCTTGACTCAAAGTCCGATCCCAAAACACTCGGCTGTCGTAACTTTTCTTGTTCTTGTATAGTTTTTAGACGAAAATTTTGCATATGGTGATTTGCATGGTACCGCTCGACAAAGATCTTATCCTCGGTACGTTTTGATGGTAAAAGAATAAACGATACTGGCACACTTCTGGGATTCAGAAGTTTGTCCAGGGGCAGCTGTTGTTGCAGGAAAGCAGGCGGCGACTCCAGAACCACAGTTCTATAGCATCCGAAACTCGCAGTTTTTAGAAATGAACATTTGGAATGAATATCTTAAGACAACGAAACTTGACATCAATGATGGCAAGAAAAAATGTTAGGAAGAATCACGGCAGACCCATAGGAATCGCATGTTTTGTGCAGCGGAAGAAGTGTGTATATCTACTCTACAGTATATGTAGAGTAGATATACAGTCATATATAGAGATGTATATACACCTTCCTGAAAGTTATCCTGATGTTAATAAGGGTATTAAGATGAACGAAGTTGTCAATAAGGGCAGTAAGAGAAGTTGAAATAAGCTGCAGAAGGTTTTCATACAAAAGCACTGGCTGAAAAAGTATGTGTAAAAGTGTAGAATAGAAACGAATATGGTGTGACTGTTCCAATAAAATCAGCAGTATAATAACTCTATTATGACAGAAAAGCCTGTGCGCTGGTACAGAAGAACCTGTCCCTATGTTCAGCGACTGTTAGTTACACAAGGCTATCCAAGCAGTGGGCACAGCTTGCATAGCCTTGTGTCATAACTACCTGTCTATTAGTATTTTATCTTGATAGCTGTTTACAGAAGCTGAAAGTGATGAAGTTGGGCTGAAAGGTGCTCTGGGAATGAAATTGGGGCATGTAAAAGTGAATTGTGTGATGTATGCTGATAATACAGTGCTAATTGAAATTTAACTATTGCACTTTTGAGAAGGCCTCAGAAGACAATAGCTATCTGTGTCATACGCAGATACCGCACTATCTCCTACGAGGCAGCCTGTACATTCACAGGTTCCCCTCCTTGGGATTTGGAGGCGAAGGTTTTAGCATATTTATACCAGCTACGTATGGCTACGATCTCGAACCAATGAACATGCGGGGAGAACTGTTTTTGACTTTGCCTTAGCATATGATTCGGAGTAAAGTGCCTATCATGTGCTCATTGCGGTCGCGATATGCAGGCCACCGCCGTGTGTGACACTATAGGTCGGCTGATTGGGAAGGGATGCGGTCTTTCTTTGCATCCTACCCATGGGAGCAGGTTTGCTTCTCGCTAGATAGTCCCGACGCCGTTGCAAATTCTGTCGCCGATGTGGTGCTCCAAGGAATGGAACTCTTTGTTCTTTCCTCTGTGGTGCCCATCGGTGGTAGATCCATGCCTTGGTTTGGTAGCATCTGTAGAATGGCATCTCGCCAAAAGCAGCAGTGCTACCGGGCCTGGGTCAAAACTTCGGCATCGGGATTCAAAAACTTGCGTTTTTAAGAAGAAATACAACTCTGTCCCTAGGTCCTTCAAAAGAGTAGTTGCTGCAAAGTCTGTGCATATTGGCAGAATTGGCGAGAAACTGGTTCATTTTCCTTCGGTAACTAGTGGGTTCTGGTGCCTCGCCAAGGCTGTCCAAGGGTATTTCAGTCAGCCATCCAGCCATCCCATAACGCAAAAGAGAAAGCCGAACTTCTAGGTTTTCTTTTTACGTCCACCTCGACTCTCGATGATGGGGGGAACTCACCGCCGACCATCCCGTACAGTGAGTGCTCTATGCCGGACATCCGGTTTTTTCAGAGCTCAGTGCGCAAAGCACTCCTCTCCCTAGACATCCAGAAGTCGAGTGGGCCCGATGGTATCCCCCCTCTTGTGCTGAGGATGTGTGTCCAGAGTTGGCACCGGTTCTAACGCGTCTTTTTCGGTACTTCTACTCTCAATGCATTGTCCCGATGACATGGAAGACAGCTTTGGTGCACCCGATCCCTAATAAAGACGACCGTTCAGATCCGTGCAACTACAGACCGATCGGAAGATATTTTAGGAACAACGTGACAGGTGGTGAGTCCGTCGCCGTCGCCGTCCAAGCCAGAGTTATAGTTCGTACATAAGTTTTTTAAAAACCCATTGGAACAAGCCTGCCACCTGGGGATCGAACTCGGGTTATTTGACTCGTCATTCCGACCACCCAACCACTCGGCTATCGTGACGTTTAAAATAACTTTAAAATTGCTAGATGTATAAATTTTTATTTGAAAATCCAATTTAAGCTGTGGAGTATAATATTTAGTAAAACATATATAGTTTGTTGTTGTCATGTTAAGAGTTAACAAAACATAATTTAGCCAGGACGCTATTCTGGTAAGGTCTTTTTCAGCGAATCCACGAACTTCCCATGTGTCACAAGTAAAAAACATTTGCAGTATCATCTGCGTAGGAAAATATGTGGCCATGTGCGAGTTTAGATCACATAGGTTGTTAATATACAATAAATATGAAGTTGGGCCCAGCACACTTCCCTGCGGAACGCCAAAACTGTTACTAGCTTCATCGCTTTTATATTGTCCTATTTTGACACTTTGTGTACGATCTGTAAGATAGTCTTTAAAAAGTGATAAAGGAAATCCTTTTATTCCATTTATCTCTAGGTTACGAATTTGGATGGGAACAGACACCGTAGCAAAGGTGTTTTTTAGATCAATAAACACTGAAAGACATTTTTTTACCATGATCTAGCTCATCATTGGGGGTCAGGGGGGTCATTGTAGAAGCGTGCTCGTCGCGACCCCTGCCAGCCCTTTTCAGGGCTGCAATTCTACACAGCTGCGCACCCATGCCAAAGAGGGTTAGGGCGTCCCCCCAAGGCGACGCACACCAGTTCGTCCCCGTTGGTGTGGAATGCAGCGAGCAAAGCGGCGATGGGGACCGCCACCCGTCACGCACAGCCCGACACGGCGGAAGGTGGAGAAGGAGTGCAGATTTGGCACGTGGAATGTTAGAGGAGGCATGAGAGATAAGACGAATGAGTTGATTGAAATAATGAAAGAAAGAGAATTAGATATCGTGTGTTTGTCGGAGACCAAGCGGAAGGGAAGCGGTACTGAAGAGCTCCCTGGCGGGGCGTTAGCTCTATGGTCCGGAGTCCCGGAAAGCGAGAGCGCCTGCCAGGGAGTGGGGGTGCTGCTGTCGTCTCGGTTGGTCGATGTTATGACTGAATATAAGGATGTGAACTCGAGACTTCTCTGGGTTCGCTTTAAATTGGGACTGACAAAGTTATTTCTTTTGGCTGTTTATGCGCCGGTAGCTTCGTCGTCCAGAGCTGAGCTGGAGGAGTTTTGGGAGAATGTAAGAGAAGTTCTAGACTTGGTTACAGGAAACAAAAGAATTGTTGTATGTGGTGATTTGAATGGATGGGTTGGTACCGCTCGGCCAGGGTACGAGTCGGTGCTTGGAATGTTTGGCGATAAAAGGGTTAACGATGTTGGCAAGCTTATACTGGCTGTATGCAAGGAAAAGGGTCCTCTTGTGACAAACACTATGTTTAGTCACAAGAAAATCCATATGTATACTAGAACAAGAGAGAATGAGAGAAGTATGATCGATTTATTCCTGGTGGATGACCGACTGCGAAAACAGGTGATGGATACGCGAGTGTTCCGGGGTGCTGACCTGGGAACGGATCACTATCTAGTGATTACTAGATTTAGGGTCTTTTCCGGGGTTGACGCCACCGGACGGCGATACCAGAACCACAGTCGGTCGGTAGCATCCGAAGCTGGAAGCTTCAGGAAGCGGACACTAGGGATAAATATCAAGCAAGGGTAGCCGAAAAGCTGGACAGCATTGGTGTCAGGAAAGAATGTGTGGAAGTATTATGGCAGAGCCTTAGAGATGGAATGGTTAGTGCAGCGGAAGACGTGTGTGGAACTGTGAAAAGAGGTAGTAGTAAAAAGAGTGATGCATGGTGGAATGACGAAGTGAAAGAAGCTGTAAATAAGAAGAAGAAAGCATGGTTAGACTACTTGGCCTCTAGTAATGATAAGGATATGAGAGAAAAGAGGAAAGATAGATATAAGCTCCAGAAAGTTCACACGAAAGCATTGATTGAGGAAGTGCGTGAAAGGAGTAGAATGGAAGCGGACGTAAGGTTGTCGCACAACTTCAAGGAGAACTCAAACTCTTCTGGAAAGAGGTTGGAAGGACCCGGAGTGGTGCGACAGCCTTAAGAATGAATAAAGTGCTTTCGGGAACCAATGACGTCCTCTCAGAAAAATCGGACGTCATGCAGCGATGGAGCGAATTTTATAGAAAGATGTATGCGTGTGATGATCTTAGTGAGGGATCCGGGGGTGACGCCGTGACTGGTACGCCAGACTCGGACCTCGATGACACTGAGGTCATCAGTATGAAAGAGATTGAATGTGCGATTAGAAGTTTGAAATGTGGTAAGGCTGCGGGACTAGACAGAGTTACTGCTGAAATGGTCAAGTATGGTGGGCCACGCGTCTGGGACAGCTTTCATCTGCTGTGCAATTAGTGCTGGCGAACGGGGGCTGTTCCGGATGGTTGGCGATCCGCGGTCATTGTGCCTTTATATAAAGGTAAAGGTTCACATTATGACTGCGGGTGCTATCGGGCGATCAGCTTGACCAGTTTAGCAAGTAAAGTTTACTCGAAGGTTTTGACACGTAGGATGCAAGATAAAACGGAAAGATTTCTATGGGAGGCACGGATCAAACGTTTTCTCTCCGCATGATCACGAAGAAGCTTCTGGCTGCTAACCAGAAGATTTTCTGTGCTTTTGTGGATCTTGAGAAAGCATTTGATAAGGTTGTAAGGAAGAAAATGTGGGAACTGTTGCCGGGGTATGGTGTGGATGGTCGATTGCTAAGGGCTGTGCAGTCACTTTACTGTGACTGTAAAGCCTGTGTGCGGGTAGGGCATGACCTGTCACCTATGTTTAGCGTCCAAACGGGCGTAAAACAGGGTTGTGTCATGTCTTCCTGGCTGTTCATACTGTATCTCGACAGCTGTTTACAGAAGCTGAAAGATAGCTGTTTGGGTGTGAAATTGGGTGACATAAAAGTAAATTGTCTGCTATATGCTGATGATGCAGTGCTTATTGCACCATCAGAGGCAGAACTGCTGGCATTAGTCACGTGTATGAAAGAAGAATGTGAAATTAATGGTCTCCGTTTGAATGCTAATAAAACTAAGGTTCTGGTATTTGAAAGGGACGAAGAAAGAATGAAGTGCGAAATTTGGGTAAATCAGGAATGTCTAGAACAGGTGAATGAAATTGTATACTTGGGGAGTGCGTTTAGCCGGGATGGAAGATGTGATTTAGATGTGGACAGGCGTGTCGCTGCCGGGAACAAAGTCAATGGTGCCCTGACTGCGTTAATCAAAAGGCAAGGCGTTGTGAAAAGTGCACGCCTTGCAATACATAACGCAGTGTTGGTACCGACTTTGTTATATGGCAGCGAAACCTGGGTATGCCAGAAGAAGCATAAAAGCAGGTTGAATGCAGTGGAGATGCGATCTCTTCGTAAAATGTGCGGCCTTACCATGGCCGACCGAAAGCGAAACGAAGAGATTCGCAATATGGCAGGTTTGAAAGATGTCCTTGTCACAAAAATTTATAAGGGCGTGCGTCGATGGTTTGGGCACGTTGAGCAAATGAGTTAAGACCGAATGGTGAAGAAAATATATAGCGCGAAAGTTAACATTAAAAGGTGTCGAGGTAGACCGAGACTAACTTTCGAAGACCATGTGAGTAAATTGCTCGAAGAGGGGAGGGTCAATATTACTCGGATACCTCGACGTGCATGTATGAAGATGAAGAATTTGAAAGAAGCGAAAGAGGTATGAAGGGATCGTGACACTTGGCGATCTGTTCTCTCTGGCTACCCCGTCAGGGATTGTGCGTGAAGATAAGTAAGTAACTAAGATTAATAATGTCTTTAACAATTTTATTAATCAGGTCAATAATGTCTTACTATTGAATATTAGTTCCAGAAAATGACATGTTTACACTTAATATTAGCAAACTCTAATCTTAGATCCGTTCGTGTGGTAATAGCATTAGAATCTGTCCCCTTGCTTTCTTCTGTAAAAGCCAACAAGGGACAAAAACCGTGAAGAAAAACAGTTGCGAGGTAACCACTTTAAAAATATCAGACTAGATGTTTGGTGCTACGCTTACCAACAATCGTGGCGACCATGGTAATTATCGGAATTACCTCTTGAACATTCATACATACATACATAAAGAAAGACGTCACATGCATTGCTCTCATCATAAGCCTAGCTCAGAATGGAATCAGAAACAACGACAGTACATACAAGTATAGTGTTTTTTTTTTAAAAGTCACGATAGCTGAGTTGTTGGATGGTCGGAATTTCGAGTCGAGAGACCAGAGTTCGATCTCCAGGTGGCAGTACCAATGAGATTTTCAAAAACTTATGTACGAATTTCATCGTTGGCTTGGACTCAAAGGCGGCGACGGGCTCACCACCTGTCACGTTGTCCCGAAAATATCTTCGGTGGAAGGTGGGTCAAAGGGACTTAATTGTCTAGACTTGACCTCTGTCTACCCCTGTATTGGGAATTGCGTGAAGACAATCAAAATCGTGTGTCGAATCGTGTGTACGCCACTCGTCCACGGACGTCGTCATATCGCCTCTTATACCTTGGAGCAGGCCGTCAAGTAAAACGAAAGACAATTGTTAAAATGGTATATTTATTACAATCCAATATCTCCGACCGGCATTCGTGTAACGTATTACAAAATTTGTTTATCGCCGACTCTACAATAATAACCTCTAACACTTTATTATAAAATTATATAATCTTTTGGTACAATCCATTTTAAGTGCACTTTAACAAACGTTACCACGTAAGTGACGT
Source organism: Sericinus montela (assembly GCA_029286605.1). Classification (NCBI taxonomy): domain Eukaryota; kingdom Metazoa; phylum Arthropoda; class Insecta; order Lepidoptera; family Papilionidae; genus Sericinus; species Sericinus montela. The sequence goes on from JAGSMR010000050.1 coordinate 3,380,177, forward strand.
AAAGGCTACATCTCACACTGGAAATTTACAATTTCACAATTTCCTACTACATTGATTTATAATGCGCATGCATTGTAATCTGGCAACATTAACTCTTGTACGAGAGAAACCATAGACAAGCTGTTTATATTTTGAAAACAATGTTCCACGAAAGAAAAACGTAGCTTTTTTTTAATGAAATATCAACTTTAGGTAGCATACAGTTAAAGTGAGTTATATTTATAAAAAAAGGAGTTTACAGTTTTTACTCTTCCTATCATTCTCCGATACAAGAAATAAATCATATGCGTATTGAACATATTATGATAAGTTTTACCTTCTCTGTTATGACCCAGAGGGAAGGTATTTAAGAAATATTTGTGATATGAACAAGTTAACATGAAAACATGTAGAACACATGTAACAAGCCAAATGATATTAAAAATGTACATCCACAGCGAAAGTAGAAAAAATTTAAAGATTTTATTGATTCCGTAATTATGCTTAAAGCTTGCTTTGTATAAGTATTACGGTACATATTTTGATATTAATTAGTTTTAATCAAATGCAGTTGTTACAATATACTAAAAGAAATTCTCTAATAGTTACATCAATAAGTTTTTTTTTTCAAACAGACAATACTTATAAAAGGTGTTAATATATTCAACGACATATAACATATTATATTGATAATATTAAGTCGATATTGCTTCTGATATTTTTATAAGTCACTTTGTACTTGCCTAAAATATTACCAGATAGTAAAACGATTAATATTTTTGTTTCAGTAACGTTAAATTCAACAGGATTTAAACTATTTGCAAGTTTTATACTTTATTTCTATTACCTTTTATATTGCCATATACATAAGAAGAACCTATTATATTTGAAAAATTGCCAGTCACACAAAGTATCGAAATGGTAGAGAAGGTAATTTAGTTTTCATTTATTTTATTGATTTTCTAGTAACTGAAGAAATTCACTTTGTGGCAACATTGAGATTAAAAACAATTTTGTATATTTTGTCATGTTGGCATTCCATACTGTGTATGTAATATAATCAAATTTTATTTAATAGAAAATCCATTCTTCATGCAGGTTGGTCATTTATTAATTTATAAATTATAACAAATTGCTTATTTTTTATTGCCCATCCATAAATACAGAATCCAGACAATTCATCAAAACCAGAAATTGTTTAGATTTAGAAACAAAGGTGATGTTTCTTAATTGATGATATTTTTATATATAATTACTATATAAATATTAATAATTCTTCCACCGATTTTTATACAAAACAATAACTTTATTTACAGGGAAAAAAGCCATATTTCGTATTATTTGGTAAAGGCGCTTTAAAGTAAGAAAGTTCAAAGACATATCAAAGAAAGTAATTAAAAATCATTGTAATAGAGTCGAAGTCTGAATAAGCAAATGAAATATGTTACAAGCAACTTTGGCACTTTACCGCGCTTTTAATTTTAAAACTTTTTAAATATACTTTTTTTATTATTTTTTTATTTGGAAGTTAAACATCTTCGATAGATAAGTGTTGCTATTAAATTAATTCTATTTTCAAAGAAACATTTACAAATTTAACCTATTAATCTAGAATTCAAGAAACGAATATACACACACAAACAAATTAAACATTAAAATTGATAGAGATCTATTGAATAATGGACATTTCGGTAGTTTTTTTTATATATAAGGTTTTTGATGTTTTGTCATCAAAATCCTTATATATAAAAAAAACTAACATTTTTAATAAGGCGAAATAAGTTCAGGGTGCTAAGTTTTCGTTGAAAGTTGCAAAATAATTTACTACAAGGGATAGAAAAAACAAAAGGAGGAAAATTTAACTACGGGAGGAGACTCATCCACACCCAAAAAAATACCTAGTTACAATTATTTTATTTTCTACAAATACATAATAAACAACATCGAAGAATTAACTCTAATGGTAATTATAGGGGAAAAAAGGGTATCTTAAAAATTAATAGTAACATTAAATAAAAGGATTAAAATTAGAAAATACAAAAAAAAAACAGTTTGTATCACTCTCAAAGCGGGAGCCTATAACTTACTCTTTTGAATAAATAGCTTTTTTCAAATTTTTTTAAACCATTTTTTTCTCTACTAAACTACGCGTGAGCAAAGCGTCCATTTTTTTTAAAAACAACATCCGCATCACTATCCTTCTGACATTTGGAATTTGAGGTTATAACGCCATTTTGTTTTTACAGCTACGCCACGACGGCACGTCTGAAACGGGGGAGGGGGTAAATGGTTTGTGTAAAGCAAATGGCGCTTGTCGCCGGGAGTATTGTCTAGGAACGACCATTTTCACCTGCGTGACTTGTTGGCCCGAGAGCGTGTCGCTCTGATCGGCGCCTTTTTAGCTTCACTGACTTTCGCGCCCACTTTCACTTTGGTATTGGATCTGTTGCTCTCTATCGAGTTCACGCGTCGCTCCGACTCGAACGAGAAAGCCGGGACGACGCTCTTCACTTGAGACGGAGACAGACTTATCTCCATCCTCCTCATTCTCGAACGTGTCATTCTGACATTCTGATCTAAATCTAATTGCAACGGTGGTAGGTTCTTTTTAGGTCTGACAACTTTCCTTGTAGCCGTTTCGGTTTTGGTTTCATCGCTGGATTTTCTAGAGGAACGGCCGTTTTGACCTTTCTCCCTCAGTACTGGCTTCGTTATCTCTTCGTATCTCCTCTTCCTGGTTGCTTTGGTTGCTGTGCTTTTATCGTTTTCGATAGACTCTTTCGTGGCTCTAGTTTTCTTCTCCTTCTCTAAACTCTTACTTCTCGGTACTCTCTTTTCTTCTGGGTTTTTCCTCGGTCTGCCCCTACCTCTTTTAGGTTCTGCTTTCTTACGTAATTCCCTAGTGTGCTCTCCATTCACTTCAGCCTCCTTCTGTGTTTGTCTCGTTTCCACTTTTCTGCGTTTCCTTGGGACGGGCGATTCCGGTTCTTTAACCTTCTTTATCCTACTTCCTTTAGGGAATGCCACTTCTGTTTCGTCTAAGCCCTGACTGCTCTCTATATAGATGTAGTCATCTAATTTCGATCTAGATTTGCTATAGGTCTTTTCTACGGGTTTCACTGAAGGAACATCATCCATGTTATCATCTGGATAACTCTGTTCCTCCTCTTCAGCCACCGGAGTGTCCTGTGTGTTCGCTCTTATTAACTCTACGTCGTTCTCTATAGAGTTCTTATTCATTCTGCTCTTCAGGTTATTGATAGTTTCTAATAGTGAGTTCTCTTTCGGCTCGAGATCAGCTTGTTCGTACTGCGCCGAAGTCCCAGGCTCGGAATTGCTCGATCTTCGCTGTTTGTTCTTGTTTCTGCGTTTGTAGAGGTCTGCTTTGGTCATGTCCTGAAAGGGAGATAGTAAAGTATTTTAAAAAGCAAATGTCCAAACTGAATTTTGAGTTCAGTTAAATAATGGAAATAAATAAAACACGTAGTTTTTCTGTTATAAAATAACTTGAAATTACTAGAAGTATCTATATCTTACTAGAAGTATATATATCTAGTAAGTAAAAAAAAAAGTCACGATAGCCGAGTTGTTGGGTGGTCGGAATTTCGAGTCGAGAGACCCGAGTTCGATTCCCAGGTGGCAGTACCAATGAGTTTTTCAAAAACTTATGTACGAATTTCATCGTTGGCTTGGACATAAAAGGCGGCGACGGGCTCACCACCTGTCACGTTGTCCCGAAAATATCTTCGGTGGAAGGTGGGTCAAAGGGACTTAATTGTCTAGACTTGACCTCTGTCTACCCCTGTATTGGGAATTGCGTGAAGAATATATATATATATATATATATATATATATATATATATATATATATATATATATATATATATATATATATATATATATATATATATATATATATATATATATATACATATATATATATATGTATATATATATATATGTATATATATATATATATATATATATATATATATATATATATATATATATCTGTAGAAGAAGTAATTGACGAAATAATTTTTGTTACTAAAAAAATATTTATTTAAAAAGATATTTTTAAAAGGAAGAACCCCTTCAATAATATCCAATATTAGTACAGGGAGCACCGCGTCTTTCAAAATTAAAAGAAGATTCATCTTTCACTTTCGAAAATAGATGAGTATGCTAGAGAACCAAATCTAACTCGACAATTTTTTTTAATCGAATACTGGATCTCAGAACTGGCGAAACTTTGAAATCCGGTGTGTAGACCCTAGAGATCGAGATTCTAAGAAGATTTACAGAAGTTAGTAACAGTTTCCAATCCGCAAATACTTACGGCAAGTTTGAACCCGGCACTCTCGTCGGAGGTGATGCCCAGCTCGTCGAGCAGCTCGGTGATCGTGAGCCTGGAGGTCTCCGCCGAGAGCAGCCCGGCAACGATACGCTTGCTGTCGTCCGATATGCCGTCCCAGATCGGCCCTGAGGAAGAACGAAGAAGTGTTATATTCTTCACCAGTGAGACTATAGGATCTGTTCGCAAATCTGAGTTAACGAAAAATAAATTTTAAGAGAACTAATTCTCTTCAATCAAAATATGCCTTACTTTTAAATTTCAACATAAAAATTTTGCCCCATCTAAAAGGAATACATGAAGGCTTAATTCATCTTGGCACTTTTAACTGTCTCTTCATTCGTTTTTCGTATTTTTATAAGTGCTAATGAAGGATTCTCCCCAAAGACATGTCCAAAATTGGTCAAGTGGAATTGGAGATTGGACATTAACAGTATTTGTAAGATAATTGAAAAACAACACGCACCTTCCATAGTGAAGCTACCGGTCCTGATTCTGTCCATGAAGGCAGTGACGGGCTCCTTTTTGGAGACCGGTTGGAAGGGCGCCTTCCCACATAGCATGCAGTACTGCAAATAGAAACATTATTTAGCTTACTTTATTACTTTAAGTCACGATAGCCGAGTGGTTGCGTGGTTGGAATTTCGCGTCAAGAGACTCGAGTTCGATCCTCAAGTGGCCGTACCAATGGGTTTTTCTAAAAACTTATGTACGAATTTATATTGTTGGCTTTGACATAAAAGGCGGCGACGGGCTGCCCACCTGTCACGTTGTCCCGAAAATATCTTCGGTGGAAGGTGGGTCAAAGGGACTTAATTGTCTAGACTAAACCTCTGTCTACCCCTGTATTGGGAATTGCGTGAAGATATTTATATATATTATTTATATATTTATACCTTATTACTCCTTACTAACCACATGTTAAATTACATAGTAGGAAATAGATATATTCCGCAAGAAGCGATCCTTGGTCGATGGTCGGTAACCATTAAAGTTTTCTATTTCGTTATTTCGGCTAGGACGTAGTAGTGGTGTAAGGAAGAACTGTCATAATTGTCACATTCGGCAAGCGGACCAACTATCATAGAACTCACCGCATTTTTGACGCCGCTGTCTTTCACCGACTTCAAACTGCTGAACAAATCATGTTCCAGTATTTCGTCGGCCACGTGTCGATAGCTAATTGTATTTTCAAGGTTTTTTCCCGTTAATCCACGATACCCTAGATGAGAAAGGGATTGGGGTACGTACGTACACACGACACAAGGCGAGGTACTCACGAATATGACTCCGAGGCTCCACAGGTCGCAGGCGCGGCCGTAGCCCGGCGCGGCGGCGGATCGCGCGCACGACACAACTTCCGGCGCCGCGTACGGCAGGCTGCGGACGGGCACAAGACATATAACAACATGTAAAGACATTGAAATTTTAATTATATTCAAAATTAACCACTCCATAGCCCAGTTGGTGGTGACCTTGCCATCGAAGCAGTAAACGTGTTTGCAGTTGAAGTTATAGAGTATTTTGAATAGGATAACAACATGTAAAGACATTGAATTTTAACTATATTCAAAATTAACAACTCTATAGCCTAGTTGGTGGTGACCTTGCCTTCGAAGCAGTAAACGTATTTGCAGCTGACGTTAAAAGAGTAATTTGAAAGGGCAAAGAATTTATATTAAATATGTAATATGTGTTATATATGTAATATGTGAATATGAGTGGTCCCAAATTACAGCCCTGAGGTACTCTAGATTCAGCTATAAGTGAACTTGAACTGTAACCTTCAATAACAACTCTAGTAGATCTGTTACTCAAATACCATTAAAAACTTTTAACTATAGAATCAAAGATGTCAAAATTTAATAATGTAATAATTAAATTTGAATTAATTTAATTAAAATCTGTATTAATGATATACAGATACCACTTATACATAAACTTATATATGTCAGCTAACGAAGTATCGAAAATTCGAGAATTGCGTGTGTAATGTTGGACGGTTGATAAAATCCACTCCTCCAATAGCATCTGCACTAGCATTGCTGTGACTGAACGGAACAGTGTCTTTGACAGCGGCAGAGCCACGCACCAGCTTTCGCTGTTGCACGAATGTGCCGGCTCGACCAGGGAAGCACCGCGACCTCACAGAACACCGGCGTCAAGTACAAGTCTAACAGACTCCTGCGTTTCGTCCGGCGAGTGCTGGTAACCGGAGGCCTACACGCCCCCCTCCCCCAATTCTGAGTGGGGGGGGGGCTGTAAAACATGGCGGGCGGAGTCACCTGAAGCACGGCGTCATCATGCGCTGCGGCTCGTCGCGCTCGGGCAGACGCCGCGCGAACCCAAAGTCCACCACCTTCAGCCGCGCCTCGCTCAGCCTCCCGCCAGACACCAGGATGTTCTGCTCAACAATGGTACGCGATCAGCGTATATACGCGACTCCCAATACAGGGGTAGACAGAGGTCTAGTCTAGACAATTAAGACACTTCGACCCACCTTCCGCCGGAGATGTTTTCGGGACAACGTGACAGGTGGTGAGCCCGTCGCCGTCTTTATGTGCAAGCAAACAATATGAATCATACATAGATTTTGAAAAAACCCATTGGTTCGTGCCCGCCACCTGGAGACCGAACTCGGGTCTTTTGACCTAACCCAACCAGTCGGCTATCGTGACTTCATACATATATATATATATATATATATATATATATATATATATATATATATATATATATATATATATATATATATATATATATATATATATATATATATATATATATATATATATATATATATATATATATATATATATATATATATATATATATATATATATATATATATATATATATGTATATATATATATATATATATATATATATATATATATACCCACCTTCCACCGAAGATATTTTCGGGACAACGTGACAGGTGGTGAGCCCGTCGCCGTCTTTATGTGCAAGCAAACGATATGAATCATACAT